>JAMPIV010005328.1:0-527500 GCA_024509875.1 Oreohelix idahoensis
GTGTCTCACACATCTTCTTTAATCTTTCATCTAATTTCTGATTAATTTAATAATTTATGGACATCTATTTTCAGAACCATTGGTCCTAGTGATGTCATTCTTCCCCCTGGTCTCATGGGTAGTGAGATTGGACGCCTAGCCTTAAAAATCCCACGGGCAGTTGGAAATCGTAAAGAGTAGGCCTATCAGGCCGTTGCCCTGGCAAAATTTAAAAATTAGAAATCTACCCACAACAAAAATATTTATAGAATGTGTGATTCCTATATACACACATTGGGATTCTCGCCGCTGCTACAGAGTTCGTGTACTGTGCTGAGATCCTCCTTGTGTAATCTAAGGGAGGAGATCGGAACACTGATGGAGTAGTCTGTGGGCCATGAAGATTGTCCTTAAACCACACCAAACCAAAGTACTTATTTCTGTTTTATTATCTTTATTACAGAAATGTTGTTTGTCAAGAACATGGATGAATAAAAATAAAGAAGAAATTAACGCTAAAAGAGAAACAAATATCCGATAGAGCGGACGAGAGCGACAATGACTCCAGCTATTTCTATATATGGGTCGTCTTATTATCAAGCAAAAGTTGTATTTATTTAACATAATTCTCGATTTATTTCGTGTCTATTTAAGTTCGTTTGTTCCTGAAAAATTTCTTGTACGCGTAACATAAGCAATTCTATTTGGCCTTTGCCCTAGTCTGATACATTAATAATTCTCGTTTATCCTACTACCTAAATACAACACCTACTACCTAAATACAACAAAGTTCAGACCAGATTTGGCTACAGACTTTTCAAGTTCAATTCTCAATACTTTGTATGCATGTCACTGAATTAATTAAAACAGAACTTTCAATATTTTATTTGCAGCGTTCTGTTTCCAGACCTCAGTCGCAGTGACTCATAATTGATGAGGGCGCAGAGTTATCATGTGCGTAAGCCGGCGATAACAGATCGTTTGTTAAATAGTAAATGGCGCCATTCGTGATGAGGAAATAGTTCCTTTTGCATCTGCTTGCTTATCTGTTGATTTATGAGGAATACTAGAATATGGGGAAGCTACAGTAGAAATTAATGTTCAGGCGAATAGAAATAGGTAATGTCATTTAAATTAACTGTGACAAAGGACATAGAAAATGTAAACGTTACAAGGAGCATCATTGTTTGGGCGGTGAGAGCAGTGCGGCTGTACTGTCGCCGATTTGGGAAGGGTACCAAAATATATATATATTTTTAAACTGTTTATTAATTAAAATTTATAATTGATAGCTGAAACCGAAACGTTTCGAAGTTTGATAAACGATCTATTTTTACGTTTATATTTATTTCCCGTCTTAAATATACGTTCTCCGATTATACAATGTCTGTATTGTTCATTTTTCAAAAAAGTTGAAGCCGCACTGGCCACGCAATGTGTAAGTCACCATGAATTTTTTAAAAACAAATTACCTACCATAAGATTTTAAAAACATATGTGTGTCATGTTGTTTTGTGTGTGTGTGTAAAATGCTAGAGTGAACACAAGGATGCTGAAAATTTCAAGTGTCATCCAACTCAAAAACATGAAATTTATTCTGGAATGAGTAGAGTATGGTATGGGTATCTACGTAATTAGAAGAAAAAAAGTATCTTCTATAAGATTTTTATCACAAATGTTTCTGTGTTTTTCGTAAAATGCTAGACTGAACACAAGGATGTTGAAAATTTCAAGTGTGATCCACCTCAATAATATGAAATTGGTTCTGTAAGGAGTACAATACAGTGTGGGGAATCTTTAATTCAAAATGAATTAGAAGACAACAATTACGTTCCATAAGATTTTAAAAGCATAAGTGTTTTTTTTTGTTTATTTTTATTTTGTAAAATGTGTTTGTTGGCATGTGTTTGTTGGCATGTGTTTTTGTGAGCATCACAAGCATGCGGAAAATTTCAAGTTTGATCCAACTCAAAAATATGAAATCGGTTCTGGAAAGAGTAGATTATAATAAGACATTGTGTGTGTGTGTGTGTGTGTGTGGGGGGGTGGGGGGGGGGGGGGGGTGGCGGCGGAGAAAAATCTGGAAGGAAACATTAGTGTGTCGTGTGTTTGGAGAATGTTACAGTGAACCTCGCGTGAGGAAATTACAGTGTGATCCAACTCAATAGCATGAAATTGGCTCTAAAAAGAGTACAGTACAGTACGGCACGGGAGAAAAGGGTTGAAAAGGACGCATTCATGAAACATCGCCTCACCCTGAAAAATCTCTAGAACCAGCAATGATTACATGGTCTTCGTCAGGGGAAGGCCACTGTATTAGTCCCTACTTATATACGACTTAACGTTTATCTGATATGCCCCTTTGTTGCGTAGCTCTTATATAAATGCATAATTATTTCATGTGACGAAAGCTATTACATTTTTTCATACATGTTTATTTAATTAAATATGAGCGTTATTTGGATATTTCGTAACTTTGAGCCCTTGATTCACCAGGTTTCAGATGACCTAAGAAGCTGAAATTTTGCACAAGATGCTCTATCGTGGTATATCTTAAACTTAAAAAACTTGAAGGAAACTCGAGTGGTCAGTCCCTGGCTGACTGCACACAAATTAAAGCCGAGAAAGTAAAAATAATTTTTACTGCATCACAAATGTGGAAGGATCATAAAACGTGGTGACGTTGTACACACAATTTTGAACAGGATCACATAATTTGGTGACGTTGTACACAAAATTCTGAATAGGATCACATAACTTGGTGACGTTGTTCACAAAATTGTGAACAGCATCGCAGAGTTTGGTAACGTTGTACACAAAATTACGAAAAGGAACACAGAACTACTCATTTTTAGCACATTTGAAAATAAAAGTTTGTAGCCTAAAACTGCATGTTCATTTACTTGTTAAAACTATTATGATAATAAATATGATCTATTTTAAATAAAATCCGTTTGTCACCTCGCGCCTTAAATGAAGACAAGCCCTCTATATATGTACACCTTTGTCCTAGAGCAGGGGTGGGCAAACAGTCCACCTTGCTCTAACGGTAGATACCAAGGTATTATTTGGTAGATCTATGAAAGATAGAGGGTGGAAAATATCATTATTAACCTAGGTAAATTTCGGACTTTCTCCCTTCCACTAGCATTTCATGACGCGTTGTCCCCAGGTTTAAAGGTACTTTCACTGCATTTCCAGTGAAAAAAAACTCGTAAGTTAGCTCACTTAAATTAACTGTATCCGTAAATTGTAGAAAGCGAACTTTTCGTTGAAACTAAGTTAAAATTCAGTAAACTAATTATTTTTAATTTCTTCACCGCTCTGATGATTGGATTGCAGGAAGACGATCCTGTAGCCGCGATACATGTTACATGTATAGAATGATGCTAAGAGCTGCTCTGGGGTACATGAAACTGCAACCGATATTTTGCTGTGGTGGTTATGTACCACATAGCGCTCTAATTAAACTGATGGAAAGATGATGATGTATGCAAGTTGGGAAGGGTGAAGTGTGGGTAGTTACAAGACCGTATGTGTCCATGACAGTATGAGTTCTGTGATATATTTCTGATGAAAACACGTGATATTTGTTCGTTGATGTAATGCAACCGACGAAAGTGTAAATCTATTGGAGATCTTTTGGAGCCAATGTCCGAGACAAGAGCGGATGTGTCCACGTCAGAGTTATGTGATATATGTCTGATGAAAACAAGTGATCTTTGTTCGTCTATGTAATATAACCAACGAAAGTGTATATCTATTGGAGATCGTTAGGAGCCAACGTATAAGACAAGAGCGGATGTATCCACGTCAGAGTTCGGTGTTATATATCTGATAAAGACATGTGATATTTGATCGTCTATGTAGTATAACCGACGAAAGCGTATATCTGTTGGAGGCTTTTGAAGCCTGTGTCTGAGATTGTGAAATCTATGATATATGTCTGTGGACGGCAAGTGACCTTTGATTGGCATGTACTGTGACAGGAGAAAACGTGTGATTAATTGAAAGTAATGGACAGGACATCCAGCATACATTTACGACATGCAGTACAAATTGTGAATACAGATATCATGGACCATATGAATACTTGTCAGTTGTAATTATTGACGTTTCACTTTGTTGTGAACGTCCGATTGACAGAGTGGTTAGAGCGCTGGTCCCTCGCGGCAAATGTGCCGGGTTGGAATCACGGTACGGACACGCTCCAGTCTACTCAGCTGTAAAAGGGTACCTGACTTTGAATTAGGGAAAGAAAAGGCAATGAGGAAGAGAATTTGTCATCTCACCTCTCGATGTTTGACCTAGTATGGTGACATCTCTAACACTTCACTCCCCTTCGCCAGTATCTGTCATGTGACTACCTTTACTTTCACCTTTTACTATGTTGTAGTTGGCGCTCACCTCCTGTAACGCATCATACCGGAGTTAATGTTTTTTTTTAAACGAATATAATGTCAACTACCTGCTTCTCAATAATATTATCAACGGCATGAAAACAACAAGTTTCCAACATCTGGAGTTATTCCAATTACTATGAAACCTTGTAAACAGGCATAAAAGGCAGATCTTTAGAGTGTTTTTAAAGTAGATCTTACAGTTGTTTGGTTGCCTACCTCTATCCTAGAACGTCCGATTGGCTAAGAGGCTACAGTGCTTTCCTGAGGTTGAAAGGATATAGTACATACATGATGAGAGAGAGAGGAAGGGCAGAATGTCAGACGGGCCTGAGTGCCCAATTCTTAACCTTTTGAAAATGAAGTTGTTCGTTCGTTGGTTCGTTCGTTCCTCACGCGGCACTGCTACCTGATTCCGGAATCAAAACCTGATAACATCATGTTCCATTCTAAAAAAAAGGTAAAGGTAATCCCAAAGCAGATACTGCCGTAAGGAAGTGGAGTGTTAGAGACTTCACTATACTAGGTACAGAATCGAAGTTGAGGGAGTGATTAGTTGCTGCTTTTTCCTTCCTTAACTCAAAGAGAAGAGCCAGATACTCATTTACAGCTGGGTAGACTGGAGCGTGTTGGTACCGGGATTCTAACCCGGCAGCTTGTCCTCGAGAGACCAGCGAAGTGTTAGAGACTTCACCTTACTATGTCCAGCATCAACAGGCGGGAAGTGACCAGTTTCCTTCCTCAGTTCCATCAATTCTACCTACCTGTAAATGGGTACCTGACTCTGTTCTTGAGTTAGGGAGGGTTAAACTGTTCACTCCCACTTCGTTTTAAAAACAAGCTGGACCTACTATGGTGAAGTCTGTAACACTTCACTCACTACCCTATATCAGTTTCTGCTATGGTACTACATTCACCCTTTTGTTAGTAAAGCTTCTGACCATGGTAAGTCATGACGTTTTTAAAAACCTTTTTCGATCATTCTCGGGGGGCGTCCCCCTTGTCTGCAGTGTTGCTAGGTGACTAAACCGTTTTATCTTCCGTTTCTCATCCTAGCTGATGTTATTTCCAACCAACTTCCTGATTTATTTTGTCTCTCATTTTGCCTTGTGTGGTGACAGCTGCCATTTGCTTTTCAGGTCTCTCATTTAACACGTAATGCTCTTCCAGTGTGATCATTAGGTAGACACCATTTTTCGCTTCGTATACGATGATGATAAAGGAGGCGGAAAAATCTAAAGATGACACGTGTTTCATGGATACAGAACCGAAACAATTTCACGAAGATGGAGGAAAATTCGAAGCCAAACGAGAAATAATGAAACAAATCTAAATTATAGAAATAATAAATTTTTGAACATATTTGCGTGTAGTTCCGGGACGAAAAAAAAAGGGGGGGGGGGGGGATTATGACCAGACAAAGAAATAATAGGACTACGTCTTTTTCAAGCATGTCGTAAGAGGCAACTGATATGAGTTTGTTAATAAGGCTGGCAACCTCATCATGTCAAACATATTGCTATAAATACCACTGCTGACCGCTGAAAGAGCACTTGAGTCCTTTGATGCAAGCCTCCTGTAAGGGGCCCAGTACAGTAGTGGCTTCGTTCTCCATAATAAGCAAAAGAGGATGTAGCAATGATGATGATGATGATGATGATGTTAATGACGATATTGAGGAGCATACAATTTGGCCGAGACCCATACCAGAAGCTGCTGCTGAATATTTTCAGTTATGCATGAGAAATTTTTTTTAAAAACAAATGTGAATTAATTCGGTATTAACTTCACATTAATTTTGAACAAAAATGTTTGAGTTTCAGGTCTTAAACTGGAGTGCTACAGGGATGCCTTTTGTCCTTCCAAAAAAAAAAACAAAAAAACTAGCAATAGACTGGGTAATGAAAACGTCCACGTCACTGTCACATATGGAAATAGTCGCAGCAGTGACCGTCCACTTCCCCCCCCCCCCCCCCCCATCTAGGTTTATATATTTTTGCTACACGAACGCCTGATTCACAATCGCAATTAACACGTGAGCCGTTTGGCTATTAAGCACGGATGAAACAGAGCAAAGTGCGCAGCAAGGCGTAATCGTTCTTTGATCAGGGAAACATGCGGGCCAGGCCAGGCGTTAACATGAGGCCAGGCGTTAACAGTTTCTTTGGAAAATCAAGGGACGATCAGTCTGAGTCGTACCTTGAATTGTTACATTTTCAGGGGACTTAACTTATGTAGCTGATATTCGGCAAGGCGGAGATAATCAAAGGCAAGCCAGAGATCGTCGATCGGCAGAGGTGAAGAAATATCCTTTCATTCAGGAATCGAACGGCAAATTCGCCCGACCCTGGACGTAGGTGTGACTTTCGCATTAAGAAGCGAAAAGAACGGAATCTATGAATATATACCTTGTCTCTCCTATAGTCTTTATCAATTGCTCAGAGATTTTTCAGACTTCACTAGCTCGTTATCCTAGATCTCTCGTACAAGAGTAAATTATTAGATTTCATTGAGTGTTTCATTTTTCTGTTTGTCGCGAGAGGTTTGGATGTTATTAAAATAAAGACTTTCCTGGACACAAAGGTGTATCAGATGATACCAGGATAGTGCCAGATAAGAGACTGGTCTTATAAGAAATACCCCCTTCTCTGAAAAGAGCAAGGGGTATCGACATCAATAGTGGGGTCAAGCTATGTAAACCTTCAAGTATGATGATAGTGTGGGGTACTGAAGATCTATCTACTACCTCTCTAGATCCCACATTGATTAATGACTATACTTTTATTTTACTGGCTAATTATCTAGGGGAAAATTTAATTAATCATATGTAATAAATCTCAATACAGAACATTAACGTAATAAGAAGTATTAAGCAAGACTGACTGAAATTATTTACAATTTATTTGTCCTCTACCGATTTATTTTTTCGGCCAGGAATTCTAAAAAGAAATCAAATGGTATTTACAACATTAAATAAACAATATGGAATGTACTTTTCCATAATAAGTAATATAGTAAAGGTAAAGAGATAGTGTCAATTTCTTTCTTTCTTATTAATAGGATCAAAGTAACTGGACTGTAGAACTCACTGTAGTTAACAATTGTCCTTTAGAAATCGTCATTTAAATGTTTATTAACTTTGACTCCAGACCAACGCTCTGAGCGTTGCAAAATTCAACACGCCGTGCCAGAGCAACGCTCAGAGCGTGGTTTTTAGTTTATCACGAATAAACCCTAAAAATCGTCCGCTTAATGCAGTTCATATATTAAAACTCGTAGAATGACTTCCGCTACTATTTAAACAACTAATTTGACTTTAGTTAATCAGCACATGTGCGTGTTTTGATGTTATTTTCGCATCTTTAAGAAATGACTTATTCTGCTGTTGGAAGCCTTACTTTCAACAGCACCTTTATGTTTTTTCGTTTTCACGTGGTTGACTACGTCTGACTGACCACCATGTGAAATGCAAAATTTAGAGCTGCATAAAGTACATTCCACATTTTCATCTACACCTTTAATGAAGGGAAATTCTCTTGTAATGTTATCATTTATACTGCACTTACGTTTCGGCATTATGCGGATGAAAAACGATAAAAAATACTGTATAATAATGCTAATACGCATTAAATCATTTGGTAGATGCTCACTGAACACTGTTTTGGTCGACTTTCGAATTTTTGTTCGAGATTCAAACCGAGGGTCCACTGTAACCGGAAATTGATAAAGTAACACTACTAAAACACGGAAAAAAATCCGTTACCTAAAGTTTTTTTTTCAGGAAGGACCCTTAAAAAGCGGGACATTTAGAATAAATTCGGAACACCGGGACATTTTATAAAAAAACGGGACTGTCCCGGGAAAACGGGACGAATGGGAACCCTAGTCTAAGGGACAGAACTCAGATTAGTCGATGTGTATTCATTCTGTGAGTTATCTGTTCTTGTATCGTTCCTGAAGATCGAACTCAGCGTAGAAATCTAGGTTTACAGCGATCTATTCTTTGTTTGGTTAGAAATAGATTGTTCTTGCTTCAGAATATCTATCTCCCGAATCTATGTGTATTTCTTGTCTATGTAGGACGAGACTGTCTTATATCTTAATATCTTTGTATGTCTAAGTCGAACTATATCTTCGGTGTCGAACTCGGGGTCATAGGTTGTTCGGCGGATGTGTCGCTAGGTCGACGTGAGAAGGTTCCGCCCTGATGGGTGCTGTGTTATTTGTAGCGGCCTGTCGCCGGAAAATGTGATCTCTATATTAATGGGGAAAGAGATAGTCTCTTTAGACATATCATGTATTATTCACCCCAGTGTTCATTCTTACTGCCAAGGAAGGGCAGAATCATATTCTAGTGTATTTGTGATACCAAGGTAAAGACGCATTTCTTATGAACTTTTCCTGAGTCATTGTATTCGATGAGCAATCGTACGGTTCTACGTTTAGACGAATATTAACCAGATGAAGATGACATTCATACCTAGCAGCACCATATTATGTGATGAAGTCAATTGTATAAATGGTAGAAGCTACAAAGCAATGAGGACATTTAATGTATGATCAGCTTTGATTGCGCTTCGTAGCTTGTATCCTGGGTGAGCGACAACTCACTGGGAGGAGAAGCCATTTTGAATTCTATATTTTCCAATCATCGAGGAGAGAATAGGGATGCCCCTTACTATCACCTGATGAGTCCAGAGATCACTGCTACAGAAGAGAACCCACTACTAGTGGTTCAATATTATTATCAAAGAAATATGTGCGGAACTTTACCCAAAGGAATCTTCGACAGACGAGGTTAGGTCTAGGAACCATTTTGAATATATTATTTATGAACTGACGTGCTCTGTCAGTAAAGACAGATGATTATCTATATTGGAATCACTGAATGCTTGTCTACTGAGATTCCATTATGCTGTCATGCAACATGAATGCCGATTTAAAACTGTAGACTATTGTTACACGTATATGATGATGTGGTGCCAACCTGTTTCCTGTTCCTGTGTCGTCGAAGTGTGTGTCCATTAAATACAAGAAAACGTAAACAGTAGTTCGTCTTACACTTCCTGCCACGAGTGAGTGAGATTGCCCTATTGTCAACTCTCAGAACATTTTCCAGCATTCGCGTACTGTTGAATCCTCACTCCAAATCAATACACCACTGCGTAGGTCGAGTTGACCTTTGGTTTGTCTTCATGTTTGACAACACCTATCGAACACGATTACTACAAACACCTCAAGTAACACTGGTGGTCAAGCAACGCCAACACTGGTGACCGAAGATTAGACCATATCAACACTGCTCTTTATCAACTAGATTTCGCAGCTATTTTGGCTCTTCTGTCCCATAGCCATAATCCGATACAAGACAAAATGAAAATAGTCAATGAGAGGTCACATCAAGTGGGTTTGAAAATACACAGGTAAGAGACAAAATAATAAGAATTAATGCAAGACATTGAACTTAAAAAAAAAACATCATTTCAAGAGGTAGAATCGTACATTTTAGTCAGGTTGCGTATTCGCAAAATTCCCAAAGGGTGCATGTACCCTTAATTAAGAAACACGGCATTAGAAAATGCGTTCAGATTCCGTTTGGGGCAAGCCATGAGATGACTCCCTTCAGAACCAGCGGAAGGTGCCCATTATTACATTCGTATTAATTTAACAAAGGTGTAAAGATTCATTTTGAAAGTGGTACAGCTATTAGAATGTTAACATTATCATCATTGTCATCATCATCATCATTATGATCATTATCATATCATCATCATCATCGTTATCATAATCGTCATCATTATCAACATCATCATCATAATCCTTATCGTATCATCATAATCGTCAGCATCATCATCTTCATCACCATCACCATCATCATCATCCTTCAGCTCCAAATAGAGCAGGGTGGCATAATCTTTTTTTATGAAGCAAGCCACATTGATTGTCCGATGAAGGATATGGGCCCTTTCTCAGAAAATAATGTACACTAAAGCATAACGTGTATATACTCGGGTATAGGTCGATTCGACTGTAAGTCGACCATTAGACTTTAGGACTTAAAAAGCTATGAAACTGAATGACTTAATTATAAGTCGAACGAGTTTTTCATGGATTCCGAATTCCCGCTGCGCATTAGAATTTCAGTGGTTTTCTGCAAATTCTGTCACTTTCAGCACACTTTCCCGTTTAAAGCGGCTGAAAACGCCCGTTTAGAAAGTATGAATACTGTTGTCGGCCGTTGCTAAGTAGCAGCGAGATATTGGTATTTAGCGATACCTGAGTTATAAATAGATTGCAGGCACATCTAAAGCTTCAGTTTTCTGAATTTTTTTTTGTTTTTGTTTTTTTTTTTGTTTTGAGAATCAGTTGATATTATGATTTTTCCTTATTTTTTTTTAAGCCATTGCTTTTCGAGCAATCGAATATTTGCTTTGGGATCTGAGAAGTGATTTGCTATTTGATCAGGATGCTAACAGTGTGGCCGAATCAGATGTGGATATTGTATAAGGTTGTTGTTATTGACTCGGCTATAAGTCGGAGGTACGATTTTTAAGGTCCAAAATGGGGAATAAATTTACAAAGTAAGTTGTAGGTTATGTATACTCACTCCCTAGAAATCATTCATGGACCCTAACGGGTAAGTGGACGACAAATTAAGACATCCTTAAATAGAGCATAGGCCTTTCATAATTTATGGAGATCAACCTGTCCTGTGCCATCAACACAAGATCTCTCCTTGTCTCCCTCACCCCTTTCAATTCTGTCTCTGCTTCTCTTCAGCGCATCTTTTTCGGTCTTTCCCTACCTCTTTTGGAGCCGCGGTAGCGCAGTGATTAGTGCACTGGCTTCCTTGCTCGGTGGTCCATGGTTCGATCCCCAGTTGAGGTGGGATTTTTTTAGACCGCAAATGGCTCCGAGGTCGACCCAGCCTCATGAATTGGGTACTAGAGCAACTCTGGGAAGGTTAAGGCGGCCGGCGTGATACTGACCACATCACCCCTAAAGTGCCTATGGTCAAGACCATATAGGCCTAACACCACATTCCCAATATGTCTCAATGGGGGTGTAACGGGATCCTTTACCTTTGCCTACCTCTTTTGAACGTCCGATAGGCTGGCTAATCAGCGAAGACGCTTTGCTTTCGCAGCACAGTTTCCCGGTTCCGGGATGGAAACCTGGTAGCTTAACAATCCTGTCAAGCCAGGCTTAAATGGGTACCTGATTCTGATCTTGAGTTAGGGAAGTTAGTTTGTATTGCTAATTGTTTTTAACGTTTGTTTTCAGATTAACCAATGGATACAAGTGAGTGGGGGGGGGGGGGAGAAGGGGAGGGGAGGGGGGTAGTACCGTGTCAGATACTGCCGTAGGGGAGTGAAGTGTTAGAGACTTCACTATACTAGGTCCAGCATCGAGAGATGGGGTGACTAGTTCCATTCCTCGTTGCTTGTTTCTACCTTAACTCAAGTGCAAAGTCAGGTACCCATTTACAGCTGGGTAGACTGAAGCGTGTCGATACCGTGAATCGAACCCGGCACGGTTGCCACGAGAAACAAGCGCTCCAACCGCTCTGTCAATCGGACAAGTGAGGATGTACACATTTAACAAATAGACGGTGACTTTTCAATCAGTCTATAGATACAGGGAAAACTTTTGAGGACAAACTATATACTACTATAACTAAATGTACAGCGGAGAATGTCCTTTCATGGTTTAACAAGATTCTTTAGCATGGCGCCGCGAATAGACGGAGGTACCATTAACCATTAGCGTCTCAGGCCGGTCTTGATCCACTACACTTTTGGTTAAAAGTCGAGCGCATTAGCCCATTCTTAATGCAAGTTATACTGCGCTAACTGGGAGCCGCGCTGGTGTAATGGTTAAGACGTTGCTCTAGCGACCAGGTTTTCAAGGTTCAACACATTAACTACCGAATTGAAAAACACACTGTGGCCGAATTAATTTTTTTTCCCATTTTCATCCTGTAGGTGTTTGCACAAAGTAAGCCGTAGTTTTCGTAATTGTTTACAGATTTTTATGAATTACACGTCATTTTAAAGATAAATGAATGTACTATTACAATAAACACTGGTTGTAACTCTAATAGAGGTTGTTGCTATTTAAACGCCCTCCGATTGCTGAGGACTTGCAATATTTTCACAATTATAACTGCTTGCGCCCCATCTCTATATAAATCACATTTTCAATCAATGTGCACACCGTTTTCACTCTTGTCCTCGTCGCTAGATCTATCAGTCAATTGTTGAAACATGTTTCTATCCTATTCAGCCATTAGACGAGATGTACACGCATTTTTTGTAGTCCTATCACTAGTTGCCACGATAAACAGTTTTACACGATTTGGTAACTAACCCAAAACGCTGAAAAATATTAACATAATATCAATTTTCCAGTGTTCTATAACAACCATGCTTTGGGAATTTGTTTTCCGGTGGCAACTTAAAATCTCAAACCAGATCAGAAAGTGTTTCAGTACATTTTTCATTCGTTTTATTACTAAAATTCGATTGACGCTCTGAGCGGCTTGCGGTCCAAATGTGATTATTTTGTGAGCCGCTGACAGCGGCTTGCGGTAGTTAATGTGTCAAGCCAGGGCGCCGGCATTTGTAGGAGTGTCATAGACCGGGAATTTGACTGAATAACCTGAACGGCTCCTGCAGATAAACCCTCTGTGGATGGGAAGGAGCGAAGCTCCTGGCCGGGTTGGAAGGAAAGTCCACTGTCTCCCCAGCCTCGCAATGACGTGTCATTGGGCCAAAAGGGCTGGAAAGCTCGAGTGCCGCTGGTTGGAGAAAAAAAAAAATACTTCACTAACTAAAAAAAAAATTGTCGCTCCACCCTATTCTCTCTCCCCCCCCCCCCCCCCCCCCCCCCCCCCCCACCACAAAAAAAAAAAAAAACAAAAAAAAAAAACACACACAACCAGGATGACAGAAAATAGTCTACAAGAGCATGCCTTCAAGGCAAGTTCAGAAAATGTTGGATATCAATTATACTCAATTTGCGATGTGGGATACTGATATCGTAGATGTGGTGAGATAGTGTATATTATGAGTTCATGTTTTGGTTTTACAGACCAACACAGTTGCCTAAGTAGTGGCGTCAGCTTGTTAGGACCTGCGTCTGCCGTTTTTCATCTTAGTTTTTACAGCTGTGGTCCTTCTATCTTCTGATGCTAGTTTCACATACAATGGTCTTTTCTTCTCCTTTTTATTTTTGTTTTAAAATTTGATTCTACTTCGTTTTGGCGATGCGCTCTATTCAACTAAGACCCCAAGATTCGTCGCTTATAAAGCGCAATAATATAATAAAGCTGCTATCAATGGTACCTATACCTTGTAGCAGTAAGTCGGCTTATGTGCCCTGACAACCCCCAGAACTACACGGAACACGTCCCATTGTAAGAGGATAATTGTCGGAGAACAGAAAAGGTCTTATTATCTGATGATGGTACAGAGATCTACATATTATGAAAACCCACTATTGTGGTTTAACATTGTTGCTATAAACATTGGATGAATTTACGGCATGAGAAACTTAGCCAGGAGAAGGTTCTGTCCGTGAACCATTGTTGATGATTATGTATCCACCTTAACTGACGCGATTAGTCAGTTGAAGCATGAGACGATAGACAACCAGAATATTGAGTGCTTGCCTACTATCGTTCCATTATATTTACATGAATGTACATCTGATATTGTCACCCATTTTTCAAGTATACGATGATTTTGTGCCAACCTGTTCAAATGACTGTAATCGTGATGTCGAAGTGTACGTCCATTATTAAATGTATGAAACGTCATCAGTGGTCTGCCCTTTTCGACTTCAAACTATGATTGAGTGAGTGACCTGTCAACTTTACAGAACTATACACCCATTCGCGTTATTTACATCTACACTCTCACTCTATGTCAACACGGTCCCTTGTCAGCGCTCCAACACTAGACGTACAAGGTGACACCACTACTTAACACTGTGTCGGGAAGAGTTGACCATTTATAACCTTATGAAAGCAGTATCATCAAACATCACTACAAAAGAACGCTTTATCAATGTGATGGCCTCAAAAAGGCCGTTATCAGTGTGGTAGGCCAGATTTCTGGGTCTAACCTGCACAGTGGACATTGCCAGAAGTCAGCTACTGATACCAGATCGTTTCTTGTGGCCGCATACGACACACATAAACACCAGCAGTACAAATCTACAGTCGATGTCAGCTAGTCAGCAGTTTTGTTACGTGACCTGACCTGTCAAAGCAGAGGCAGTAACTAGGTCAGCGCTTGTTGACATTTGTGATAGAACAGACATCATTGCACAGCAGGGTATTAACTGTGTTAGCGAGAAGTGCTTATATTTCAACGGTGGATCTTCTGGTGTTCTGCTCTAAATTGAACTTTGTAATAGTTAAAGCCAGAATGATTATTGTTAATTATAATACTATTGTGTGATAACATCTGAGCCTTCCGTGCAACATATTACATTACATTATATGACATTGTTGCGCATATATGTATTTATGTTTAAGTGTTTACATGTTATTGTGTTGTGTATATGTCTGTGGGCGGTTGGGTAAGGTGTCTAATATAAGATTTCCCACGTCATAGAGGGCTTATATTAGTGTTCTATAGGCGCGAATTTTCTTAATTGAAAATTTGCTAGCGACAATTTGTTGCTATTTTTGTTAGTTGTGACGACTGTACCTATCGTTGTTTTTGTAGTATTTTTCTGTTTTTTAGTTTTGTTTTGATTTGTTGGTACCTGTAGGTCTACTCTGTCCTTTCAATTAGTTCTATACAGCTTTATATTTATACACTGTGATGTCATTTGTGTTGTTTATTTCCGCGCAGTTATCATCACAGATTCTGTGATTATTTTCTTCAGTTTTCCTATTTGTTTATTTGATTTCTGCGAATGTTTTCGTATTGTCTTTCTTGATTGTCCTTTGTTTATGTTGCTGGTTGACATATGCTATAAGGTACATTTGATCATACACTACCAGCTGTGTAGTGCACGTGTGGTATAGAATAAACTTGTAGTTTATTACTATTATTATTATTATTATACAAGTTAGTATACAAGACCTTATTAAAGGCTTGTCTCCCACAGAGATTGGGGTAAAGGGAGCTGATTATTCAAGTTTATTAAAACTTGCTCTCATTTACGGTGGAATAAATTTCATTGACTTTTTCAGGTAACTAGTCACATATTGTTAAACATTATGTCGACTTTAGATTACTTTATTGAGATAGGGAAATCCCTAGGCAAGTCTGGTAAAGAATTGGAAGAATACTCGACTGCTCAATGGGCCATGGCTTTGAAGTCAGAAGAAAAGAAACAAAAAGAGGAAAATAAATTGAAAGCAGAAGCTGAACAAAAGAAAATAGATGCTGAGAATTTAAGGTTGCAAATTCAAGCAGAGGAAAGAAAACTTCAAGCGGAGGAAAGAAAACTTCAGGCTGAGGAAAAAAGACTTGAGTCTGAAGAAAAAAGATTACAGAGAGAATCTGAAAATAAAAGATTAGAAGCTGAGGCTCAAGAAAAAAGATTATTAAGAGAAGTTGAGGCTGAAGAAAAAAGATTACAGAGAGAATCTGAAAATAAAAGATTAGAAGCTGAGGCTGAAGAAAAAAGATTACAAAGAGAAGCTGAAGCCGAGGAGAGAAAGGCAAAAAGGGAACATGAGGAAAAACTTTTAGCATTTGAGTTGGAAAAATTGAAATTGACAAACATGGGTAATGTTAATCAGTCATCTGGTGGTAATGGTAAACCTTTTATTTATAAGGTCAAGCTACCAGCATTTAATCCATCCAGTGACGATATAACAGTTTGGCTAGATAGGTTTGAACGTTCTTGTCGAAATCATAATGTGGATAGATCACAATATGCTAATCAGTTATCAGAGATACTGAAAGGTGACACTCTAACTAGTTTAAGCTTGGTAGAAGAAGCTGACCAGGATAATTATGATGTTATCTTCTTGTTCTTCTTCTTTGATCCTTAGCCGCCGACCGTCAAAGCAGTCAGTGGCCATCACGCCTAGTGGCGTCTTGTAGGGCAACAACAAATTGATTCCACTTTGCTCGGTCGGTGGCCATCCCTCGTACAGTGCCCCAACTCTGGTTCATTCTTTGCATCTCAGCCTCCACAGTCCTCCGCCAGGTTGTTTTTGGTCGGCCTCTTTTTCGTTTTCCTTCTATGATGTTATCAGAGCAGACTTATTAAAAAAAATATCAATTGCTAGAGGAAGGTTACCGTCTTGTGTTTAAGAAAATGGTACCTGAAACAGGGGTAGAATTCTCAGAATTCATTGCAAGGACACGTCTTACATTTAATCGTTGGATTGAGCTGTCCAAAACAGAAAAGACATATGAAGCCCTTATGGACTTGTTGCTCAGAGACAAGATTATGTCAAGTGTAAATAAACCATTCCTTGAATTCCTACATGAGCGTAAACCCAAGACACTAAAACAAATGGAAGAATATTGTACACAATACATCACTGCACATTCGGACGTAGCTATTAGCAACACTAAGGTTAAGGAAAGTATGCCAGTTGCTTCAGCAACACCATACAATCCTAATTACTCACACTAATTTCAAGGGCCACAGAACAGGTTTGATAAAAAGAGTAACTCGAATAATTATTAAAATCAAGGTAATCAATCATTTCAAGGTTCTTCTTCGAAGAACTGGAGACGAGCTGACAGCCCTCGATATAAGGGTTGCCACAATTACAGGAATTTCCGCAGAGGAAGTCATTATAGGAACTATCCAAGTCATCCGTCATGGAGACAACAAGACCATAATTATAGAGATACTCATTATAATGAACATAATAATTGTAACCATGAGAATTATGACTCAAACCCAAATAGGGGTTACAATAGAGGAAACAATAATAATTGGAGAGGCAATAATAATCGAGGTAGATCTCAATACAGAGGACATAAATCTTATTATCAGGCAAACTCTGCACAGCAAGAGTCCCATGAAGCCTGTAATCAGACTAATGATAATAAAAACTCTAATAATATGGCATGTTCTGCTTTTGATTTTGGGAGAGCATCTCAATGCCCCCAATGCAAAACATTATTCGAACCAACTACGGTGTCTACTTTGAGTTGTGGTCACCCTCTCCCTGCTCTTCCTGCGTCAGTTGCGCATGATGGAAGAGGATATCTTGTCTTAAATAAAGGTCTAGTAAATGATAGCCCAGTCTCAATTCTTTTTGATTCTGGATGCACTACCATTGGTGTTAGGCAGTCACTCGTAGATCCTTCCCATGCCAACGGCAAGGTAGTCAAATGTGTAACATTTGGCGGCACCTTAGAGAAGTACTCTACTGCTATCATCAATATTGCTACTCCTTTCTTTACGGGAGATGTGCACGCATGTCTGCCAAATCCGATCGCTGATCTCATCATTGGTCGTATTCACGGAGTCAAAGAATGTACTCCACAACAAATTGCTGCTTGGGAAGAACAAAATATGCAAACTGCTAATGCAGTAGTCACAAGAGCACAAGCTCTCAATATGCCTCAAACTTCATGTACTGAAGATACTGAAGTGCATAACCAAGATGATCCCTTGGTAATTTCTCGTGACTCATTTATAAAACAGCAAGAAGATGATCCCACTCTAAAGAAATTCTTCACTCTTGCAACAAAAGGTGATCCAAATAAAGATACAAATCGAAAATCTTGGATTAAAATGAAGAATTGCGTACTTGTGCGTATGGTCCAAGACTCTAATACGTCAATGCATTCTCAGATTCTTGTCCCCAAGAATTTGAGAGTTAAAGTTTTGCAGCACGCTCATGACTCTCAGTGTGCTGGACATATGGGTTTTTCCCGTACTAAGTCAAGAGTTCTTGTGGCTTTCTTTTGGCCTTTCGTAAACAAAGACATAAGGATTTATTGCCGATATTGTAAGGTATGTCAAGATGTCAAATCCAAAGGACCACACCATGCTGCACCTATTCAGGCTGCAGATATTCCTATTCGGCCGTTTCAAAAAATGGCAATGGACATTATTGGTCCCAGCTACATTCGTACGCATGCTGCGTCGAATCCTATCTCATCGGTCAGATGTCATTGCGTACTTAGACGACATCTGTCCTTTCAGTGATACTTGGGAAGATCACTATTTGGGATTAGGTGAATTACTGTCTACCTTACGCGAGCATAAGTTGACAGCGAAACACTCTAAAGCATGTATTGGTTTCAGCGTCTAGATGCCCACATGATTCCACCTAACTGTTAAATCTTGGATTTTCTAATATGTCTAGCTTTATAACAGCTATTTTTTCTATATCAAAATATGTACACGTTTGTAATATATGATATGGTGATTGTATAAACACCATGCGGGTCACTAATGTATAATCACCGCTACTCGATTGATGATTTTTCTTTTGTCAATCATGAACTTATGGTACTTAATATGAAATTGTGATTGAAATTATTGTATGCATTGTGTCATTGCCAGTATTGTAGTATGCGTTGGTGACACCTCCCTGGAAATATTTATACTTAGAGAAATACTTTCTCTGAGATGTTGGGATATATTCTCACCGGTCGATCTATACTTCGACTTTGCCTTAATTTGGCGTTATAAATTGCTGATATTCCTCATCTGCGCATTATACATGCGTCGTGAGCCTATTGTATGTTGCTCTCAGATGAAAAAAAATGATTTTCATTTTTTTCCCGGGGGGGTGTGGTAGTCTGTTGCGCACATATTCTTTTGTGTGGTAGTATGTGACGCACAGATTACTGTCGGTAGGCATACAAATGTAAAGTATAACTATTTGTCTGATGAAAAGTATTTATTTGAGAATCAATGATTCTCAGTCTAAGGGACAGAACCCTGATTGGTCGATGTCGTATTTGGTTTTATGAGTTATCTGTTCATGTGTCTCGGTCTAGCGTATGAATACTAGATTTACGTCATTTTTTGTCTGGTATGGCCAGAAACAGAGTGGTCTTGCTTAAAATGTTTATGGCCCGAATTTATATTTATTCCTTGACTATTTAAGGTGATTCGGTCTTATATCTTTGTATCTTTGTATTTCTATGTCGGACTATTTTGTGAGCTGAACTCTGGGGTAAAAGGCCTTTCTGCGCATGCGTCGATTTGGTGTGTGGACAGGGAAGGCTGTCATGTCGTCGCTACTATGGGCTGGTCGATTAGAGAGTTTGAAGATTGATCTATGTCATTTATTCTAGGAAGGAGATTGTTTCTCTGTATGACTGTATTATCAGAGATTCTCCTAATGTCCATTATTGACGCCTAGGAATGGCGTGCGTGATTCGCTTGTATGTGTTTTCCTAAAGCCAGGTAAAACCAAAATCTTTTTTGCTGAACTTTTTTGCTAAGCCTAGATGGGAGACGTATTATCGTACATCTAGGATTGTTGATTACAGATGAAGATGACGTGTTATCTAGCAGCACTAGATCACTTGATGCAACCAGCCTTATTGATAGCAGACATGTATAGAAGCCCAATGAGGACATTTACGTATGAATAACGAAGTAATTCTGCTTCATAATTTTTCATCCTGGGTGAGCAAAGCTCACGGAGGAGAGCCATTTTGGATTCCCGCCATTGTAAGCGGATCATTGTCGGAGAACAGAAAAGGTCTTATTATCTGATGATGGTACAGAGATCTACATATTATGAAAACCCACTATTGTGGTTTAACATTGTTGCTATAAACATTGGATGAATTTACGGCTTGAGAAACTTAGCCAGGAGAAGGTTCTGTCCGTGAACCATTGTTGATGATTATGTATCCACCTTAACTGACGCGATTAGTCAGTTGAAGCATGAGACGATAGACAACCAGAATATTGAGTGCTTGCTTACTATCGTTCCATTATATTTACATGAATGTACATCTGATATTGTCACCCATTTTTCTAGTATACAATGATTTTGTGCCAACCTGTTCAAAGGACTGTAATCGTGATGTCGAAGTGTACGTCCGTTATTAAATGTATGAAACGTCATCAGTGGTCTGCCCTTTATTGACTTCAAACTATGATTGAGTGAGTGACCTGTCAACTTTACAGAACTATACACCCATTCGCGTTATTTACATCTACACTCTCACTCTATGTCAACACGGTCCCTTGTCAGCGCTCCAACACTTGACGTACAAGGTGACACCACTACTTAACACTGTGTCGGGAAGAGTTGACCATTCATAACCTTATGAAAGCAGTATCATCAAACATCACTACAAAAGAACGCTTTATCAATGTGATGGCCTCAAAAAGGCCGTTATCAGTGTGGTAGGCCAGATTTCTGGGTCTAACCTGCACAGTGGACATTGCCAGAAGTCAGCTACTGATACCAGATCGTTTCTTGTGGCCGCATACGACACACATAAACACCAGCAGTACAAATCTACAGTCGATGTCAGCTAGTCAGCAGTTTTGTTACGTGACCTGACCTGTCAAAGCAGAGGCAGTAACTAGGTCAGCGCTTGTTGACATTTGTGATAGAACAGACATCATTGCACAGCAGGGTATTAACTGTGTTAGCGAGAAGTGCTTATATTTCAACGGTGGATCTTCTGGTGTTCTGCTCTAAATTGAACTTTGTAATAGTTAAAGCCAGAATGATTATTGTTAATTATAATACTATTGTGTGATAACATCTGAGCATTCCGTGCAACACATTACATTACATTATATGACATTGTTGCGCATATATGTATTTATGTTTAAGTGTTTACATGTTATTGTGTTGTGTATATGTCTGTGGGCGGTTGGGTAAGGTGTCTAATATAAGATTTCCCACGTCATAGAGGGCTTATATTAGTGTTCTATAGGCGCGAATTTTCTTAATTGAAAATTTGCTAGCGACAATTTGTTGCTATTTTTGTTAGTTGTGACGACTGTACCTATCGTTGTTTTTGTAGTATTTTTCTGTTCTTTAGTTTTGTTTTGATTTGTTGGTACCTGTAGGTCTACTCTGTCCTTTCAATTAGTTCTATACAACTTTATATTTATACACTGTGATGTCATTTGTGTTGTTTATTTCCGCGCAGTTATCATCACAGATTCTGTGATTATTTTCTTCAGTTTTCCAATTTGTTTAATTGATTTCTGCGAATGTTTTCGTATTGTCTTTCTTGATTGTCCTTTGTTTATGTTGTTGGTTGACATATGCTATAAGGTATATTTGATCATACACTACTAGCTGTGTAGTGCACGTGTGGTATAGAATAAACTTGTAGTTTATTACTATTATTATTATTATTATACAAGTGAGTATACAAGACCTTATTAAAGGCTTGTCTCCCACAGAGATTGGGGTAAAGGGAGCTGATTATTCAAGTTTATTAAAACTTGCTCTCATTTACGGTGGAATAAATTTCATTGACTTTTTCAGGTAACTAGTCACATATTGTTAAACATTATGTCGACTTTAGATTACTTTATTGAGATAGGGAAATCCCTAGGCAAGTCTGGTAAAGAATTGGAAGAATACTCGACTGCTCAATGGGCCATGGCATTGAAGTCAGAAGAAAAGAAACGAAAAGAGGAAAATAAATTGAAAGCAGAAGCTGAACAAAAGAAAATAGATGCTGAGAATTTAAGGTTGCAAATTCAAGCAGAGGAAAGAAAACTTCAAGCGGAGGAAAGAAAACTTCAGGCTGAGGAAAAAAGACTTGAGTCTGAAGAAAAAAGATTACAGAGAGAATCTGAAAATAAAAGATTAGAAGCTGAGGCTCAAGAAAAAAGATTACAAAGAGAAGTTGAGGCTGAAGAAAAAAGATTACAGAGAGAATCTGAAAATAAAAGATTAGAAGCTGAGGCTGAAGAAAAAAGATTACAAAGAGAAGCTGAAGCCGAGGAGAGAAAGGCAAAAAGGGAACATGAGGAAAAACTTTTAGCATTTGAGTTAGAAAAATTGAAATTGACAAACATGGGTAATGTTAATCAGTCATCTGGTGGTAATGGTAAACCTTATATTTATAAGGTCAAGCTACAGCATTTAATCCATCCAGTGACGATATAACAGTTTGGCTAGATAGGTTTGAACGTTCTTGTCGAAATCATAATGTGGATAGATCACAATATGCTAATCAGTTATCAGAGATACTGAAAGGTGACACTCTGACTAGTTTAAGCTTGGTAGAAGAGGCTGACCAGGATAATTATGATATTATCTTCTTGTTCTTCTTCTTTGATCCTTAGCCGCCGACCATCAAAGCAGTCAGTGGCCATCACGCCTAGTGGCGTCTTGTAGGGCAACAACAAATTGATTCCACTTTGCTCGGTCGGTGGCCATCCTTCGTACAGTGCCCCAACTCTGGTTCATTCTTTGCATCTCAGCCTCCACAGTCCTCCGCCAGGTTGTTTTTGGTCGGCCTCTTTTTCGTTTTCCTTCTATGATGTTATCAGAGCAGCCTTATTAATAAAAATATCAATTGCTAGAGGAAGGTTGCCGTCTTTTGTTTAAGAAAATGGTACCTGAAACAGGGGTAGAATTCTCAGAATTCATTGCAAGGACACGTCTTACATTTAATCGTTGGATTGAGCTGTCCAAAACAGAAAAGACATATGAAGCCCTTATGGACTTGTTGCTCAGAGACAAGATTATGTCAAGTGTAAATAAACCATTCCTTGAATTCCTACATGAGCGTAAACTCAAGACACTAAAACAAATGGAAGAATATTGTACACAATACATCACTGCACATTCGGACGTAGCTATTAGCAACACTAAGGTTAAGGAAAGTATGCCAGTTGCTTCAGCAACACCATACAATCCTAATTACTCACACAAATTTCAAGGGCCACAAAACAGGTTTGATAAAAAGAGTAACTCGAATAATTATTAAAATCAAGTTAATCAATCATTTCAAGGTTCTTCTTCGAAGAACTGGAGACGAACTGACAGCCCTCGATATAAGGGTTGACACAATTATAGGAATTTCCGCAGAGGAAGTCATTATAGGAACTATCCAAGTCATCCGTCATGGCGACAACAAGACCATAATTATAGAGATACTCATTATAATGAACATAATAATTGTAACCATGAGAATTATGACTCAAACCCAAATAGGGGTTACAATAGAGGAAACAATAATAATTGGAGAGGCAATAATAATCAAGGTAGATCTCAATACAGAGGACATAAATCTTATTATCAGGCAAACTCTGCACAGCAAGAGTCCCATGAAGCCTGTAGTCAGACTAATGATAATAAAAACTCTAATAATATGGCATGTTCTGCTTTTGATTTTGGGAGAGCATCTCAATGCCCCCAATGCAAAACATTATTCGAACCAACTACGGTGTCTACTTTGAGTTGTGGTCACCCTCTCCCTGCTCTTCCTGCGTCAGTCGCGCATGATGGAAGAGGATCTCTTGTCTTAAATAAAGGTCTAGTAAATGATAGCCCAGTCTCAATTCTTTTTGATTCTGGATGCACTACCATTGGTGTTAGGCAGTCACTCGTAGATCCTTCCCATGCCACCGGCAAGGTAGTCAAATGTGTAACATTTGGCGGCACCTTAGAGAAGTACTCTACTGCTATCATCAATATTGCTACTCCTTTCTTTACGGGAGATGTGCACGCATGTCTTCTGCCAAATCCGATCGCTGATCACATCATTGGTCGTATTCACGGAGTCAAAGAATGTACTCAGCAACAAATTGCTGCTTGGGAAGAACAAAATATGCAAACTGCTAATGCAGTAGTCACAAGAGCACAAGCTCTCAATATGCCTCAAACTTCATCTACTGAAGGTACTGAAGTGCATAACCAAGATGATCCCTTGGTAATTTCTCATGACTCATTTATAAAACAGCAAGAAGATGATCCCACTCTAAAGAAATTCTTCACTCTTGCAACAAAAGGTGATCCAAAAAAAGATACAAATCGAAAATCTTGGATTACAATGAAGAATGGCGTACTTGTGCGTATGGTCCAAGACTCTACTACGTCAATGCATTCTCAGATTCTTGTCCCCAAGAATTTGAGAGTTAAAGTTTTGCAGCACGCTCATGACTCTCAGTGTGCTGGACATATGGGTTTTTCCCGTACTAAGTCAAGAGTTCTTGCGGCTTTCTGTTGGCCATTCGTAAACAAAGACATACGCATTTATTGCCGATATTGTAAGGTATGTCAAGAAGTCAAATCCAAAGGACCACGCCATGCTGCACCTATTCAGGCTGCAGATATTCCTATACGGCCGTTTCAAAAAATGGCAATGGACATTATTGGTCCCAGCTACATTCGTACGCATGATGCGTCGAATCCTATCTCATCGGTCAGATGTCATTGCGTACTTAGACGACATCTGTCTTTTCAGTGATACTTGGGAAGATCACTATTTGGGATTAGGTGAATTACTGTCTACCTTACGCGAGCATAAGTTGACAGCGAAACCCTCTAAAGCATGTATTGGTTTTAGCGTCTAGATGCCCACATGATTCCACCTAACTTTTAAATCTTGGATTTTCTAATATGTCTAGCTTTATAACAGCTATTTTTTCTATACCAAAATATGTACACATTTGTAGTATATGATATGGTGATTGTATAAACACCATGCGGGTCACTAATGTATAATCACCGCTACTCGTTTGATGATTTTTCTTTTGTCAATCATGAACTTATGGTACTTAATATGAAATTGTGATTGAAATTATTGTATGCATTGTGTCATTGCCAGTATTGTAGTATGCGTTGGTGACACCTCCCTGGAAATATTTATACTTAGAGAAATACTTTCTCTGAGATGTTGGGATATATTCTCACCGGTCGATCTATACTTCGACTTTGCCTTAATTTGGCGTTATAAATTGCTGATATTCCTCATCTGCGCATTATACATGCGTCGTGAGCCTACTGTATGTTGTTCTCAGATGAAAAAAAATCATTTTCATTTTTTCCCCGGGGGGGTGTGGTAGTCTGTTGCGCACATATTCTTTTGTGTGGTAGTATGTGACGCACAGATTACTGTCGGTAGGCATACAAATGTAAAGTATAACTATTTGTCTGATGAAAAGTATTTATTTGAGAATCAATGATTCTCAGTCTAAGGGACAGAACCCTGATTGGTCGATGTTGTATTCGGTTCTATGGGTTATCTGTTCTTGTGTCTCGGTCTGGCGTATGAATACTAGATTTACGTCATTTTTCGTCTGGTATGTCCAGAAACAGATTGGTCTTGCTTAAAATGTTTATGGCCCGAATTTATATTTATTCCTTGACTATTTAAGGTGATTCGGTCTTATATCTTTGTATCTTTGTATTTCTATGTCGGACTATTTTGTGAGCTGAACTCTGGGGTGAAAGGCCTTTCTGCGCATGCGTCGATTTGGTGTGTGGACAGAGAAGGCTGTCATGTCGTCGCTACTATGGGCTGGTCGATTAGAAAGTTTGAAGATTGATCTCTGTGATTTATTCTAGGAAGGAGATTGTTTCTCTGTATGACTGTATTATCAGAGATTCTCCTAATGTCCATTATTAACGCCTAGGAATGGCGTGCGTGATTCGCTTGTATGTGTTTTCCTAAAGCCAGGTAAAACCAAAATCTTTTTTGCTGAACTTTTTTGCTAAGCCTAGATGGGAGACGTATTATCGTACATCTAGGATTGTTGATTACAGATGAAGATGACGTGTTATCTAGCAGCACTTGGTCACTTGATGTAACTAGCCTTATTGATAGCAGATATGTATAGAAGCCCAATGAGGACATTTACGTATGAATAACGAAGTAATTCTGCTTCATAATTTTTCATCCTGGGTGAGCAAAGCTCACGGAGGAGAGCCATTTTGGATTCCCGCCATTGTAAGCGGATCATTGTCGGAGAACAGAAAAGGTCTTATTATCTGATGATGGTACAGAGATCTACATATTATGAAAACCCACTATTGTGGTTTAACATTGTTGCTATAAACATTGGATGAATTTACGGCTTGAGAAACTTAGCCAGGAGAAGGTTCTGTCCGTGAACCATTGTTGATGATTATGTATCCACCTTAACTGACGCGATTAGTCAGTTGAAGCATGAGACGATAGACAACCAGAATATTGAGTGCTTGCCTACTATCGTTCCATTATATTTACATGAATGTACATCTGATATTGTCACCCATTTTTCAAGTATACGATGATTTTGTGCCAACCTGTTCAAATGACTGTAATCGTGATGTCGAAGTGTACGTCCATTATTAAATGTATAAAACGTCATCAGTGGTCTGCCCTCTATTGACTTCAAACTATGATTTAGTGAGTAACCTGTCAACTTTACAGAACTATACACCCATTCGCGTTATTTACATCTACACTCTCACTCTATGTCAACACGGTCCCTTGTCAGCGCTCCAACACTTGACGTACAAGGTGACACCACTACTTAACACTGTGTCGGGAAGAGTTGACCATTCATAACCTTATGAAAGCAGTATCATCAAACATCACTACAAAAGAACGCTTTATCAATGTGATGGCCTCAAAAAATGCCGTTATCAGTGTACGAAGATGACGTCATCATTTTCACACTGAGAATCGATCATTACTGACTCAAATATAATCAGATCAACAAAGTAAAATCCAGAAAGACATGTGTTCACGTGGGGAGGACAAACAACCAAAAGAATGTATCTTCTAAATTTATTGTCTCCACAAGAGCAGCTGAGTGGCATCACAGCCTTCTTCACCCAGGTTAGATAAACTGAATGTTGGCCAGACAAGTATGAGACGGACTATCAACTTTATAAGAGAGATTTACGTGATTACACGAGAGCGAACTAAAAAGACTTAGAAGGGAATACATTCACTGAAATCTGCTATTAAACTCAGGGGAAGTAATAATTAATTACCATGGATATTAAAGTACATAACAAAGTAGAAACATAATGTTTTATTTATTTTTCTGTTTTTGTTAGATAAATAAGGGTTTTGAATTTTTTTTAAAACAATATAATAAAAAAAAAGGATTTTTATTCTGTGAGTACAGTCTTATTCAATTTTTTTTTTTTTTACTCAAAATGCATATAAATATATATATTACATTAAATTACATAACGTATCCCAGTTCGGTGTAATAATTATTTATATTATTGTGTTTCTTTTAATAAGCAGAAAGATAATATTCATAAACAATGTATTTTTGACCGGCAATAAATGCCGCCAGAAAACTTACAGTGTATTTTACACTGTACAACCCCACGGCCTAATATCTGGCCTTTGGCTGGGATCATGTGTCTACACACAGGGACCAGTAGTGACATTTATGTCATGAGGTCCTTTGTGTGAAAACATAGAAGATCACTACAATGACACATGGTGTCATTGGGTCTTCGTGTGTTGGGACATGTGGTCTTGACCAGAGCCGGGTATGGGCAGGGGCCAATGCAACCTCATGCGAGGAAAAAATATGCAACCTCGTGCGAGGAATATTTAAAAAAAAAAAAAAAAAAAAAAAAAAAAAAAAAAAAAAAAAAAATGCCGCCAGAATTAATTAAAGTGATACACACGAAATAGAAGTCTCATCGTCAGTGTTGCCACAGCTGGGTATTTCTTACTAGATCTGGGTTTTTTGGCTTCCGCCTGGGTATCTGTGTATTTTATTTTCCAAATCTGCATTAATCTGGGTATATTTGACAATTGTCATTTATAATGTATGTATATTCTGTGCACTGAGCATTATATTTATATTATAATTAAATGTAAAAAATTATGTGCTATATATTTTTTTTATTCCACTTACATTTAACTCTTCTTTTTAACTACATCAATGAAGTTGTTTTTTGACTCGTTTACATCAGCTATCTATTTCATGTTATTCTGTTAATGGCTATCGTCTACAATACTCAGTCATTTTTGCGATGTGTTTTAAAGTATTCTTTTTAAATTTTAGACTTGAGCAGATAAACAGCATATTGTTTTGTTGCCAAAAAATTATTAAAATTAAGATTATAAAATGAGCGAAAATGAAGGTACTCTAGGTAGTTAAAGCAGCATGACGACACACACGCCACCGCGTTCAAAACTGAAGCCATGGTATCAGCAGGCTTTTTGTGAGGAATGGCAAACAGATGTGAACGGTGGTTTGGTTTTGATAGATTAAAATGAGTGTATATTTAGCAAAGGGAATCAACTAGAGATTACATCCCTTGATAAATTAGTGAGTTGTGCTCAGAAAAGGTATGCACGTGAATATTGTGTTAGTGAGTTGTGCTCAGAAAAAGTATGCACGTGAATATTGTGTTAGTGAGTTATGAACAGAAAAAGTACGCACGTGAAAAGTGTGATTAATGATACATGAGAGGGGTGAACGAATAATATTAGAACAGGAATCAGGCGGTTGATATTGAGACGCGCTAGGCGTAGGAAGGAAAAAGGTTTTTCTCCCAAGTGTTAAAGTTAGACTTGAGAAACGCGCTCAGCGTAATAGATGTGTGAGAAAACATACTCAGTCTTAGATAATTAGCAAGATTTATGCTGTGAGAAATAGAGTGTATAGAAAACGCTCAGTACATTATGTACCATAAATTTGGTGTACGGCAGTATTTTTATTGTGATAGTATTTTATTCTGAGGACATGATAGTTGTGAAAGAAAAGAAAGTGTATTTAGTTTGAGAACAAAACCAGGTACGTTGAACACTTTTATATATCAGTAGCATGTGTAGCTCAGCAGACCAGGTCTGAGCAGAGAAGAATAATAGACGAAATCTTGGCAAAACGACAGCCCTGGCGGTATGGCCAGTTTTCTCTCAGAGAGATATACCAAGAGACATATGAAAAGAAAGACATAGAAAAGCGGTCAGCACAGAAGAGGGATTAGAGGTTTATGCCTGAAGAATTAAAATGAAATTGTAATAGCTGAAATAAGCAAATAGTAAGAAGACAAGAAATCAGCAGTTTTGAATATTGAATACTTTTGTTGCTGAAGAAGCTGTTGTTATGAAAGACTGCTAACCTTTTTAATAAAGTTCAACCTTTGACATCTTCACTGTTATTACTAAGGTGAATTCGTTTGAAGCAACAGAGAGTATGAAAAAATATCTTTGTCAGTCTGAGAGAAGGAAGTTTGTCACATTTACCTTACAACATACTATCTACTGAAAGGGCAGTGGTCCGAACCTTAAAATACGATACCACGGCCACAGATATTTTGGTGCGCGTGACCAGCCCTACACTATGATAGTTCAAGAAACTTTTATAAATCAAGACAGCCTCCCCGCAGATGTCAGTTTGGGCATCACATATTAGGTACGGTTGCATCAAGTATTTTCGTATCTAGCCCTACAACGGTCGCAGACTATTTTGGTGCACCTGACCAGCCCTATGCAAGATAGAGATGTAAAAGACTACAGACAGAAAGAAGGTCAAGTTCACTAAGAAGAGATAAAACAGAAAGAAAGAATCCTGCGAGCGAAAAAACAAACAAAAACATATCAAGGCAACACAGAAGTCAAGTAAAGTGAAGCGACATCAAGAACAACGAAGTCTATCCAAAGCATCACGAAGGTCAAGTTCATTAAGAAGATACAAATCAAAAGAATCCTGCGAGCTGAAGAAACAAAACAAGACAATACAGAAGTCAAGTGAATCGACATCAAGAACAACGTAGTCTAGCCAAAACATCACGAAGGTCAAGTTCACTATATCACCCGACAACCGTCAGAATACAGGCACATGCATGAGATAACAATCTGAATGATCAACAGGTCCAACGCACAAAAATAATAGTATACAGCCGTATAAGACAAAAATTGTGTTGATTAATTCTAAAATACTGGAGGAGCAAGTGTTTATCCCAATCAAGAAAAACAGATGACGTAGCACTGAAACATTTAGAAACAAATTAAGTTAATTATTAATGTAGTCAGTTAAAGTATGAGCATTAGATTGATAATTGTTTTGTAACTCATAAAAATTATAAGTACTGTACACAGACATTGGTTAATAATTCTCTTACAGGTCAACCAAGAGATTTATATTAATTTTTTTTACAGGTGTTTCTATTAACAATAACACTTACAGGTCAAGACAAGATGCAACAACAACAACAACTTACGGTGGGTTTGGATCCCAATGTGGCTGCTCTTGAGCAGGTAGCTAAAGCTATGACTGCCATTAGAAATGATAGTAAGTTCCAGAATATCCGGAACAGCATAACGCCATATTCAGGTGATCCTACCTTATGTAGAAAGTGGTTGCTCGAGATACAGAGATATTGCACTTCGGTCAATATGGACCAAAGTGAGTTCAAACAAGTTGCATATCTTTCCTCAGGTGGGTTAGTAGTAGATTTCATAAGACGCAGGTTTGACACTTTCCCAGACGAGACATGGGAAGATTTTAGGAAAGAACTAATAAGAAGAATTACTGATGAATCTTACGCGTGGACGCTGCTGAGGAGCATACAACAACAAGCAGAGGAACCCATTCAAATGTTCAGCGACAGGTTGTTAAACCTAGCTGAAGAAGTTTTCTTGGGACAACAAATTAACCAACAAGAGGTGGAAAAACAGTTAGTGGGCATATTCGTAGTTGGGTTGAATGGTATACCAATTAAATTACATCTCCTCAGGAAGGACCCACAAAACTTGTCACAAGCCATTGCACTTGCTACAGCCGAAGAGAACCTCAGAAGAAGATTGGACCTCAGACTTGGTAGAATAGTTCCATGTGAAGAAACACAGGAAGAACCTATGGAGATAGGACACTGTCAACAAAGAAGGATAGAAAGACGAGGGAGAGGAATAGAAACGTTTTATAGGTCAAGACAGGTAGACCGCAAGCCAATCGTGTGCTATGCTTGTATAGGCTGGGACATAAAGCCTTTGCGTGTAACTATAGGCCACTAGAGCCGCAGCACTCAGTAAGGAGAAAAACTGACACGAGAAAGGGTAATAGAAGGTTTCAACAACACAGACAGCTACGATACGGGAATTGGAGAGGTGACGACAAGAGAAGAAACAAACAGTATATCGATGGTAGTGGAACACAACTGCGGATAAACTCAGATATACATAAAAATATATCTAGTGGAAGACAAGCACATGGTCATAGGCGGGGAGAATGTCAAAAACAAACATGTCAAAAATACAGAAATAGGACATACAATAGCAGTAAAAGTACGTTTCCACGTTTTAATAGCAACTATGGATCAGGACATTGGGACAGCTTGAATAGGAGAAGAACTAGAATAGATGTGAGGAATTTTGTTGGAGAAATCAGGAGAGGAAAGCCAATAGAAATAAACAACATCAATGTTGGTAACCAACAGAAGTGCCAAATAAGGACACAGAACGGGTACAAAATGAAGGTAGAACCACTAGGAGTGTGGAGAAAGATAATAACATCTTCACATCAAAATATCACAACAAAACAAGGTAATAGGAATAGACCATGGTCAAGCCAAGGTAAAACAACAGTCCAGAAGCAGAAAAACATACAGAGAGACATGGTCAGTGTTGGTACACAAACAGAAACAACTACGAATATGGGCACACAAACAATGGTGGTACCACAACATAGAGGAGACAACTGGGTTGTCCAAATGACTAAGAGCGACGAGGAAATATATATTATTTCCAGTGAGATCATAGATAGCGACGGCGGTAGACCAACACGAGCGCGGGAACAGATTGTCACGAGAGTACAAGTCCATGCAGAACCAGGAACAACATCTGATCGGTTAACCCCAACCCCCCAAATTTTAAACAGGGAACAAGAGGAGATGGGCACATATAGACCAGAGGAAGACAGGATACAAGTATGGCAGGATACAGAGAGTAAACAGTACAATGAGATTCTAGAAGATACGACAGGAATAAGGAAACAATGGAATAATGTTGAAACAGAAATAGATGCACCGTACAAACATACGAGAGCTGCAGAACAAAGAAACAGAGCACAGGAGCAGCAGCTATTGAAACAAATGGAGCAACAGATAGAGACTAATCAACAAAGTGATACAAGTCAAACTCAGAACATAGAGGACACATCAGCTAAAGATTCAGATACGCAGGAAGAGATGGAGGAAGAGAATATAAGAGGGATGAAGAGACAGCGGTCGTCGTCATCAGACGATTCAGAGGATTACAGAAGGCGTCCAGCAAAGTTGAGACATGTGGAAGAGGTAAGACTGAGGAGGAAGAATAAGGTAAGAAATAGTGGTGCAGCGGAGGTGAAGGACATAAAGGCAATTGTTCAATATATTGACAGGAAGTTTGAGAAATTGAAAAAGGAGAAGCGTAGTCAGAGAGAAGTACAACAATATGAACAAGATAGAAAGACCAAGGGAACATGTAATTGGGAAATAGACAGTGTCGACCAGGGAAGGTCGAGGAAAAACAAAGAGGGAGAAAGAAATAATGACAGAACAAAAATAGAAGAGTTAACTGCACTTTGCGCAGATTATAAGAGGAAGTTGGAAGAGTTAGAAAGCAAACAGGAAATGAATAGATATGCATCGGAGAAAAAGGAAGATGTCACAGCACCTTGGGCAGGTGATGATAGATAGGAAGCCATAGAGAAGACAAAGCAGAAAGAGGAAGTTCAGAAACATGAAAGTAGTAGAACCACAGATCGACGAGAAAACCGATCTAAGAGTAGAGAAATTATAGAGGCCAGTAGGGATACGGGTCGAAGAGAATACCGATCCAAGAGCAGAGAGGCTAGTAATAGGAGACATACGAATCAAGGAGAATACCGATTCAGGACTAGAGAGAGCGAGGAGAATAGGAGAGATAATAGTAGAGAAAGAAGGAGGGATACGGATAGAAGGGATTTCCGATCAAAGAGCAGAGATAGGCTGAGAAATAGAAGTGAGGATAGAAGAGATACGGGTCGACGGGAATACCTATCCAAGAGTCCAGAGGGACTAGATACACAGAGAAATAGAACACATACAGATCGAGGGGATTACCGATCTAAGAGCCGGGAGGCTAGAAAGGAGGAAGAGAGAGGAAATACGGATCGAAGGGAGTACCGATCCAAGAGCCGAGAGGCTAGAAAGGGAGATAGAAATAAGAGTAGTAGTATGAGAGATACTAGGAGTACAAGTCGAGGTAGCGACAAATTAAAGTGTAAAGAGTCTGAGAGGAACCCAGGGAATACGAGAAGGGAAGAAATGGAAGATAGAGGGAAACCGAGACAAACGGTTGAAGGAGTAAGGAGTAGACAGATTGAGAGAAATGCTGGAGAGACGAGAGATGGAGAGGTAGAGATGAAGCAAAGGGTTGAGGAAATCAGAAGAGTAGAGCAGCCCAGTCAGGCGGGCGGCGAAGTACAAAGTAAGGGAGAAATAAAGGAGACACAAGGAGTTGACAAACAACAGTTAGCATTGGAGATGCTAAAGTTGATGAATAAGTTGACATAGGAGGAGGCTATGGGAGGAGACATAGCATATGTTAAACAGAACAAGATGGCGGCGGTTGCTAGTCTTAAAAAGACAAATATGATTGGTCCATACCGCAATTAAGAAGTAAACTGGGTACACCTGACCAATAGGGTACTGCAGTAGAGGTGACGAGGGAAGGAGATGTAAGAAGTAGATTAGAGGCCATGGTAGTATGGCGGAAATTGTGTGAAACGCCGTGGTGACGACGGCAGGAATAGTGCAGACTGAGATTTTGGTGAGGCCGCGGAGGAGGACGGCAGTTATGGAGCAATATGAGGTATGGAGGTACGGAGTAATATGGGGGTGGAGATTTTGAGGAGGCCGTGGAGGAGGACGGCAGAAACATGGAGTATTATGGTGAAATAGGAGAAATATGGAGTTACATATTTTGAGCAGTCGTAGAGGAAGACAGAAGGAATAATAGAGATTTTGAGAAACCGTTGAGGAGGACGGCGGTTGTATGCGGTTTTCTGGGAGAAATAAGGGAAAATGAGATTTTGGGAAGCCGTGGAGCAGGACGGCAGAAAGATGGAGAGATATGAAGTATTATGGAGTAATATGGAGACTGAGATGTTGAAGTCGTAGAGGAGGACGCAGAGATATTGAGAATAAAGAGATAGATGACAATGGGGATATTGGGAGACCGTGGAGGAGGACGGCAGTGATGGTGAGAGGTGTTGGGAGATGGACGGAGTTGTTTTTGAGAAAGTGGGGAGCACAGTTCCAGAGAGGGGACGAGAGTAGCGGTTATGGGGGAGAGGAGAGAAGTAGAAATTGCAGCCGGAGACTAGTTGTTTGGAAGCTAGATGCAATCGTTCTACACTGAACATAAAAGTGAGCTGAGTAGGTCCGAACGATGGACTACTGCAGTAGTGGAAGAGAAGAGGAAAGAGGCAGGAAAGCCATGGATTAAGGGAGAGAGAGGTAGAGAATGGGAAATTGAGAAGTCACAGAGAGGAGACAGAAAAGAATTACGAGATAACTAAAGGAGCATATGGAGAAACTATAGAGAATATGGCGGTAGATGAGGGCCATAGAGAAATGGCGTAGACATAGAGACGATACAAGGAGGAAAAATATGCAACTAAGAAGAACGATTAATGAGATAGGCGGAACTTCAAGATAATTCGCGTAGGCGGGATAATAAACTTGTAAGTCGCGTAGGCGGGATAATAAACTTGGGAGTAGAGATAAAAGGGATGGTAAATGGCTAATGAATTTAGAAAGGTCTAGTAAGGGTAGTAAAGGACCAAACGATAAGGTGTATTATGAAATGAGTTGTATTATATACAAGGTGTATTATGAAATGAGTTGTATTATATACAAGGTGTAATATGAAATGAATTGCATGATGTGCAAGTTGTAATATGAAAAGAGTTGTATTCAGTAAAATGTATAATATGAAAACAGTTCCATGATGGAAAATGTATACTATGAAATAGAAATGGTAGACAGGGAGATGAGTGAGGTTGATTAGAAGTGGAGAATGGCGGGTCTCATTGAGACATATGTTGATGAAGAGAGGGACGGAGTTCGTAATAGAAGAGGGAAGGAAGAGAGTGAGTGGAGAGTTTTCGAGAAATTTTCTCTGTGAGAGAAATTTTTTTTAAGGGGGGGGGGGGAATTGTGTGAACGGTGGTTTGGTTTTGATAGGTTAAAATGAGTGTATATTTAGCAAAGAGAATCAACTAGAGATTACATCCCTTGATAAATTAGTGAGTTGTGCTCAGAAAAAGTATGCACGTGTATATTGTGTTAGTGAGTTGTGCTCAGAAAAAGTATGCACGTGAATATTGTGTTAGTGAGTTGTGCACAGAAAAAGTACGCACGTGAAAAGGGTGATTAATGATACATGAGAGGGGTGAACGAATAATGTTAGAACAGGAATCAGGCGGTTGATATTGAGAAGCGCTAGGCGTAGGAAGGAAAAAGGGTTCTCTCCCAAGTGTTAAAGTTAGACTTGAGAAACGTGCTCAGCGTAATAGATGTGTGAGAAAACATACTCAGTCTTAGATAATTAGCAAGATTTATGCTGTGAGAAATAGAGTGTATAGAAAACGCTCAGTACATTATGTACCATAAATTTGGTGTACGGCAGTATTTTTATTGTGATAGTATTTTATTCTGAGGACATGATAGTTGTGAAAGAAAAGAAAGTGTATTTAGTTTGAGAACAAAACCAGGTACGTTGAACACTTTTATATATCAGTAGCATGTGTAGCTCAGCAGACCAGGTCTGAGCAGAGAAGAATAATAGACGAAATCTTGGCAAAACGACAGCCCTGGCGGTATGGCCAGTTTTCTCTCAGAGAGATATACCAAGAGACATATGAAAAGAAAGACATAGAAAAACGGTCAGCACAGAAGAGAGACCAGAGGTTTATGCCTGAAGAATTAAAATGAAATTGTAATAGCTGAAATAAGCAAATAGTAAGAAGACAAGAAATCAGCAGTTTTGAATATTGAATACTTTTGCTGCTGAAGAAGCTGTTGTTATGAAAGACTGCTAACCTTATTAATAAAGTTCAACCTTTGACATCTTCACTGTTATTACTAAGGTGAATTCGTTTGAAGCAACAGAGAGTATGAGAAAATATCTTTGTCAGTCTGAGAGAAGGAAGTTTGTCACATTTACCTTACAACATACTATCTACTGAAAGGGCTGTGGTCCGAACCTTAAAATACGATACCACGGCCACACAGACAGCGAACTGAAGGATTGGATAAAGCCGGACTCTGGCAATCGCTATACTGCGATTTGTACGGTCTGTTCCTGTACTTTAACTAATGTCAACAAAACAGCTTTATTGACACATAGAAGCACATGAAAAACTTCGAAGCCAAAAGCAAAACTCTGAACATTAACAAGTTTTTCATCATACCAAAAGAGCCCTGTCTCCAAGACAATATTGCTCCACAATCAAGATTCCACGTTGTCAATTTAACAGAAGTGATTGCGTCATTAATAGGCTGGACTGCCCATGGTAAATTTCCGGTGTTATGTGTTGCGGGTCGCACTAATGACCCGTCATCGAATCATCATTTTTGGTGATGCCTAGATTTCAGGGAGGATAGTGTGATTCGCTTGCATAGCTAGGCGGTGTTGTCTCACGGAAGGTCCTGGGTTCGAGTCCTGGGTAAGCCACTCACGTCTGTTGTTTTTCTGTTGTCTAGTTTTCTACTTCTTATTTCTTACGAGTGCCTGAAAACATACCTCTATGTTTGGCTAATATTTATTTATGTCTAAAAGTCATCCTTTACTGAGACAGAGACACAGACAGTAGGAAGTGGTATGTAAGACCCGACAAATGCCATACACTGGGCTTGTTGTGTTTCAGGTTTCATATGGTGAGTGTATCTACGGGATACTACCTGGCCTCAACATTGTGCTTAAGAACCAGGAGCCTCAACATATTCGTGGACCACCACTGCCACCTGGCCTCAGTGTTAGGACCAGGAGACTTGAACTTTGAACAAGACCATCACAGCTAGCTGGCCTTAGCATCGAGACTCAGGGACCAGGAGCATATCTCAGAGTTAAGTGATTCTACCAACTAAAGTATCACCAGTTCTACCCAAAAGTTACAGACTGTCAGTGATGAAACTAGAATCATATAACCAAAGACTGTGAATAATTCACTTGTGCAATCTGTGCTGTAAATTTGTCTCCATTTTATAACAGTAATTTCACTTGACTCCGCCTATGCCGGTCCCAAGCCCGGATGAAAAAGGAGGAGGGCGGTGTTGGGTCATGTTTCTGAGGTGGATGATGGAGTGAGTGGAAGTAAGGGTCACTGAGGTTGTCAATATTTAAGTTTAACTCATGGATTGAGTTTATGTCTGGCTTCATGTCAGTATGTGGTGACTTGGGGCGTGCGCATGGAGAAAGCGTGTTTGGTGAACTAGTCTGGGTGGCTGAGAGAGTACCCGGATGTGACTAGAGGGTGTCTGTGTGTTTTTTGATAGCCAAGCTGTGTGCTTGAGGCTGTGATTTGTGATCGAGCTGGATGCTCGTATTATGTGACAGTTGAGATAATGATATAGTGATTATGAATATTGTGATTATGTCTGACATATTGTTGTATAGGCGACGTCTTCCCGCCTAGGAGTGTTCTGGAGGAACTTTAGGTAATGTTCGTGGAGAACATATTAAGGCGACAAGTTGGTCCCGCCTTTGGAGCTACAGTGGAGTAAGGCGTTGAGTATTGTCCGCCTGGAAGTTATATTGGAGTAGAATTTATATGGCGATGTTGCATGCCGCCAAATCATAGTCACTTGGGATAAGTGATTTACACCTGGATGGTGAATGAATTCGTGCGAGGGTTGAATGCCGCACATAGAAACGTGTTGTGTGTACTGTTAGTGTGTGGACGGTCAGCCAGTCCGTAAAAGTATTGTTATAAGTTATTTCCTACAGGCAGTGTCAGCCTGAGTGTGATGTTATGCATGCGTGACGATATTATTGATGTTCAGGACTTATGCGAATGTTCTATTAAATGTCATGGAGCTGTACAAGTGGCGTCGTGTTATTCATATCCCTAGTGTTGTTTACCATCTACACACGACACACTCATAATTACCAAGCCCTAACAACTTGGGCAGCTCGCAAAAGGAGTATTATAGGAAACCTGGGGCAGCTTTTAGAGAATCAACAGAAACGCCCAGTGACATAAGTGTTAAAGGAAAAATCAACGGGTAACAGAAGTGGTGAGCTAGTATATTGGGGTACGAATAGGAGAGGTAACCGGTATTTCTGAACCCAGGACTACGGTAGAAAATCAACCAACCCCCACCTCACACCATCGTTTTGCTGAAATCTATACCCGGTGCTGCAGTTTAGAAATCACAGAGTAATTCATGCAAAATTATAAACGTCAAATTATAAAGATGATTGACAAAACAGCTGAGGACTGACCTGTCTGAGAACTGCATGTCAAGCTTTGTATTCAAATCAAGTTTAAAGGAGCACGGTAGCAGTTTTTTCAAGTTTATTTTACAGTAATTACAGAATTGGCAAGCGGGATATTTTACAGCAGTTACACCGATACTGACCTGGCACGGGGTAAGAGTTCATGACCTCTCGTGCGACTTCCTTTCTGTACTAAAATATTTCGGAGAGAGAGACAGATTGCAAAGTAACCGAGTATTATCGGAGAACAGTTACAGTTAAGCTGTAAATTTTCAGTCACATCGGATCAAGCATAGGGAGCATTCTGTGTTGACATGTGTGATCGTGTATGCTGACCTTTCGTCCTGCAAGTGGGTCAAGCGTGTTACTACTGACTGCTGCATTCAGTCGCTCACTGGTGATGAAACTAGTCTGCTAGGCCTAGAACTGATTTATGACATCACGGACGAGCGATCTTTCAAGTATTGTGCTGGCTTCCAGATTGTAATGTGTGATCTTCTACGTTTGATTGTCTTGGTGCTGTAAACTTGTGGCTGTTACATCATCATCCAGACCACTAGATATCATTTCTACGGATCTGACAACACAATATAAGATCTTCAAGCAGCTTCAATACTATAAGATACGTATTATTTTTATAAATTAGTATGGATTGCTTGTGTATTCGTTTTCTGTTGTGATCGTCTGTGTAAATTTCTTTGTGAGGTGTGTTTTCATCTGGTTTGCGCAGTTTGTTTTCGTCTGTTTACTTCTTTCCTGCGGGTCTGTTGTTATTAGTTTTTGTTTTCTGTGCTGTGCTGTGCTGAGTGTGTTGAAATTGTTCTTTGATATTTTGAATATAATATTTGTGGTTTCTTTTTCAGATTTATTGTGTTATTTTGTAGAATATTAGGATAGATACTTTTCTTCTTTAAGTAGTTTAGTTAAATAGTGTATATTTACTTTTATTTAGTAATTATTGTTGTAAACATATTTTACATTACTATTAGTATATTATGTGCAGTGTTAGTGTATAGGCCTACTTTAATGTTTATATTATAGATTTGGTTAGATGTTAATACTTTTCTGTTTCTTTTTATTCAGAATCTGTGTCAGTGAGCTGGAGTGCTGTCGCCCAGTACTTCTGATACTATTATTGCAGTCTTTCAACATCTTGATTGGATCGGCTATTCAAGACACTACTTCAAAGATAAGTTTTTTCTTTTTCTTGCAACATATACTTTTCTGTTTATATACCACTCAAAACTTTCCTGGTGGTCATTCATTGTTGCAGTGTTTGTATTCGTTGCGTTTATTTTTGGCTATATTTTTGTGAGATTAATACGTCTTTCTTTCCCGGAAGGAATTGGTATTAATCTACTCTCTAGGTTTTTGTAAAATTAATTCCAGTGTATGGGAGGCCCGGTCTTGGAGAGACTCGGTGTCTAGTGCCCCGTGGAATTATTTGAACATTTATTGGTGTTAGCTGTTCAAGTCTTGTTTGTATATCCATTGTCATGTAAATTATTTTTTCTCTCATGTGATGTTTATATGGGGTTTTCTAGTGTCTTTTCTTCTATCTTGTAAATATATATTTATTTTACAGTTCCATTGTGCTTGTTTGTTTCCAGGTGTGGTAGTATACATCTAAATCTACTTTTCTTTAGCTATCATCTGTTATCCCCCCGCCTGTGAGTTATTGTTTGTCTTTCTTGTAATTGTAGAGTATTTCATCATCATCATACTTCATCTTGTCTTCCTGAATGTCGGTAGATTCTTTTGTTGTATGCATAACTATATATTGGAGTATTGAGAGTGAGTGCTTTAGGTTTGGCATTATTAATTGTTTATTTAAGTATTCACTACTTCATTAGTGTAGTGTGATATTGTAGTAAGAGTTCTTAGTGTTACTACTTTCATTAAATAGTGTTATCCGGAATTCCAATAGCTTTAGCAACCACCAAAGAGATTTAGACATGGGCAACTCTGCAGGTTCCATGGATGATTCATTTTCATCATCATGTGATGAGCCTATGCAAGAGTGTAGTCGAACCTGTGAAACAGAAGAAGAAGGATAGCTTTACGAGAGTTGGCGTTAGCAATAAGGAATGGTGATGCATATGAGGTGTATAACTCTCGTATAGAAGTAAGAAATAGAGATAGTATAAAAGTTTATTGTTTAAAAATGAAGAATACCTTCGAGACTATGATACAGCCAGAATATAGGGATTTTAAGAAGAGACCAAAACTGAATTTACAGAGGAAAACTAATATAGCAGAACCAGCATCAACTAAGGTGAAAACTGAAACAAGGAATGTTTCTGTTCAGATTGAGAAGAAAGGTGTTACTGTACAAGCAAATAACCATCGTGAAGATACTTCAGCCTCAGTTGGGAAATGGTCCAACATGACTGTAGATGTACCACTGAAGAAGACTATGATCAGTGATGATTCAGTGAAGAGAAAAGATAACTTATGTCCTATAGGAGGAATCCAAAGGGGTGTTAGTGAGAAGGCACAAATTTCTACAAAAGTCTATGCAACAACGAAGGGAGTGTCTAGGCCTATGTATGATGAAACATATGATGCATCCCAAGAAGTTGTTTTGCCAAAAATGGGGTTTTGGTGTGACAAAGATCAGTTACAGATAGACAAATTGATTCAGGAAGAGGGAACCTTCGAGGAAAAGTGTGCAATATTAGAAGGAAAATTCAAGATTGTTGAGCAGTTACTGATAAAGGAGTACAGAGATGGTAATCAAAGAATAAATGATGAATTCAAGGTGGTTAGGAACAGGATAGTAGCTGAGTATAAAGGTAATACTCAAGCTAAAGAACAACATTGCAGGGTCCTGTCGTCTCAAAGGACGGAGAAAGCTAGTGCTTTAACCAACAGTTTCTTTGATAAAGTGCAAGCACTAGAAGAGCAATTTAAAGCTGGAAAACAAAGATTATATGCAGGAGCAACACGCGACTACGTCTGATACAGATCTGTCTGATTTGGAGAAGGTACCAGAAGATGCAGAACTTCATTACAAAAAGGCTAAGATAGAGCATACTGCATCTGTAGCCAAAGTAGCAGTAAAGGAAGCTACTGAAACTGCTAAGAAAGAGGTTTGGAAGACAGTAATAGATGGTCTCAAGGGAGAAGGTGCTGGAATTACAGCCCAATTAGAATTATTACTGGCTTATAATTTCAAAGGCAAAAGTGCAGAAAGAAGTAAAGAGCCACTGAAGTTGTTGATGTTTAATGCCATCAAAACATTACCACCAGATAAGTGGAGCATAGATGATCTCTTCACATTATTGAAGATCTTGTGTTATCTGGAGATTTTGTTGTGATCTTGGTAGTGATAATTAATGAAGTTGCTTGTGTGCTGGTAAGAGATGTGTTAGATAGTGTGTCACACGTTATGTGTAAGATAGTTGAGAGCTGATGGGAAGACAGTGCAATTGGTGACTGATTATGAGAATTGGAAATTTACTACTCTGGTAGTCAAGACACAATAAGTGGGTTTAAGATCATGCTATGTTAAATTTATCTCTGAGCTTATGTCCCTGTCCATTATTTATATATGTTTACCACAGAAGAGAATGTTTGAGTGGTATGGACAGTGGAGTATAATGTTGCATGAAAGGAAATAATGCATTTTGGAAATTGGTCAAATTTGCTTTCCTAATCTGGATCATTATTTTATTTCCAGAATTTAGGTATCCGATGGGATAGATAAGCCTTGGTTTGGCACTACTTATTGTACTTTAGACTACCACTGACAGTGTCTTGACATGGTGATCGGACATCAAGTTGCTGAGAGGGTCTACAGAATAAATTGTTTTAAGAAGTTATCTCATACCTTGATGATCTTTGCAGAGTACCAGATGCCAGAGAGCAATATTTTTTTGGGCTGATGTACTTAGTTATATAGTTCAAATGATATTGCATTTTGAAATGTTGACAGTTTGATTTGTTGTGATCATGATATTTGACTACATGCATTGCACATTGTTGTGGTTTTTGAGGGTAAAGCATCGGCAGTGTGCTTAAATGACAAACTGTCTCATGGTAATTAGTTGTGGGTATCAACACTGATGCAGTCATGGCTAAATGCATGACATTTTTGATTAAATCATTGCCCTTAGTAATAACAATTGGTATAGCATGTGTTGAAATTGTAATGTATGAGACTATTGGGATATGCCTCTGTCTGAAAGGATTACAATGAGTATAAGAATGTGGGTATCAACTTTGTTTTCCAAATAGAATCAAGAAGCGGGAATAAACATGCTAGAGATGAGCATAATGGTAGAAATTTAGGAAGCAGTGGAGCAAGAGTTATCAGTATCTGCTAGAACTTCACAGATACAATTTTGACCAAGCAAAGTTTTGGATTGAAGAACTTAAGGAATATGAGAAGAATTATTAGATTTATCTTTGTGAATTAAACTGATCATTGTGAAGGAAATTAAATCTTTTAAGAATGGATTAGGAAGAAGTAAAAGCTTTGGTGCTGAATAGTAAGTAAATTACACCATTCACTGAAATCTTGTTAAAAATTGTGGATTATTCTTTGAATAATGGAATGCGTTAAATTTTATAGGACTTACGTTATAAATATGACATCTTGGGTTGTTATACATTGTTTGGTTGTTGTTACACGACATAATGATGCAGTGTGATAAAGCATCATGGTTTGTTGTTTAAATCTTAATTCTTGTAGGGTACCTAGGGTACTGCGGTGTATGAAACTTAATATTTTTCACAATGAGATGTAGAACATTTTTGTAACAGATATCATAAGAAATTGTTGATGATTTTTTTTTCTGTGATGTATTTTGATAAGGATAAATAACTGATAGTTGTGCAAGAATTTTTCAAGACTGATGTAATTGCATACAACTATATCATTTGTTTCATTTTGGTGAAAGGGTAGGACATTATTATTATTATAAGCATTTGCTTCATATGAATAGGAAGCATTATAGAGAACTGTGGTATGGGTTAGAGTGTGACTCACCCATTGAAGTTTCGTGTAAATAATCCAGTCACGGAAATTTGGCTTAACATAGTATAATTCTCTGTTGTAGATGTTGGAATTTTGCCGACCTCCCATTTTTGTCAGATATAATTTTCAAAAAAAAAAGAATGATGATATCATTTTTTTTTTCTCCGGGGGTCGGTGTAAGCTGTTGGGTCATATTTCTGAGGTGGATGATGGAGTGAGTGGAAGTAAGGGTCACTGAGGTTGTCAATATTTAAGTTTAACTCATGGATTGAGTTTATGTCTGGCTTCATGTCAGTATGTGGTGACTTGGGGCGTGCGCATGGAGAAAGCGTGTTTGGTGAACTAGTCTGGGTGGCTGAGAGAGTACCCGGATGTGACTAGAGGGTGTCTGTGTGTTTTTTGATAGCCAAGCTGTGTGCTTGAGGCTGTGATTTGTGATCGAGCTGGATGCTCGTATTATGTGACAGTTGAGATAATGATATAGTGATTATGAATATTGTGATTATGTCTGACATATTGTTGTATAGGCGACGTCTTCCCGCCTAGGAGTGTTCTGGAGGAACTTTAGGTAATGTTCGTGGAGAACATATTAAGGCGACAAGTTGGTCCCGCCTTTGGAGCTACAGTGGAGTAAGGCGTTGAGTATTGTCCGCCTGGAAGTTATATTGGAGTAGAATTTATATGGCGATGTTGCATGCCGCCAAATCATAGTCACTTGGGATAAGTGATTTACACCTGGATGGTGAATGAATTCGTGCGAGGGTTGAATGCCGCACATAGAAACGTGTTGTGTGTACTGTTAGTGTGTGGACGGTCAGCCAGTCCGTAAAAGTATTGTTATAAGTTATTTCCTACAGGCAGTGTCAGCCTGAGTGTGATGTTATGCATGCGTGACGATATTATTGATGTTCAGGACTTATGCGAATGTTCTATTAAATGTCATGGAGCTGTACAAGTGGCGTCGTGTTATTCATATCCCTAGTGTTGTTTACCATCTACACACGACACACTCATAATTACCAAGCCCTAACAACTTGGGCAGCTCGCAAAAGGAGTATTATAGGAAACCTGGGGCAGCTTTTAGAGAATCAACAGAAACGCCCAGTGACATAAGTGTTAAAGGAAAAATCAACTGGTAACAGGCGGCCTGCATGGAGGCCGTAAGGAGGCAGCCCCTCCACCATGCAAAGGCACAACATGCCAATCACCTGTTTGTCTTAAACTATGATTACGAGCAATACAAGAGAGAAAACCGGACTGATTCTAAAGGCGACGAACTGGAACGGACTACGGACTACGACTTATGGAACTTGGAACACAAGAAGTATAAATGGGAAGGAAGAGGAGCTGGTGGAAGAGATGAGGAAAGCAAAACTAGAAATCCTGGCTATAACGGAAACGAAGAAAAAATGACAAGGAGTCATGGATCTCGATGGCAACACGTTGCTCTACAGTGGTGTACCCATATCTGAAAGAGCTAAAGGGGGCGTGGGTTGCATTGTGGCCCAAAATAAAAAAGATAGTATCAAGGGATGGAACTTTGTCTCGGAGCGCATTATGGTTGTAAAACTAAAAGAAGGAGAAACCATAGTCAACCTTGTCATAGTGTATGGGCCAAATGAGGATGAAAGAGCAGAGGTCAAGGAGGAATTCTTCGAGCTGCTTCAAAGGACAGTGGATGACTGCCTAGATGAAGTTATCATGCTCGGAGATTTTAATGCCAGAGTTGGAAATGACCATGCTAGATGGGGTGGAATTATCGGAAGATATGGAGAAGATACTCTCAATGACAATGGAAAGCGACTCCTTAGATTCTGCAGTGAGCAGAATCTGATCATTACAAACACAAAGTTCCCCCATAAGCGCATACATGCATACACTAGATGTGAACCAACCAAGAATGAGAAGTCAGTGATCGACTATGCCATTGTTCGGAGAAGCTCATTCAGATATGTCCGAGATGCAAGAGTCTGGAGGGGGCCAGAGATTGGAAGTGATCACTACCTGCTAACAATCAAACGAACAACTGAAAGAGTTGCTCAGCCTAGGAACTGCCCAACATCACGCAAGAAACCAAGTAAACGAGCAGGAGAAATGAGCATTAGGACCTACAAGCTGAGAGAGCCAGAAATTAAGACCAGATATCAGGGGCTTATTGCTACAGCAGTGAGCAACAAAGAAGAACGACCTGATGACTTGGAAACCCTCTGGAATAAATTCAAGGATATCATAAAGACAGCTGCTGCAGAAGCATGCGGTGAAGTCCGACTTGGGAACCAGAGAAAGAGGACACCTTGGTGGACAGAGAAAGTCAAAGAGAAAATAAGAGAGAAGAAAATGGCATGGAAACAATACTTAGGAGCTAAAAACACAACAGGTCAAATGGAAAAATATAGAGAATATGTGACACTCAGAACAGAAGCAAAGAACAAAGTGCTAGCAGCAAAACAGAAGTCCTGGGAAGAATTTGGAGAAAAGCTAGAAAAAGATGCACAAGAAAACCAGAAATTGTTCTATAAGACCCTAAAGAACATGAGGAAGGAAAAACAATGCCCTCTCAAATTTATAAAGGACAAGCAAGGCAAATTGCTTACTGCCCCGAATGAAGTAATGGAAAGATGGAAAGAATATTTCTCGGAACTCCTGGATGGTGAGCATGGTGAAGCAACAGAAATGATAACCACTAGCACAGAAGAGAAAACCAATGATGGTGAAGATGACATAAAGATGGAAGAACTGAGGGCAGCACTAGAGAAAATCAAGATGGGCAAAGCAGCAGGGCATGATGGTATAACACCAGAAATGGTTAAGTACATAGGAGCATCAGGCGACCTATTACTCTTAAAGGTCCTACAGGCAGCATGGTGCAACAAGACCATACCAAAGGATTGGGAGATTGCCATCATAACACCAATTTTCAAAAAGGGTGACAATCGACAATGTGGAAACCACAGAGGCATATCCCTTCTCAGTGTCCCTGGTAAAATCTACTCTAGAATCCTAGAGCAGAGACTCCGACGCCTAGCTGAGCCACAATTGGATGAGGTCCAGTGCGGATTCCGAGCCAACCGAAGTACTCAAGACCTAATCTTCACACTCAGACAGCTGAGTGAAAAGGCCCTTGAGTATAAGAGTGAGATCCATCTTTGTTTCATAGATCTGGAAAAGGCGTTTGACAGGGTCCCTTGGAGCAAACTTTGGGACTGTTTGGCAAGGAAGAATATTCCAGCACCTCTGATTCATGCTATACAGAGCTTCTACAAGTCTTGCAGAAATTATGTGAGGACAGCAAACCATAAGTCAGAAGAGTTCAGAACCACCACTGGTGTAAGACAAGGTGATATCCTATCACCTTACCTCTTCATATTCCTTATGGACGATGTCATCAAGGCATGTAAGGAGAGAACAAGAAAGTATTCAGTGGGGTACTGGAAGATGAGACAGGTCTATATTTCGGAGCTGGCATTTGCTGATGATGTTGCCCTGATTGCTAAATCAGAAGCACATCTCCAATCCAACCTGCAAGTCTGGAAGGAAGAGCTGGAGAAGAGAGGGATGGTCATAAGCAGCTCTAAAACAAAATCCATGGTGATATCACGAGAAGAAAGAAAACATCAGATTAAGTTGGGAGAACAGGTCCCGGAGCAGGTCGACCACTTTAAATATCTCGGAGCTATTATAGACCGAAAGGGAGGCATCAAAGAAGAGTTGGCCACTCGAAAAGCAGCGGCTGGGAGACTTTTTCAGGCCATAAATCGTGGATTCCTCAGCAAGAAAGAGGTTGGTAAGAAACGAAGATGGCTGTATACCGCTTTACCTGTGTCCCAGTCTTGACATATGGATGCGAGTCGTGGGCAATGACTACAACCCACAAAAGCCAGATCCAAACCTCAGAAATGAGGTATCTGAGGAAAGTGGTTGAAGTAACAAGAAGAGACATGGTCCGCAACCAGACGATCCGTCAAGGCCTGAAATCCCATCCGCTGCAGACCCAAATAGAACAGTCCCAACTAAGATGGTTTGGCCATGTCTGCAGAATGGGAGAAGATCGGCTACCACGACAAGCATGGGAAACAAAGAGCCAGGGATCCAGACCTCCAGGACGACCCAGAGTCCGCTGGGAGGACAACATTAGACAATCTTTGAAGGACCGAGGGCTAGAATGGAACCAGGCCAGGAAGAAGACAGCTGATAGAATGGTCTGGCGCTCTCTCTTCCAAACCTCTTCAGCTCACGGTAGAAGGAGAACGACTAAGTAAGTAAGTAATTTCACTTGAAAATATTAAGTTAACCAATAACTGTTGTGATTTGATTTTACAACTAAAGTTGTTGAATTATTTTCAATGATACAAGTTTTTCTGTGTCAATGTAATTTTAAGTTGAAGGGATATTTTTTAGAGCTAATTATATTTTCCCTAGAAACATAGGACAGGTCCAGCGATAGGGCAAAGTAGCCACTTGTTCCTTACGTCTAGAACATCTGAACTGGTGAGCTTAACAGCCGGACTTCATCCTGTGTCATACCTTCACCAGCTCTCTTTTTTGAGTCTAGATACTATATTTATACTTATCATATGAACACCTCGCCACAGCTATGTTCAGTCCCTCTTTCGGTGTGATTGCTAAATGAATAAGGATAACAAACTGTGACGGATAGGATGAAAATTGAAGTCCCTGAATTGATGGATGATAATGGTAGTACCATCGAATAGCATCAGTACCCCTGAATATTGTTGTGATTTTATCCTTAACGTGGAATCCTACCACGCGTGCAAATTAGTATGCACATTTCCACGTGGATTTTCACCACGTGCGCAAATTAATATGTAAACAGTTATCGTGCGAGGATCCAGGAGTTTCGTTTTGTCTTAGGTTTAGTTAGCCATGTCTTCTGCCTATCTCTCGATCCTTGAAAATCAGGCATTTCCCTACCTCTTTTCTGTCATCCCGTCTAGAAGGGTGTTGCCAAAAGGAGACGTAAGCGGTCAGTATCAAAAGACTGTGGTGGTCCCAGAAGAACGAAGCAGTTTTTCCCACCTACGGTTTACACGGTCAAATTTCTGCCGGACCGAGAGATACAGGGGGAAATCGAACGAAGGAGGGACGGAGAAAGTCTAGCGGCGAAACAGAAAAGTTCCCTAATATAAAAAAAGGCGGGATTCTTAGCATGTAGCTGTTACTTTTCATTTCATTAACTATTTATTGGCATTGCCGAAAATGCAGTTTATCATTCGCTGCCCAGAGTCTGGAAGGAGTACTAGCTTATATTAGAATCTTACAAGATTTCTTTGGAGTTCTTTTATATTGGAGTGAATTCATTCTGGTGCTACGGTAAAATATATTAGTCTTGAGATTCAGTAGTTTAGTTCCTTCATTTATTTCACTGGATTTTTGTGTTAATTTAAACCTATTAAATAATCCCATCGCAAAGTTTTCCAGTCGCAAATTAAATAATATAACTATCCGTTATTTCCCGAGATAATAGATGTGAAACATAAATTTTTTAAACGCTAGGCGAGCGAAATTGTTTAATAACCATAATTCTATTTCTTCTTGCGTAAATTTTGAGTAATTAACTGTTCATAGCCAGTGTTAACAAACAAACGATACATTAGCTAGTCACTCGTGTAGTCTTTAAATATAAATAATTTGACTATACCAAAATCTGATGGTTGGAGACCCCTTGATAAGTCCACCTTCTATTTAATCAAAACCCGTATGACAGCAAACAGTGTTCCTAACACCAACTATACAGAGAACAGTTTCAGCTATTCATTCAGAGAACAGCCGGGTGGTAACATTCTGCTGTTGGAGATATTTCCCAGTCATTACGACAGAATCCTAGAAAAAACCAAACTTATTCCCAATTAAATACCTGCAGTCTGACGGAGAATCCTTTCCAGGAAAAATTATAATCAACACCCTATTTCAGCGAACTCTCTGAGCGATATTAGCAGTGGCTATACGGAGTTTTCTGGGGCTGGACTGGACAAAATAACAGGACATCTAATAGTCTTTGGTTAAGAACTGTGTGCGATTTAATTCTATGGACGTATGCAGCCGACTGAGGGGTAAGTCTGAATGGATGTGAGCGCTCACTGCATGAATGTAGAGCGTGGAAACTGAACGAAAGAATTTAGTTTACTTAAGTTTACTACTAATATAACACCTTCATTTTTTTATCAATTCTCTCACTAAGTCTGAAGGCCCACGGGAAAGTTAAATCAAGGACATATCCTATATACCCGTCCCGTCTACGCCACTCCCATTTGTCAATCAATTGTTTGATCTGTTGGGTAAACACACCTCGGGTGGGATCATTTTCCTAGTTTTTCCATGTTCCAGAGGAAGGGTCTATGAGAATATATATTGCTTATTTATTTTCCCTTTATGTAACTGTTATTTCACCTGATGACGTGATAACGATGTATTAACTGTTGTAATCTATTTTCTCTTTCTAAAGATACATAGTAAATTTTATAACCTTTCAGCTATTAGTTTTTGGTCAAAACCCTTCCCTGATATATATATTATGTGCCCATAGTTTACCTGTTCGTTTCTACGTATGTACGTATTTATGTCACAAAATTGTTTGTGTGTGCGTACGAGAGGATAGTGTATTAGAATCAGTATCTAGTGAAATAATACTTCTTCATTTAAGCGTGTCGTGCTATATAGGTGAGTTGAGCAATCACTCAACCCAAGACAGTATTTTTTCTTACACTCTGTATTCCTCGTAAACAGGACTATTTCTCACACCTTTCTCTCACATAGCTTTCACTATCTCACCCCTGCTCGATTGGGACCATAAAAAATAAAACCTATCTAAATCTCACGACACAAACTTCATCATCTGTGACCAAGCTAATGATGAGAACACGAATTCGAGATTACAGTAAGCGCCACATTAATAGGGTACTCTGATAATTATAATTATCAGATTTATGATCTCTTCAGTTACTTTATATTATTTTTAGAAATGATTTTTACCTGATTGATATTATTAACGTTTCTAACTGGGATTAAGTAGAGTAACAATAAAGTTTCTCACTGGGATTAAATACAGTAAACACATGGTTTCTCACTGGGATTAAATAGGGTAACAATAACGTTTCTAACTGGGATTGAATAGAGTAACAATATGGTTTCTTACTGGGATTAAAGAGGGTAGCAATAACGCTTCTAATTGGGATTAAATAGAGTAACAACTTAGCTTCTCACTGTGGTTAAATAAAGTATTAACATGGCTTCTCACTGTGGTTAAATAAAGTACTAACATGGCTTCTCACTGTGGTGAAATAAAGTATCAACATGGCTTCTCCCTGTGGTTAAATAAAGCATCAACATAGCTTATCACTGTGGTTAAATAAAGTATCAACATGGCTTCTCACTGTGGTTAAATAAAGTATCAACATGGCTTCTCCCTGTGGTTAAATAAAGTATCATCATGGCTTCTCACTGTGGTTAAATAAAGTATCAACATGGATTCTCCCTGTCGTTAAATAAAGTATCAACATGGCTTCTCACTGTGGTTAAATAAAATATCAACATGGCTTCTCACTGTGGTTTAATAAAGTATCAACATGGCTTCTAACTGTGGTTAAATAGAGTATCAACATGGTTTCTCACTGGGATTAAATAAAGTATCAACATTGCTTCTCCCTGTGGTTAAAAAAAGTATCAACATGGCTTCTCACTGTGGTTAAATAGAGTAACAACGTGGCTTCTCACTGTGGTTAAATAAAGTATCAACAAGGATTCTCCCTGTCGTTAAATAAAGTATCAACATGGCTTCTCACTGTGGTTAAATAAAGTATCAACATGGCTTCTCACTGTGGTTGTGACGACTTGGCCAATCTTCTCTTCATTTTTTTTGTTATTTACGTGACCTCATTTTTTCTCATCCTCAATGCATGATCGCAAAGTCTCGGGAATTGTCACTTGCGGAAAATCTCCTAGCGTTCGGTATTTTCTCCTCGCTATTTTTAGATACGACGTCATTGTTGACCAATGACCTCGGTAGCGAGAAATCCGTTTTAATTTAGAACTGCTTGAACTTGGGAGAACCAGTTTAGGCCATTTAGGAAGACATCACGTGACTTTTAACATTATTGATTGGAGCGTCTAAACGAGGCTAAGATCACATGATGCCCGCTATGGATCACGTGTCCAAGCGGAAATGTCCCGCTAAAAGTGCGCCAAACACGGCCATTTTTTTCACTTGCCCCGGAAACCTCGAGAAAGCTAGACCTAACCCAGATATCGGCGAATTCTCGCATTAAAAGCACTGAAGCCACGTGCCTAAATTGCGGGTTAGCGTCCATCTTTGAGTAGGTAAGTGAAATCTCGCTAGAATATAATGTGATGAAATGTGTAGTACCTTGCAAAATCGACGCAAGATTGGTATGTTTACTTTATTCATATTTTTGTTTTACGATCACATCCAGCCACATGTGATCGGGTATATTTTATGATCCCACGGGATATGTACATGTTCATAATAATGTATAACGGGAATATATATATATATAGCTATTAATTTCCATATTATTTGATTAATTTCGACCCGACGTTTAAACTAACGGAAATTAATATTAACGATAATGTTGACAGACCGTGACATATATTCATTATAAATTATATGACGATGCGACCAGACATGAAGTGTGTGATAATGTTGTCAGACAATTCTAAAACACGGATGTCCAATTAATTGTTAAATTCATCATAATGACATGACGATTAGGCTGAGGCACAGAACTAGAATACTGTTGCCGACATTTCTATGATAAAAGTTGGTGGGTTTAACTGACATTTATAATAATTCATCGGGTTAAGCTGACGATAAATCAGTCTAAAGAATTATAATACTGCCACTGGGGCAGAGAAATATAATAAAGGACAGACAGGAGAAACTTGAATTCAAGATTAGGCTCTAGACATATGATGTTAGAGACTAAAATCTGAGATGACTGGCAGAGGGACGGCTTAGGGAAAGACTGCTTTCTAAAGCTAGAAAATTAATGAAGCCGTCGTATTTGTCTTCAGTCTATGGTGGAGCTGTTGCTGTCATTTTCGACGGAGTCATCTGTCAAGTTATTTGCTTATGTTTGTATCATAAGTATAATTGTGTCTTTACCTGCGATGTCAGGTTGATTAGGGGTTGTCTTCCCTTGTTTATTCATTCATTGTGTTTGACCTTTAGGGTCAGAGGTTGACAGTTCGGCGTGGGCCTATGGGAAGGTTTTTTAAGCGGGAGTGAGATATACTTCCGGGAAGCCGGGAGGTCCTGTTTTTCTGAAGGGACCAAGAGTCCATTGTTTTTCGGGGAGAATCTTCGAAGTAACTGCTATGGCAGTTTTCCCCAGTGAATCTCTGTGCGTCGGGATGACGACAGAATTCCTTGTGTAGTTCTGAGGATTCATTTACCAGGTAATACCGACCTTTATGCATTATTACGCTTTTCGGTGGCAGAACATGTAAAGGATTACCTAGGGTGAACAGCAGTTCACGGATCCGCCATTTCAGAACTTATATATTTGTGCTCGAGGTAGCCATCCAAGACTGTTAGTCTTATATTGTCCAGAAATCCAGTGACGAAGATATATTGTGGGAGCCGCAGATTGGCGGAACTTCTATCTACAATAAGTATTACTGCAGGGTTGATGATAACCTATTTAACAGAAGTACACGGCCGATGTCAGAACGAGGCCTGTGCTTCCGGCTATTATACTACAGCCTGATATGTGCAATTGGCAGGGAGTGCCAAGTTGCACCTGTGTGTCAAGGTAACTAAGGCATCTGACGCGTTTAGTCAGAGACGCCAAGGGCGACGCTACGAACTGTCATTATTGAAGAACTTTGCTATTGACCATGCACGTCTATTCTGATGTTTACCTTTTTGAATGCCAAATGTATACCTATCGATGTCAGGTCAGCATGACCTTGTTACACTGACTGTTCCTGTTGATATTATGTGTGTTCCCGTCAATAAATGTCTTGAAACATGCCTGCAGTGTCAAAGCATCCTTGATTACTGCATGTGAGAGTATGGGTTGCAGGATCTACATCTATACGAGCCTAAACACATTCGCGTCTTCATTCGCACCCACACTCAACTCATCATACGCTCGCACTACACATCTAACAACATGTAAACTGTCTTGGGCCAGTGATCACCTCAACAAGAAAAAAAAAGACAGTTACATTTCTGGTGGACCAGTTACGTGGGCTCTTATGATACATTTCTTGTCGCCAATGTGGCCTAGAAACTTACATTTCTGATGGACCAGATCTGTGGGTTTAAAAAGAACAGAGCGAGCATTTGACATTATTGTTGACATTTATGGATTCAGGAATTTACATTCCTGGTTGGCTGTTACATGTATGATGTCTCCAGTTTTGTCGAGAAAGTTACAAGAAGGACAAGTACACATTACACTTCTGATCTGTGGGTCTAAGCTACACACGGGACAGCCGTAACACACAACGCTAATTCTACACTTGCAAGTTTTGGCTACAACAGGACAGAGATAGGTCATCAACAGTTGACCCAAATAAACAGTACGAGCATTTATATCATAATGCTACATAAACCATAACAAGACATGTACTGAAGGTAACATCTAGGCATTTGCTACGTGGACCATAACTGCATAGAAGGCGGGTTCCTATTGTAAACAGTACTGCGGGTTGTGACACGTTTCATTCAACAACAGACTTTTCTAGGTCAGAGCATTCAAGCTACATTGTTGGAGGTCAAGTGTCTGTAAACAGTACGTGAAATTGTAAACATTCAATGTGCAAGCCCTAATTTGAGAAGGTCATAGTAACTTTGGTTCGTGAATACCACTTTATGTTACAGTGGATTTGACGTTCAGTGCGCGTTTGACATTTCGTTTCTGTGTTCGCAAGGAGCAAGAAATTTATTTTAGTTTCAGCTGTGACTGAACTTGTTCTGCAACACATTGAAATTGATTGCTATATGTTTATGTCACTTCTACTGTTTTGTGTATTTTTCTGCGGGTTTTTTCGGTTGGTGGGTCTTACGGTAAATATGCCACTTGATCGAGGCTTACTGTAAGCGGTCTGTAGGTGCAAATTTTCTTAATTTGGAAATTTGCTAGTGACAATTGGTCGCTATTGATGTTAGCTGTGATGTAATTGTACTTAACGTTGTTTTTGTAATATTTTGTCTGTTTTTCAGTTTTGATTGTCGATTTGTTTTGTTTGTATTCTGTAGGTCTCTCCTTTCTTGTGTATTTCTCTACACATTTTTGGTTAAAACAGTGTTGCCATTTGTATTGTTTTGTATTTTTGTCTTTGTATTTTTTTTTGGTTGTACTACATTACTGTCATGCACAGTCTACATACACATACTTGGTCATGTTTTGATATTATTGATAAGGTAGACTCTTCATATAGAGTTTGTTAAATAATATTATATAAGATATTTATACAAGTTCTTTGATAAAAGACTTGTTATCTACAAAGATTGAGACAGTAAAATAAAGTGAAGTGAGTATACAAGTCTAGCATTTCAGACTTGTCTCCCATTGAAGTGGGATAAGGTAATTTATTTAATTTTTTTTTCAGGTTTCTGATCTCATTAGACAGAATGTCTACATTGGATTTCTTCATCCAGCAAGGGTTGACCCTTGGTAAGTCTGGTAAAGAATTGGAAGAATATTCATCTGCTCAATTCGCCATTGCATTAAAGTCAGAAGAAAAGAAACAAAAAGAGGAAATTAAATTGAAAGCAGAAGCTGAACTAAAGAAGCTAGAAGCTGAGAATAGAAGATTAGAACTTGAAGAAAGAAGGTATCAAAGAGAGGCTGAGGAGAGAAAAGCTCAAGCTGCTGCTGAGGAGAGGAAAGCTCAAGCTGCAGCTGATGAAAGAAAATTCCAGATGGAAATGGAAGACAAAAAACTTCAAGCTGCTGCAGAGGAAAAAAAAACTTCAAGCTGCTGCAGAGGAAAAAAAACTTCAAGCTGCTGCAGAGGAAAAAAAACTTCAAGCTGCTGCTGAGGCTGAAATTAGAAAAATGGAACATGAGGAAAGAAAACAGAAGATGGAACTTGATGAAAAACTCGCAATTTTGGAGTTAGAGAAATTGAAATTGGCGAGTACGGGTGCTCAGCAAACAACTTCGAGTACGACAAAGGAGTTTGTTAGTAGGATTAAATTGCCTCATTTCAATCCTTTAAAGGATGACGTAGCAGATTATCTAGATAGATTCCAATTTTTGTGCGATACGCATAACATAAAAAAGGAAAAATATGTTGAACAACTGATGCCATTTTTTACAGGTGACACAGTGACTACTCTTATGACAATAGACGAACATGAGAGGACTAATTATGATGTTGTCAGGGCAGCATTACTAAAGAAATACCAATTAAAACAAGAAGACTATCGTCTTCGTTTTAGGACAATGTTGCCAGAAAATGGAGTAGATTTCTCTGATTTTGTTACAAAGATACGTCGTACATTTACACGATGGGTTGAGTTGTCTCAGATTGAGAAAACATATGAAGGTCTAATGGACTTATTATTGCGAGATAAGGTTTTGTCATCTGTTAATGATTCTTTTCTTGCATTCCTTCATGAGCGTAAGCCTAAAAACTTAAAAGAAATGGAGGAATACTGTTGTCAGTATGCCACAGCACATCCCCATGCTACAGTTAGCAATTCTAAAGTGAAAGAAGGGTTGCCAGCTGCTTCGGCAACACCATATGGCCCTAATTTCAGAAAAAAATTTCAGGGTGCTCAACAAAATTGGAATAGGGGAAGTAATCAAAATTACACTCAGAAGCGGAGTAATCCAACACATGATGGTTCTTCGTCTATGCAGTGGAGACAAGATGGTAGTTCTCGTAATTTTAGTGGTAATAATTGAGACACTTTCGTAAAGGCTATCCAAATAATAACTATTCAAATTTTCGAGGTAATCATTCTCGACGTCAAGATTATGACGATGGTGAATTTAGAAACCGGGATTCAAACCGGAATGATGAGTACAATAGACAATATGATCACAATTACAGGGGAAATGATAATCGAAATAATTACAGGGGAAATGATAGTCAAAATAACTACAGGGGAAATGATAATCGAGGTAGACCTAGGTTTAACAAGAAAAGACCTTACCAACAGGCAAACTCTGCACAACAAGAGTTTGATGGAGCCTGTAATACAGCAAATGATAGTGGTAACTCTAGGGCTATCACTGGTTGTGCTTTCGATTTTGGGAGAGCAACTGAATGCCCCCAATGCTTAACATTGTTTGACTCATCAACTGTATCTACGCTAAGTTGTGGTCACCCTCTTCCTGCTCTACCTGCTACAGTTGCGCATGATGGGAGAGGATCTCTCATCTTAGATAAAGGTCTAATAAATGATAGGCTAGTCTCAGTACTTTTCGATTCGGGATGTACTACCGTCGGGGTTAAGGAGTCTCTGATAGATCCTTGCTGTGCCACGGGAAAAACAATCAAATGTGTTACATTTGGTGGTACTATGGAAAGCTATCCTACTGCTATTATTAGGATTGACACTCCTTTCTTCACAGGAGATGTCCATGCATGTCTTCTTCCTAATCCTATTGCGGATCTTATAATCGGTCGTATTCATGGGGTTAAGGAATGCACCCCGCAACAAATTTCTAGTTGGGAAGAAAAAAACATTCAAACGGTCAATGCAGTGGTGACAAGAGCTCAAGCTCTTAATCCCCCAACTTCATCTGATAATAGTAATGAAGTTGATAGCCAAGACGAGCACTTGGTGATTTCCCATGACTCGTTTGTTAAACGTCAAGAAGAGGATCCTTCTTTGAAGAAATACTTCCTTCTTGCAAAGAAAGGGGATCCCAATCAAAATACGAATCACAAATCGTATATCACTATGAAGAATGGTATATTGGTACGAATGGTACAACACTCGGACAAGTCTATGCACTCGCAAATTCTTGTGCCTAAGTGTATGAGAGCCTTAATTCTTCGGCATGCACACGATTCTCAGTGTGCGGGACACATGGGTTTTTCCAGAACTAAAACTAGAGTCCTTGCGTCATTCTTTTGGCCATTCGTGAATAAAGACATCCGAATTTATTGCCGATCTTGCAAAATTTGTCAAGAGGTCAAGTCTAGGGGTCCGAGACATGCTGCTCCTATTCAGGCTGCAGATATTCCGATTCGGCCGTTTCAGAAAATGGCTATAGACATCATTGGTCCGTTCAAAATTAAGTCAGCCAGAGGACACCAATTTATCCTCACTTGCGTGGACATGTGCACGCGTTGGCCAGAGGCTATTCCTCTGAAGAGCATATCAACTGTCGATATCGCTGATGCTCTTTGGCTCGTATTTTCTCGTCTGGGATTCCCCGGAGAAATACTGTCGGATCACGGCACTCAGTTAATTTCGGACGTTATGTCTCAGGTAATGGCTACGCTAGACATTAAAAGGTCTCTCAGTAGTATTTATCATCCAATGTCCAATGGATTGGTAGAACGTCTTAACAGGACACTAAAGAACTTACTTGGCAAGATAACGGAGGGTCATCCTGAAGATTGGGACAGGGTTTTACCTGCAGTCCTCTTTGCCTATAGAGAGGTTCCCAACGAGCATACAGGGTTTTCTCCTTTCGAACTTGTCTTTGGCGCGCAACCGCGCGGGCCAATGTCCTTGTTACACGATTTGATAACTTCCGATAATATTGACGATGATACACAATCGTCATATGAATATGTTATAGCTCTTAGAGAAAAGATTATCGAATCGTGCAGGTTAGCAACTTCATCTTCCGAATTTGCGAAAGAAAAAGCTAGGCGATTTGCTAATAAGAAAAGACGCCTACGTCAACTTTGTCCTGGAGACAAAGCATATGTCTTACTGCCCTCAAGAGAGAATAGACTTCTCATTTCTTGGAAGGGTCCATACACTATAGTCTCGAAAATTTCTGATGTCGACTATATTGTCGATGTGGATGGAAGGCATAAAACCTTCCATATAAATATGTTAACAGAGTTTATTGAACGTCCAGACTATTTACAGCCTATTTTCCAGGCGACGGACGACTCTCCAGTTCAACATGGTCACATCTCATCCCTGTCCGTTATACAGGATGAGGAAACTATTTTTTCTGACGTGAACTTACCTCTTCCTACGATTCCACTTATTTCAACGGAATCGTGGAGAGACGTTACAGTCTCTTCTAACTTGTCTTTTGAGGAACAACGTCAAGTATCCTCTACGTTACAATCATATCAGGATGTCCTTACCGACATTCCTGGACACACAGATGTCATAGAACATGACATCATACTTACTGATCGTAATCCGATCAGAGTAAGACCATACCCAATACCTATTCATTTTCAAGCACAAGTCGAGAAAGAATTGGATGAAATGATTCAACTACAAATAATTGAACCATCCACTTCAGCTTATTCTTCGTCGATAGTTATTGTTCGAAAGAAAGACAATAACATACGTCTTTGCGTTGATTATCGCAAATTAAATCAAGTTACGAAGTTCGATGCTGAACCTATGCCGTTATTAGATGATCTACTTATTAGACTTTCTAAAGCTAAATTCTTTACTAAACTAGACTTGTCGAAAGGTTATTGGCAAGTCCCTTTGACGGAACACGCCAAACCTCTCACTGCTTTTTCGACACCTAGGGGTCTGTTTCAATGGAATTTTATGCCTTTCGGGCTTATGAACGCCCCAGCGACTTTCGTGCGCATGATGCGACGAATTCTATCAGATCATGCAGATGTCATTGCATATTTAGACGACATCTGTCTTTTCAGCGATACTTGGGAAGAACACTATGTGGGTCTGAAGGAATTGCTATCTACTCTACGTGAGCATAGTTTGACTGCTAAACCCTCTAAAGCTTTTGTTGGGTTTAGTGAAATTTCCTTCCTAGGTCATCGAGTTGGTCATGGTCTGTTGAAGACAGAGGACCAAAACATTTCAAAGATATTAAATATCTCGGTTCCGAAGACAAAAAAAGCAAGTGCGTAGTCTCTTGGGATTGATACAATTCTATGGAAGATTCATTGAGAATCTGTCCTCCATTATGGCACCACTTTCAACGTTATTGAAAAAAGGTTCTCCTAATATGGTGCGTTGGTCCCAAGAATGCCAATCTTCATTGGATCAGGTTAAGAATTTGTTCTCATCTCATCCTATCTTAAGACTACCGACGATTGATAAGACTTTTGTCCTTCGTAGTGATGCCTCTTCCACTGGCATTGGAGCGGCACTAATGCAGGAATATTCAGGAACTCTGCATCCTGTAATGTATATTTCTAGGAAGCTGAATGCGGCAGAAAGGAATTACTCGGTTTTGGACCGTGAATTGTTAGCTATGGTTTGGTCCATTCTTAAGCTACAAAGGTTCCTTCTGGGCGCGCATTTCTTTATGGAAACCGACCAAAAAGCTCTTACGGCTATGCAAAGTAAGGATTTGAAGAGCTCGAGATCTACTCGTTATGCTATTGCTCTTCAGCCTTTCCATTTCACGGTGCGAGCTATCCGTGGTTCGGATAATGTGATGGCGGACATATTGTCTAGATGCCCACATGATTCCAGTTAAATCTTGTGTCCTAGTTTTTCCTGATATATTTTCAGACTTAGGTCTGTCCTTAATATCATAATATGTTGTGATACAAATGTATTTGGATGATGTTTAGATAATTTAACAAATTTCATTTTGTCCATCCATCAGTGATATGTTGCTAAAATAGCATTGACATTTGTATATTGTTATGATTATATTATTTAGTAATGTTTGATATATGATTGGTATTGCCGGCAACTTAGGTTTCTTGAATGGTATCCCTTAGTTTGTTTGGCTTAAAGGAAATATTTTCTCCTATGTTGGGAGATGATTTGTACCCTCTTCTATTGTACCTGATATTAGGTTCATTGTTTGCATGAGCACAGAAGTGATACTGGTGCTATCTTGCTCATGAACATATTAAAAAAAAAAAAAAAATTGCATTTTTTTTTTACAGGGGGGTGGTAGTAATGTTGCTGTCATTTTCGACGGAGTCATCTGTCAAGTTATTTGCTTATGTTTGTATCATAAGTATAATTGTGTCTTTACCTGCGATGTCAGGTTGATTAGGGGTTGTCTTCCCTTGTTTATTCATTCATTGTGTTTGACCTTTAGGGTCAGAGGTTGACAGTTCGGCGTGGGCCTATGGGAAGGTTTTTTAAGCGGGAGTGAGATATACTTCCGGGAAGCCGGGAGGTCCTGTTTTTCTGAAGGGACCAAGAGTCCATTGTTTTTCGGGGAGAATCTTCGAAGTAACTGCTATGGCAGTTTTCCCCAGTGAATCTCTGTGCGTCGGGATGACGACAGAATTCCTTGTGTAGTTCTGAGGATTCATTTACCAGGTAATACCGACCTTTATGCATTATTACGCTTTTCGGTGGCAGAACATGTAAAGGATTACCTAGGGTGAACAGCAGTTCACGGATCCGCCATTTCAGAACTTATATATTTGTGCTCGAGGTAGCCATCCAAGACTGTTAGTCTTATATTGTCCAGAAATCCAGTGACGAAGATATATTGTGGGAGCCGCAGATTGGCGGAACTTCTATCTACAATAAGTATTACTGCAGGGTTGATGATAACCTATTTAACAGAAGTACACGGCCGATGTCAGAACGAGGCCTGTGCTTCCGGCTATTATACTACAGCCTGATATGTGCAATTGGCAGGGAGTGCCAAGTTGCACCTGTGTGTCAAGGTAACTAAGGCATCTGACGCGTTTAGTCAGAGACGCCAAGGGCGACGCTACGAACTGTCATTATTGAAGAACTTTGCTATTGACCATGCACGTCTATTCTGATGTTTACCTTTTTGAATGCCAAATGTATACCTATCGATGTCAGGTCAGCATGACCTTGTTACACTGACTGTTCCTGTTGATATTATGTGTGTTCCCGTCAATAAATGTCTTGAAACATGCCTGCAGTGTCAAAGCATCCTTGATTACTGCATGTGAGAGTATGGGTTGCAGGATCTACATCTATACGAGCCTAAACACATTCGCGTCTTCATTCGCACCCACACTCAACTCATCATACGCTCGCACTACACATCTAACAACATGTAAACTGTCTTGGGCCAGTGATCACCTCAACAAGAAAAAAAAGACAGTTACAGGAGCCTTGCACGACAGTCCAATCTCAGCGCAGAATACGGAGTCGAGCACAGAGAAGGCAAATCCGAACCATTCAAGACCTACCGGGGGCAACGTCAGGAGACCGGAGAACTAACCACACTTCACTATCAGCCGGGGGCTGAAAAGCTAAGTCCACGAAAAAGGGAACTCACTACATCAATGCCTAGTTTAGTCATCCATGATGAAAAACACTTGAATTGTGAGACACATAATACATACAGCAGACACTAATTCCATCGACAATACTATCATTCACCATCTATTCATTTTATTGCAATAAACCAATTGGGTGTATATACTGTACCCCACGCTTTGTTCCTTCCATTAGATGTTGAATATTGTCTATGTTTATCTTCCTTTATAAGGGAGGGGGGGGGGGGGGGGGGGGCTCGTAAAATATAATATAAATTAAAAGATAATAATAATAGATAACTGAGAAGGGGACGACGGTAGCGAGAGACCAAATATCTCCTTACAATCTTTTCCAGACCTGTCGAGTTAGGAGAATTTATCCTCTTCGTCACCCTTCGGAAGTGGGAAAACCCAGCAGGGATTCCTTGAGCCAAATCTTCCACATCAGATCTATTATTTCCTCTAAATAATTATCTTATCCTTTAAACGCTACGTGACAGTGGTTAAATAAAGTATCAACATGGCTTCTCCCTGTGGTTAAATAAAGTAACAACATGGCGTCTAACTGTTGTTAAATAGAGTATCAACATGATTTCTCACTGGGATTAAATAAAGTATCAACATGGCTTCTCCCTGTGGTTAAATAAATTATCAACATGGCGTCTAACTGTGATTAAATAAAGTATCAACATAGCGTCTAAAAAAAAGTTAGTTGCTTATCCTTTACAGGACGTGGCAATCAACCCCAGCTTTTATTGGCTGTTTGTGATTTTTCTAGGCAATTTTTACGTTCAGTAGTTTGCCATTGCTTTCTGAACGGTACGGCGCTTATACCATTGTTAAAAATCCACACAAAGCGATCTGCCACCAAACCGCCTGCAGCAGGTTTCGAACCTGGTATATCTGGATTATGAAACTGCGTTCATATCCATTAGGCCACAGACTGTGGTTAAATAGAGTAACAACGTGGATTCTCACTGGTATTAAATAAAGTAACAGCTGATATTTACCGTTGTGTATAGTGAACGTTGGTAAATGTAATGAGACGTGGCTGGCTGTCAAACATTCTCACATAATAAAGCATAATCAGAAAGCCTGAACACACTGGATACATCTCGACACGTTTAATCAATCATGTTATTAGAAGCAGAGAACAGGGAAGAGGAAGCTAGCTTAAGGGCAAGCAACTCAAGTAGGAAACAAAGTAACCATGGAGACATATATACATACGACAACATCAACAATAACAACATGGCTTCTCACTGGGATTAAATAGAGTAACACCATGGCTTCTCAATTGGATTAAATAGAGTAACAATATGGCTTCTCATTAGGATTAAATAGAGTAAACAACACAGTTTTCTACTGGTGTTAAATAGAGTAACAACAACGTATCTCACCGAGATTTATCTGAACCACAACAGTATTTCTCAACTGGATTGACTATCTGAACAGAATCCAACCCCATCACACTCCAGACGGCTAGCTGTACCTTACTCCTTTGAACCTGTTGACCATTACCTTGCGAGCTCTCAGCCTTCGATGGTGTTAAGAAAGTGCTCCTCCTTCTGAAGCAGGATAAGTGGAACACTTTATAAGGAACGAAACAACAACTTACCAACACATGCAGACACCACTACATGGTATTGGGCCGATGGGTGAGACCCAAATGTCAACAGCATCATTCAGAGCCACATCAGCATTCCTCATTGGGATTACAAAATTATCGCTCCATTTTAGCCTCGATCCACCAACCTTATGGTGAAAAGCCGAGAGCTTTAACCTTTCGTGATGAAAGTTACAGTGCGCTTTTTATATTATTATTATCGCTCTAAAAAACGTCAGGGGGTGGGAGCCAAATGATGTATGTGAGTGTGCCCTCAAGGCAAGTTCAGAAATTGCTGGGATCAATTACAGCCGCCAACTTGTTGTTTTGAAACGACATCGAATCTGATTGGGCTGAAATATAACAATGAAAGGAAAAACCCGTTTTAGGCTACACTTTTATTTTGAAATTCACTAAAAATGGAAACATTCACAATTTTGTGTGCGTCACCAAGTTCTGTGATCCTGTTCACAATTTTGTTTACAAGGTCACCAAGTTCTGTGGCGCTTTCATAGCTGTAGTATTGAATACAAATTCTATGACATTTTCGGCTTTAATTTTGATGTTGCCGGCCCGGGACAGGGCACTCAAGGTTTCTTCAAATTTTGATAGCTTAGAATGTACTACAATAGAGGGTCGTGTGTAAACATGTACGATTTCTAGGACATCTGAAACCTTGTGTACCATGGGCTCAAAGATTTGAAACATCAAAACAACGCTCATACCCAAATTAAATAAAGGTATTTTTAAACAAGGCGATGATGTCATTTTCTTTACCCTGGTGAAATAAAGAGTTAGTTCGTTCTCCATTATTGACACTGACCTCCAAGCTTTGATAGCTTAAAATATACCAAGATAGAGGCGCGAGTGCAAAATTGCATATTTCTTGGTCCTGTAAAACCCAGTGAATCATGTACTTAAAAGATTTGAAACATCCAAACAACGCTCGTATAACATTAAATAAAAGTATTTAGGAAGGACATGATGGCAAATTCTTTATTCTGGTGAAATAAAGATTTCGTTGGTTCGTTCCTTCGTTCTTCATTTTTGACATTGACAGCAAATTGTTGGTAAGATTGTATAACTCTGCCGTCTGCGGCCGACCATCTTGTTCTACAGATAGATCCTATGGGATCGTTTTATAGAGCTCTAGGTGACGGAAAGAATAAGGAGGTAAATATCGTACATGATGACTAATATGTTATCCCCATCCCTCTTATCTAGAACATTACTACATGAAAACATAAGATATTGTCCTTTACATGATATTTTCAAACTCCATTACCAGATAAGGTCTTGGCACTTCCGTTGAAACGTATCATTTTTAACAACTCACTACATCACAGATCTGTCGCTGATAATCGGCTCCAAGATGTTACTTTCTCGTAGTTAATTATTACAACGTAGTCAGTCTGCCGGAAGTGTTACATCACTTTCCGTCAGTTAATCTTTAATAAGATTGTTATCTTCCGGCATCCCAGAGAAATCGGCCGTGTATCTGGGGACGTTATGTTTGCGACTAACACTTATTTCAAAATACCAATTGTTTTCCATATTAGAATACTCGAACAACATAGCTTCGTAGCAATTTCCTCCATCCATACTCACGAATCAAACGGTTATTAACTACCTTCCCCGACAAAAAGTCTGGGTTAACAATAAGTGGACAAAGCCACACAGTTGAACACCTCTGTACGCTGCAGAAGCTTAAAGCAGACTCCCCTAGAGACCACTCACGCGTCATCACATTCGTGCGTCGTATTGTGAATTACGTATATCGTTGAGGGTGCTTCATGGTGCAATCACCTCGTCAACAGTTGAACCAGACAAGATGATTACGCACCATGAAGCGGTCCTCAACACTAGGGATGATGTGGTTAGCATTACGCCGGCCGCCTTAAACCTTCCCAGAGCTGACCTCCCAGTTGGCGTAGACCTCAAAAAGGGGAAGGGGCATTTACAATGATAGCTCTTTGCTCAATAATGAGAGAATAATAAGAATAAGAATTCTGGTATAGTCATCGTCTATTAAGATTGTATTATGATAATATGGAGATGAGGAGAGTTCAAGTCCAACACAAAAAATAAGAATCTTCGGCTCAGATGTTTAGTCGGTCTTATTGTGTGGCTGTGCAGCATGAAGAACAGCTCAGACAACGACCAAGGAGCTGCGGTCTTTCATGGATGGGTCATTATGTAGAATAGGGGTATTGGGATGGCATAACAGGGTAGCCGGTGTGGGGCTGGTGACAGGAGCCGGACGAGTGCCGGCGGAGCAGGGAATGTGAGAAGGCGCTAGCAATGGGTAGGGCACTGTTAAGGTCAAAAAGGGAAGTGATCCTTAGTATGCTAAGTTGGTCAGAGTGAATTTAGAGTTGCGTCGCCTGTGGCACGTGATATTTATTAGATGACTGAATTCTTTAAGAAATTTCCTCGTATGTTCGAGAAGTCTTGTAAGTCAGAAAAAAGAGCGTTATGAGCGCTATTCACTTCGAGTGGGGAGATGAAGTTCTGTATTGTACAGCTGTGAATAGCTCACGGCTAGTCCGTGAAGGGACTGAGTTGTGTGAACAGCGAAGTCTCGTGACTGTTTATGCGGGAGATTTGTGACCGCTGCGCAGTCTGTTTTTGGGTGTGGACCGATGCGGTCAAGCCTAGTTTTTGGAGTGTGTTCTAGGCGTTTGACTGTGGTAGTCAACCCTGGGTGTTTTCTCTAGAGTGTTTTTTCACAATGTGTGTCTCGGTGGAGACTTTTTGAACAGGCCTGTATTGAATATTCTTTCCTGTATTGAATATTTTTTCTTGTATTGAATGTTCCTTCATGTGTTAGATTATGTGATGAATTTACTTTGATATATACAACTGTAGTGCATGCAGTCGTGTGAGAGATTTTGTTATTGTGCACGTTCTAAGAGAAGTGCACCACTAATCTACAATTAGGCGCTATGGAGAGTCTGAGATTTAAAGACATTACTTTGTAGGCCATAGACATTTTTGTGAAGGAGATTAGGAGGCCATATATTGTGCAGGCTATATTACTGCAGACTGCTGGATACGCAGTCCTTTGAGGAATATTGTGGGTGTGCATCTTCTATGAGAAGTGCACCACTATGTTATAATTGAGCTCTAAGAAGGTGTGGTAAAGTGGGATGATATAAATATTTATAGGGGACTTAGTGTACTGACTGAGAACAGCTGTGAAGGTATCTGTATCTAATAAGTGTGGTGTATTACAGATGACCTTACTTTGCTACCACATTTATACCTCAGTCAGAATTATTCTGGACTATTGTGATGACTACGTTGAATGTCTAGGGTTATGATAGTGATGAAGTGTATGTTCACAACAACCAACAGACAGATAAACAATTTAATTTAATCCACAATACTTTACAACACTGTGACACTCACATATATAGAACACTCTATAAGACTATCTTAATAAGTCAAGTGTAACTTTTAAAAATATGTATTAATTCCTGTCAATAACAGATATCCTGATTCAACTACAAATTGAACCAGGAATCACAATCAAATGTAATCACAAGTTGTATGTACACAATTTATAGATAGAATCTTTGTATTGACATATATTATTATTGCAATATGTGTGTAAGTTGTGCTGTAGTACTATGAGGTAATACTGGCTTTTCAAGCTAGGTTGTTGTTTGTCATCATGACTTCAAGTGTTTGTTTCTGGTGGAAATAATATTGGAAAGGGTCACAGCTTCTTTTTATTTGCACAAATACTAACTGCCCCTCTTGAGTTATTATAAACGTCAATTTTAGAGTGGGTTATTCAAGACTGAGCTGCTCTGGCCAACGTAATCTTATCTTCTGTGTGGGCGGCAGGAAAACTGTCTCCGCTGCTCGCTTGCTTCTCAGTTTTCTAGAAAAACACCACTGGTCGATATCTTGAACAAGGAGTATGCTACCAGCCTCTGAAGATTACATTACAAAACACAGAGTTCAGCGCAGCCAACTGCTAGCTGCTACCAGTATTCCTCTCCCTAATTTACAACGCCTCTGCAATTCTAGCATTAACCCACTGAACCGACGCTCCTAATTGATTATATTAAATGGTCTAGCCAATAAGACCATGTTTACAAAAGCATTTGAAAAAAAGTACCCTTCCTACCGTTTCCCTTAACAACCAAAAATAGTATTTGCAGTCGACTAATCATGTTTCGCCTTACATATTATTCTAGCCAATCAAATCGGATTTAACGTGGTGGCCTCATTTACTCTAAAGTAGTGTCCAAACACGCCATTATGAGCAAATATGATCCTGGGTTGTCAGACAACACTACTATAGTATTTTGGCTATAATTTGTTAATTATTAGATTATTTGCTTAACACCTAACATATTCTTTGTCAGCAAGACCTAAGGCACCCAAATATATAAGTTTAATGGAGCCAAGTGGTTTCGTTCAAAATATGTATTTTCTTCTAGGATAGTCGTGCTGTTACCACCTCCTCACTTCCATACTAGGGGATGTCTTCTGTACTGTCAGGCTAATGTCAGGATTTCAGACGTAAAACAGTATTGTGTCATGTTTCCTAATAAGCATTAACCATGTTTTCAAAACCTAACCGTGTATTGGTAGTGTTTTTTTTATTACTGTTTATTTGAAAAAAAATTAGTGCTTCATGCCTTTCGCGGGGGTGGCATTAATTTTCAATCGCGAGACGACGTTGGTAGTATTGAATGCGTTCCTCCGTACATCTCTCTCTCTTCTAAGCTCGTCTGTCTTTTCTTTTACTTAGTGCATAAAATGACATTAATGGAATATTAATCTAGGTCATTACGCAGTGTGTCTATCACAAGGTTTTCTAAGAAACACAGTACCGGTTTTATTTTCAGAAACACGTGTATTTGATGCAGTAGGCTTTACTAGTAAACGTGAAAGCGTTACACTTATGCAGACTAAGTAGAAAAAGGGGGATCTCGAGTACAGTCATCATGGCGTTCCACGACACAGGCGTACGCCATTGTGACTGCACTGGTCTTTTACCATTCTTCTTTCCTTTTATTGAATTACTTCGGTAGGCTTTACATTTACTTTCTAATTTATATATGTGGATTTAGAATGTCTCACGACAAATTCTCCCCACTTAAAACAGACGTTATATGTCAGTCTATAATTCTATATACACATAGAGAAATTTAATATTATTCCTGGGGCTTACGGTGATTTTCCTCACACGGATGGCGGCTTAGAAAATCCGCTCCCAGGTTGGTTTTTCCAGAAATATACTCTATGCTGAATTGGAATGGCTGCAAAAGTAAGGACCATCTGAGTAACCTCGAATTTTCATGCCTAGCCTGCGCTAGAAACGACAAGGGTTTGTGATCCGTTTGCAACTTGAATGCCTTCCCATACAGATAAATATTGAACTTCTTGATCGCCCATATTACTGCAAGACATTCTTTTTCGCTAGTTGAATAATTGGTTTCAGCTTTATTCAACTTTCTACTAGCATATGCCACTGGGGTTAATTCCCCATTCAGTGCATCTGATTTTTGTAACAGGGGCGCGCCCAACCCGATATTACTTACATCCGTTCTCACAATGAATTCTTGACTTAAGTCAGGTAATTTCAAAATAGGTTTGCTTGTGAGCTTTTCCTTCAATTCCTGGTATGCCAATTCACATTGTGCTGTCCATGTTATTCGATCTGGATTTCCTTTGCGTGTCAAATCAGTTAACGGTGCACATATGGAATTAAAATTTTTGATATACGTTTGGTAGAAACCACATAATGAGACAAAGGATCTCACGTCTTTCTTGGTTTGTGGCCTCGGGGCTTTCTTTAGTTTCTCTAAATTCTTGGGGTCAGGGGTCATGTTTCCCTGATGGACTGTGTGTCCTAAGAATTCTAATTCTTTACATCCAACGCAACATTTGGTTGGTCGGGCTGTTAAATTCGCTTCTCTAAGTCGATTAAACAGCATGTTCAGAGAGCCATTGTGTTCCTCAAATGTTTCTGTTGCTATAAGGATATCATCCATGAAATTTTTAATGCATGGATTATTCAGAGGATCCAACAATTTCATCATCATTCTAGAGAAGACACTAGGTGCATTCTTCAATCCAAATGGCAATCTGTTAAACTCAGTGTCCCTCTGAGGTACTAAAAGCTAGGTACGGTCTAACCTCAGGCTTTACCGGAATCTGATAGTATCCTTTGCTCAGATCCACTTTTGAGAAATATTTAGCTTTATTTAGCCTGGCAAACAACTGATTTGTATCCGGCAATGGATCCACCTGAACGTCTGTGATAGCATTCAGCCTCCTGTAATCTACACAGAGTCTATGTTCTCCAGAGGGTTTCCTTAAGAGTACCACACTAGAACTTTACGAAGATTCACTGTGTGAAATTATTCCCTCCTTCAACAAATAGTCTATCTCTTCCTTCAAGGCTTTCTCCTTAGCAAAAGGAATCGAATAGGCTTTCATACAGACAGGTGTGCGGTCTATCAGTTTCATATCATAATCTAATAAGTTTGTATGCCCCGGTCGGTCCGTTAACACCTCCGTATGATCATCTAGAACCAGTTGCACTCTCTCCTTCTGATTTTTCGTTAAATGTGTACTGATTTTCACCTGTGCCGCTGTCTCACAGGGATGTAATGGATATTCAAATGATGAAAGTGGTTCCTTTTTCATCTCCATTGCAATGGACAAGGTCAACAAGTGTGTCTCTTCCTGATTTTCTCTTTCCAAATATTTCTTCAGGAGATTCACATGATAGATTTTTTCTTTCCCCTTCTTATCTATCTTATAATTTGTTCTAGACACCTTCTCTAGAACTGTATATGGACCTTGCCATCCAATTTGTAACTTATTCTGACTACCGGGTAGAAGAACCAGTACCTTCTCTCCCACAGCCAAATCTCTGTCTTTTGCTTTCTTGCCTATTTTTCCATGCACCGGTAGGGTCTCTTCCACTAGAAGCACTGTAGTGATGATTTTTCTTCCCAGAATCATCATTCACAAAACGACCGCTAACAAATTTTCTCTTGGGGCTCTCTCCCCACTTAGAATTCTTGATGAGAGATTTCCTCTCTACATCTTCTTCCTCCAGTTTACATAAGTCCGATTGAGGGATTTTTGGCTTTTCCTGGGGTAAGACATCTTTTTGCACTCTCTGCATCGTGGCCATGGTAAAACAGTCAATTGAAGCTTGTCCGTGAAAAGGGGCTTCCCATTCCACTTGGTCCACTTTATTAAATTTATTTTTCTTTTCAGTGTCAGGCCTACGTTTGCCCCGTGGCGTGTAGAGGTCCTGATCAATGTTCCCACTTGTGGGTGTTCCCTCATGTGCTATGCCACATCTCTCTACAAAATTTTCAATGTCCCACCTTGCCTTGGGCCAATAATAATTTTGAGCTACCTTTTGGATGATGGTACCTATCTTCTCATGGTCCCCATCGTTCCTCACATGTAAGCTCCTTATTAAGTCTGCCCTATACCTTTTAGGAAGTACCAGATGTCCCTGACCTTTGGATCTAGTTCCAGTCTTCCGGTATATCAGTTTGTTCTTCATATAGAAGTCTCCTTTTCCTGGAGCTGTATGGCAATTGGGCACTTTTCTAAAACAAGGCTTGAGGGTCTTATCCGCAGCCTGTGCCTTCTTCATCTCTTCTGGAGTGGTATTTATCATAATATCCTCCTCCTTTCTAGAGGTCGACCTGACCTGAAGGGTGGCCATTACTATAAGATTCCTTCTACAACGGTCAGTGTCATGATTGTTCATCTGACAATTTTTACACCACCTCCTTCCTTGGTTGAAAGATTTTCTTTCATCATATTTCCTTTCATCGAATTGTGGGGTTTTATTTTTATTTTCATACCGTGGCCTATCAAACTGGTGCTTACCTTTGTTCTGATCTCTAGGATCAAATTTATTAAAGATCTGTAATAATAATAATAATAATAATAGCCCCTTCAGTCATAACTGACTATGGGAATGCGCCCCTGAGGTGACAGCCCTCAGCTGCTTATTTTCCTGGCGCTCCTTTCGACGTTTTCTCCTCACCTCTGCTTCTTGTGTGAGCCTCTCTTCGCCCAATCTGAGGTGGCGCCGTAAATAGCATCGCCACTTAGTGCGATCGGCAGCTTCATCCTCCCATGTTGCTGGATCCATGTCCAGTGCCCTCATATCTCTCTTGCACACATCTTTGAACCTCAGCTGTGGTCGCCCAACTGTTCTCTTGCCATCTGCTAATTGTCCGTAGAAGATATCTTTTGGGATGCGACCATTTCCATGCGGCGAACATGGCCAAGCCAGCGAAGTCTGCGCTGTCTAAGAAGCGTATACATACTTTGAAGGCCAGCACGTGACAACACCTCGACATTTGTCACTTTATCTTTCCAAGAGATGCCGAGGATGCGGCGTAGACACCGCAAATGGAAGGTATTGAGCCTTCTTTCTTGCTTAGCATAGGTCGTCCAGGTCTCGCTGCCATATAGGAGTGTGCTGGTGACGCAGGCATAATATACCGCAGCTTTGGTCTTCATTGTGAGTTTAGAGTTTCCCCAAACACGCGATGTGAGGCAGGCAAAGGTAGCTGCAGCTTTGCCAATGCGGCTGTCGATTTCTGTATCCAGTGAGAGTTTGTCATTGATGGTAGACCCTAGGTATGTGAAGTGGTGCACCACTGCCAATTCATAGTTATCGATGGTGATAACTGGTGCAGCACCCACATCCTGACTCAGCACATTCGTTTTCTTTAGACTTATTGTGAGGCCAAAGTCCTTGCATGCTTTAGTGAAGCGATTCATCAAGCTCTGAAGCTCCTGTTGGCTTTGAGTGACGACTGCAGCATCATCAGCAAACAACAAGTCTCTTATAGTGACCCTTTTTATTTTTGTTTTTGCCTTCAGCCTTGAAAGATTAAACAGACGGCCATCTGACCTAGTGTGAAGGCATATTCCTTCAGTTGCATCTCTGAATGCATGTTTCAAGAGTAAGGCAAAGAAGATTCCGAAGAGGGTCGGAGCCAGAACACAGCCTTGTTTAACGCCACTTCGTATATCAAAGGGCTGTGACGTGCTTCCAGCATATTGGACTGTTCCCTTCATGCCGTCATGGAATGACTTTATCATTTCCAGCATTTTAGAAGGGCAGCCTATTTTCAGGAGGATTTTAAAGAGTCCATCCCTACTAACCAGGTCGAATGCTTTTGTGAGGTCTATAAGGCGATATATAATGGTCTTTTCTGCTCTCTTGATTTTTCCTGAAGCTGGCGGAGAGAGAAGATCATGTCTGTTGTTGATCTGCCAGCTCGGAATCCACACTGTGACTCTGGATATATGCGCTCAGCTAACTTGTGTAGTCGCATTAAGATGACTTTGGCAAAAACCTTACCCACAATACTAAGAAGAGAGATGCCTCTGTAGTTATTGCAATCACTTCTGTCTCCTTTATTTTTATACAGTGTTACAATCTTGGCATCTCGCATGTCTTGAGGAATAGTTGTCTCTTCCCAGCACTGGCACAGCATCCTATGCAGGGGATGTAATAGCGTGCTCTTACAGCATTTGATTAAATCAGGAGGAATCCCATCACTGCCTGGTGCTTTGCCAGAGGCCAAGCTATCAATGGCCTTGCTGAGTTCCTCTAATGTTGGTTCGGCATCCAGCTCCTCCATAGTTGGCAGACTATTGACACCATCAAGGGCTGCAGGCGTAACGGTATTGTCTCTAGCGTAAAGCTCAGAGTAGTGCTCGACCCACCTCTCCATCTGCTTACCCTTATCAGTTAGCTTCTCTCCGCTGATGGTTTTTAGCGGTGCCGTCTTACTTTTATGGGGGCCAAGTGCTTTCTTTATACCGTCATACATTTGTCTAATGTTGCCTGTTTGCGCTGCGATCTGGATGCTCTCACTGAGCTGGAGCCAGTAGTCATTTGCACAGCGTCGAGCAGTTTGTTGAACTTTGCTTCTCGTAGCCCTCAGGATCTGTAGGGTTCTGGCACTCGGTGAACGTTTGTATTCATTCATAGCACTGCGCTTAGCTTCAATGACAGGTGCCATCACATCTGATAAAGCATCAAACCAGTCATTTGACTTTGCTGTTTTCTTACCAAAGGTGGCAAGTGCAGTACTTTGAATGGTGTTCCGTAGATGCTCCCAGTTCTCTGTAATAGTATCACCATGCTGAGGGCTACTGAGCACTTTCTCCAAGGTCGCAGTGAATTGAGCGATCATGAAAGGGTCTGACATCTTGCTGGTATCAATGCGTGGTTTCCCTTCATGTCTGACACGATAGAGTTTTCTTGGTTGTGCTCTGATTTTGCAGCAAACCAAGGAGTGATCTGTATCACAGTCTGCACTATGGTACGAGCGCGTGGAGAGCACAGACCTGAGGAGTGGCCTTCTGACGAGAATCAGGTCAAGTTGGTGCCAGTGCTTGGATCGTGGGTGTCTCCATGACACCTTATGCTGGGGTTTTGTCTGAAAGTAGGTGTTGGTCACGCAGAGGTCATGGTGGATGCACAACTCTAAGAGCCGTTGTCCATTTTCATTCATCTTGCCAATACCAAACCTTCCCAGACATGAAGGCCATGAAACATTATCGGCACCCACTCTAGCGTTAAAGTCACCAAGGAGAACAAGCTGTTCTTGCCTAGGTATGCTTTTGATAATTGCTGTTAGATTTTCGTAGAACTCATCTTTAGCTTCTGAGGCAGAGTACAGAGTAGGAGCATACACACTGACAAGGGTGATGGGACCTGTGCTAGTTTGCAGGCGGAGCATTAACAGGCGTTCTGATCCATTCTCGCCTGGTTCAACCATTTTAGTTAGCGATTTTTTGACCGCAAAACCTACTCCGTGTTCTCTAGCTTTATTAAGATCTTTCCCTTGCCAATAAAATGTGTAGTCCTTCTCGCTCACCGTTCCAGAGCCCGCCAGGCGCGTTTCCTGAAGTGCAGCTATATCCATCTGAAGTCGTTTAAGCTCATCATTAATTATGGCTGTCTTCCTTACATCGTTTACATCCTGTAGGTTTTCGGATAGTCCAGTCAACATAGTCCGGACGTTCCAGCATCTCAATCTGAGAGTTTGCTTATTTCTATTTTTTCGATAATTGCTTGGTGCAAAATTTTCTGTCCACAGTTCGGGTTTGACCCTAATCCCCATGCACCCAATGGGGAAAGCAGACAGTGGCGGGACAACACCTTATTGACTGGGGGCTGCCCAGCTTGAAGCGGGCGGTAGCTGTCCAGTGAGATCCTAGAACCTCTCCCACTGTCGGAAGTAGCCCCTGGCGCCATGCCCTACGCCAATTGGGCAAAATGCTTATAACCGGTAACTGCTACTTCCCGTGTTTTGCCGACACCTATAGGGTGAAGCTGGAGTGTCCTCTCCAGGGCGCGAGCTTAAGCACAGTTATATGGCGATCAAGCTGTTCCCATGCAGCATGTTCCCCCTCTCCACACAGCCGGTAGATCCAAAGGAACGGCAGTAGTCGATACAGTTTGGTACCAGCCATGTCGCAGGAGTTGCCAGAATAATGTCGAATCGACATTAGACTGCCTTAGGGACTCCGACTCCGGATTTATCCTCAGGGTTTACTCCCGAAGCCAATTCCCTAAATGGATATTCCCGCAAGGCAGCGGTGGTTTGAATTCAGAGTTCCTTCTCTTAGATAAGCTACCAACCAAGGATCACGAGCCCTATCTGCCCGAAGCTGCTGGTTTTAAGGCGCCAGTCGCTCGCCTTTGCCCCTTCTCCCGTCAGTGGAAACAGTTCCGCCGGACTCAAATTGAGCCACACGTGAAGGCCGGGAGCTGGACTTGGTTGTCAGAGGCTGTTTGAGGCGCGTGCCATAGAAGTATTTTATCTGCAGTGAGAGCTTATCCTCACTACAACTCCCGGCAATAACAACCTTTGGAACATAAAGATCTGTGGTGCTTTAAAATTATCTACCTGTTTCTTTTTATTACCTGATACCTCTCCTTGAGCTGCCTGATACCTTTCAGCAACATTTAGTAACTCACCCAGCCTCTCTGCACCTTGTTCCATGAGAAACTTTCTCAGGTCTGGAGCCATGGACTCTCTTAATTGTTCTATAAGGATCATTTCCTTAAGATCTTGGGTTTTCCCCAAAGAAGTCCATTTCTCCAAGTATGTCTCTAACCGTGCAGAGAACTGGTGATAGGTTTCACCTGACAGTAGTTTAGCATTCCTAAATTTTTTTCTATAAAATTCACCATTCTTTTCATATCTTAACAAAAGAGCCTGCTTTAGCATGTCATAATTTTCCTGATCATCTCTGCTCATTTTGGCAAAAACTTCATAAGCTGTACCACGAAGCCCTTGTGATAACTTTAAGCTCCACCTTTCTCTCTCTAACCCATATGTGGTAGCTAATAGTTCATATCTATTTAGATAGCTCTCGATATCATCTTCTTTCTCAACAAAATGATCTAAATGAAAGTTCATAGCTGAGATTGAGGCCCCCTGACTAGCAGTGGCATCAGAGGTAAAGGGACTGGCACCATTTTCAGGAGCATGGCCTTGAAATTCCAACTCCCTTTGTCGTAACTCGTGCTCTCTCTGTAATCTCTTATCTTCTGCTTCCCTCTGTAATCTCTTATCTTCTGTCAACAACCAAAATGTACCAGAAATGAAAATAGCTGATCTTAACTAATTTTGGTGTGCTGAAAACGAAAATGACATTAAAAAATGTTGATTGGCTCTAGTTTTCAAGATATATGCTACTAGTTTATTTAATTACGGTCAATTTATATATATATATGACGCAACTGTTGTGGGTGATTGCATAATTCTTTCTAATGACCAATAAAAATGTAACTAGAAGTTGATGATGCAATCCTACCTATGATTACATCACCTTTGTGTATAAATATCTTATCTCTGATAAAATTTTGCCATTAGTTAGTGCATTTGTCCTTATCAAAAATATCGTAGTTAGAAATGCCTAGGACATGTGTGAACAGTGCTAATAATTTCTGTTATATATGTGGTGAGGTGACATTTGTTATCACAAAAACGAAATATAACTAAAGTGATTAAGAAGGCGTACAGTTTGTATTTTGGTTGCAGAATAGGAGATCAAGATAAGAGCTGGGCGCCACACATATGCTGCAATACATGTGCAGCACATCTTAAATTGTGGTTGACTGGCAAAAAGCAAGCTATGCCTTTTGCAGTCCCAATGATTTGGAGAAAGCCCACTGATCATCTCAACAACTGTTACTTTTGCATGGTCCCTCCAATTGGGAAAGGCATATCAAAGAAGAAAAAATGGACTCTGGAATATCCAAACATCCCCTCTGCAATACGTCCGGTGCCACATGGCGATGATCTACCAGTTCCCAAAGTGCCATAATCATTTTCAGCTGCTTCCACTGATGAAGAAGAGGACATTGGTGGTCCTGAACCATCAACCTCAAGCGACCCAGATTTTGAGCAAACTACATCCACTAAACCACACTTAATAACCCAAGGTGAACTGAATGATCTTGTAAGAGATCTGAATTTACCGAAGAACAAGGCGGAGCTTTTGGGTTCCAGATTGCAACAGTGGAATCTCCTGGCAGAAGATGTTACAATTTCTGTGTATAGGAACCGCCAGAAGCCGCTTATTACATTCTTTTTCAAAGAGGGTGACCTTTCTGCGTGCCACAACATTTCTACTTTAATGGCAGCCCTCAAAATCAATTACATACCGGAAGAGTGGAGGCTTTTCATTGATTCATCCAAGACGAGTCTTAAAGCTGTTTTGTTGAATAATGGTAATGTGTTACCGTCAATTCCAGTTGGTCACGCAGTTCATATGAAAGAAACTTATGAAAACATTAAGCAGCTTTTGAAGTGTATAAACTACGATCATCATCATTGGTCACTTTACGGTGACTTAAAAGTGGTCGCTCTTTTGCTTGGACTACAGGGTGGATACACCAAGTACTGTTGCTTTCTCTGTGAGTGGGATAGCCGTGCACGAAGTGACCATTACATCAGAAGACATTGGCCAATCTGGCAGTCATTGCAGCCTGGCAGTAAGAACGTTGAGAACCCAGCACTTGTCTACACCAGCAAGATTTTGTTGCCACCCTTGCACATTAAGCTGGGTCTCATGAAAAACTTTGTCAAGGCAATGGAGAAAACAGATAGGCTTTCAAATACCTCATCAGAAAATTTCCAAGACTGAGTGAAGCTAAAATAAGAGAGGGAGTATTTGTTGGTCCGCAAATTCGAAAACTTCTTCATGATGACGAGTTTCTTTGCGTGTTGCATGGCAAGGAAAAAGCAGCATGGCTAGCATTTAAGTCAGTGGTGGACAATTTTCTTGGAAACAACAGATCTGATAATTACAATGAAATTGTAGAAAATCTCCTTCTGAAGTATAAGAGTCTTGGCTGCAACATGTCTTTGAAAATTCATATTCTGGATTCCTTTACGTCAAACTGTGGAGCGGTCAGTGATGAGCATGGTGAACGATTTCACCAGGACATTGCTGCTATGGAGACAATGTATCAAGGCAATTGGAGCCCTTCAATGCCTGCTGATTACTGTTGGACTGTGACAAAAGACACCTCATCGATTGACTACAAGAAGCAAGCAAAGAGAGCTCGAACAGCGACTGAATAATGATGGAATGGGTTCAAATGTGCCTTTTTAAAACATGATATGTGAACTTTAAATAATGTTTTTATTTTTTCTATCATTTTATGTTGAAATATCAATTAATTGAGTATGTAACCACAATTTTTATAATGCTAAAGTAGAAAGACTAGCTGTTCACCCCAGAGAATTAAACAAGCATACATTATTTGTATTACTGTAATGTAAATTCATCATTAAAAAAAAACCATAGCCAATTGGTGAATTTCATTATGATATTTGAAATCAGCATGTCAAAATCAATAAGAAATAGTATATTTAATTTCTGGTACAAATAACTTTTGAAAATTTGTTGACTAGTGCAATTTAATTTAATCCACAATACTTTACAACACTGTGACACTCACATATATAGAACACTCTATAAGACTATCTTAATAAGTCAAGTGTAACTTTTAAAAATATGTATTAATTCCTGTCATTAATAGATATCCTGATTCAACTACAAATTGAACCAGGAATCACAATCAAATGTAATCACAAGTTGTATGTACACAATTTATAGATAGAATCTTTGTATTGACATATATTATTATTGCAATATGTGTGTAAGTTGTGCTGTAGTACTATGAGGTAATACTGGCTTTTCAAGCTAGGTTGTTGTTTGTCATCATGACTTCAAGTGTTTTTTTTTTTTTTTTTTTTTTTTTTTTTTTTGCGTACGCCCGCTAATACTCGAGGCGAAATCTCAGGTTATTACTATGTCTAACCTGACATTGATTTTACGTGAGTATCCCTTTTTACTTGTACAGAGACAGGTGTCCCTCGCCATTCAGGCAAATACTCTCCGATTTCGGAGGTACCCATTGCAGCTGGGTCGGCTCAGGAGCCGCCAATCCCTGGTCGACAACACTCCTTCAAATGTTCTCGCCAGGTCTCGAGTTAATCCAGTCCAATTCCCGGTCGACGAAAAATCCTCAAATGCCGTCGCCCGGGTTTGATCCTGAATCACCCGGTCGCCAGAGCGGTGTTGTAACCACTACGCTAGCGCAGCTCCCTACTTCAAGTGTTTGTTTCTGGTGGAAATAATATTGGAAAGGGTCACAGTTTCTTTTTATTTGCACAAATACTAACTTTCCCTCTTGAGTTATTATAAATGTCAATTTTAGAGTGGGTTATTCAAGATTGAGCTGCTCTGGCCAACGTAATCTTATCTTCTGTGTGGGCGGCAGGAAAACTGTCTCCTCTGCTCGCTTGCTTCTCAGTTTTCTAGAAAAACACCACTGGTCGATATCTTGAACAAGGAGTATGCTACCAGCCTCTGGATTCAGCAAAACTCAGACCAGGTGCTGCTCTATTATTTCAGTACCACGGTCCCTGAAACAAGAAGGTTGTACCTCCTACTTCAGAACTAATTTATAATCTATTTCCACACTGAAGCACAATACATTACAAACACAGAGTTCAGCGCTTTAGGCCAACTGCTAGCTTCTCATGTAACAATATACCAGTATTCCTCTCCCTAATGGTTACAACGCCTCTGCAATTCCAGCATTAATTCCTTCTATACAATAAGATAGGTGTCATAGTACTATTTGGCAATTCCATCTAGGCCTAGGCAGTTAAACTCCTCTCCGACTAGTTTTTACATGGTGGAGCAATATCTAGGCTTTTCCTCATGTTTGCTACTGAACCACACACATACAGACATAAATTATCAATTCACATTCAATTTTCATCTAAAAGATATCAAATATGTCTAGCTTACCACAATTCATGGAAATATTAAACAAGTACGTTGACTGGCGATGAGTTATGGCACAATTCCGATCTGCCTCTGTCCCAGGCTTTCATTAGAAAAATATGAACTGGTTCTCAACGCACTTGCTTCTACACAGTTTAATTTCAAAAAGTGGCACTGAACCGACGCTCCTAATTGACTATATTAAATGGTCTAGTCAATAAGACCATGTTTACAAAAACATGTGAAAAAAAGTACCCTTCCTACCGTTTCCCTTAACAACCAAAAATAGTATTTGCAGTCGACTAATCATGTTTCGCCTTACATATTATTCTAGCCAATCAAATCGGATTTAAGGTGGTGGCCTCATTTACTCTAAAGCAGTGTCCAAACACGCCATTATGAGCAAATATGATCCTGGGTTGTCAGACAACACCACTATAGTATTTTGGCTATAATTTGTTAATTATTAGACTATTTGCTTAACACCTAACATATTCTTTGTCAGCAAGACCTAAGGCACCCAAATATATAAGTTTAATGGAGCCAAGTGGTTTCGTTCAAAATATGTATTTTCTTCTAGGATAGTCGTGCTGTTACCACCTCCTCACTTCCATACTAGGGGATGTATTCTGTACTGTCAGGCTAATGTCAGGATTTCAGACGTAAAACAGTATTGTGTCATGTTTCCTAATACGCATTAACCGTGTATTGGTAGTGTTTTTTTTATTACTGTTTATTTGAAAAAAAATTAGTGCTTCATGCCTTTCGCGGGGGTGGCATTAATTTTCAATCGCGAGACGACGTTGGTAGTATTGAATGCGTTCCTCCGTACATCTCTCTCTCTCTTCTAAGCTCGTCTGTCTTTTCTTTTACTTAGTGCATAAAATGACATTAATGGAATATTAATCTAGGTCAATACGCAGTGTGTCAATCACAAGGTTTTCTAAGAAACACAGTATCAGTTTTATTTTCAGAAACACGTGTATTTGATGCAGTAGGCTTTACTAGTAAACGTGAAAGCGTTACACTTATTCAGACGAAGTAGAAAAAGGGGGATCTCGAGTACAGTCATCATGGCGTTCCACGACACAGGCGTACGCCATTGTGACAGCACTGGTCTTTTACCATTCTTCTTTCCTTTTATTGAATTACTTCGGTAGGCTTTACATTTACTTTCTAATTTATATATGTGGATTTAGAATGTCTCACGACAGAAGGGATAGCGCTGACGATGATTATTCAACTGCCGTGGAGCAGCCTTTACTGAGAAGGGGAAATGTAGTTGGAGCTTCATGAATGTGTTTTCTCGATGCTTTGTACTTTATGCTGTATTTCGTCTATGTCGTCGTCTATGTTGATACGTGAATAAGTTGTTCATGAAACGTCAACGGTAGTTCAACGATCCATGATTCTTATGTGTGTAACTGTGATGAATGAATGCACCAGTACAAACTTACTTCGAACAGTCCTCCTTATTTATCCACACGTTTACTGATACGCATCGGTAACATTTACTTCGGGATCTCGAGCATATTTATAAATAGCCCTGTATGGGCGTGGCCTATAATCAGAACCCATTTAGTCGTCATCATTACTGTACAGCTATCAACACTGTCATTCTTTTACAGTAACAGCAACAGTACGGTATCAGGCACGCATTGAGGGAACTTGCTGATGACATTGCTGTGCGATCCTTGTTCTGGGGCCCACAGGGAGGTAGAGGCGGAGGTAGACCAGGGATGGCATGGAGAGGAGAACTGGAGACAGGAGTGAAAGTGATGAAAAAGACGGAGGGAATTTAAGCTGATGGCACGTGACAGGAAGACTTGGCTTGTGTTTGTTGTTAAATATCTATGTCACGTGACAGGACGAATTGGCTTGTGTTTGTTGTTAAATATCTATGTCACGTGACAGGACGACTTGGCTTGTGTTTGTTGAAGGTCTATGCTCATTGCGGAGCTAAATGATATTCACTGATTGTTTAACTGATTGGTTGATTGACGATAGATAATAAGCAGAACCACATATCTATTCTATTTAGCTGATTCATATTTTGTTAATGTGATAGCGTGTATACTTTACAGCTTGCATCATATTTGTTTAATATTCACACATTTAGCTCAGTTCTCACGTCTTCTCTCTCCTTTTTCTCTTCATTTGTTTCGTAACCTTGGCTATATCTTTGTCCTCTGTCCAACTACTATGCGCATTACAACTTTTAAAATCAACCCTGACGTATATTATTTATTATAAAATGACTGGACTCAGACGGATTATTCAAAACTAAGTACATCCCATGTTTTCCCTTGTCACATTTTTTTCCTTCGTCGGTCTTTCTTTTCTGCTTTTCTTTTCTCATATCTTTCTGTCCATCTGTTGTATTACTTTATTATTTTAAGTCTGGATAAAGTAAAGGATAAGAAATGAATCCGAGTTGTCATCGTAACTAATGTCTCTCCAGGGTTAAAGATGCTCTTAATCTTTTAGATAGTTTATTGTCACGAGAGGTTAATTTGTGTAGATGATAGTTAGATAAAAAGATGTATCAGATGATACAAAGGATACAATTGCCAGATAAGAGTTCTGGTCTTATAAGACATACCCCAGTCACAGAAATGAGCAATGGTGTTTGGTTGTCATAGGTATAGTCAGACTATCAAGTTATCTGGCCCAGATGGTAATATGATGTACCACATACTTAGTCGTCTTCTCTCAGCAACTATCTTATGTTATATTATTGTCTAGGGAAATTAATAAAGAAAGTAACTTCAAATAAAACTGTAATGGGCTACTCAAGTCTTTGAAACAATTAATCAATTTATTATATGTACATTAATCTCTTCCTTTCTCTTTTGGAATAAGAATGATGGTATGCAATACGAATGATAATGAAATTTACAAAAGAAATGTGTAACACACACAATTAAGTTTTACAAACAGAGTGTCAATGACGCCTTCCTCTTGGGAAATATTACTTTATAATAAAATGTCCTTTAAATTAAAATGTCAGTTTTACTAACTCTCGCTGTTCCTTGTCTTGAACTAGTAGTTTTTGAATCACTGTTCTTACACTTTTAAGAGACTCACCGTGACTTAAGATCCTGTCTTTACACACGTATTGATCTTAACAAAGAATGATCTCATCATAATCTTTTCTAAGTGTGATCGATCATACATTAGGGTTCCCAAACCAGATGTGAAGTATACACTTAGTGACTGAATGCTTCTTTGGCTTTCACAGATATACACAACAGTCGTCTGCATTGCTGACTGTATGGTATTATATGACCCTCAATTCAGAATATACACAGGGCAATCAAAGGCCTGGCAGGCTGCACATACATAAGGATGGCAAAGGTGTTTGGTTGCGAGCTGTCTTCAGTGTCTGAATTCAAATCTTAGCGGTGAGTGCCTATGCATCCGCTCCTCTCCCTTTTTATACTTCTAATAACGGCGAGCGAGAGAACACTGTCGTCATTGGTTATTATTTCGTTTATTTTCTTCCCAAATGTGTTGCATCTAGCCAAGAGTGTGTTTTTAGTAAAATTGCCATTAAATCCTAATCCTTCATTCCATAACCGATTTTCTTCACCCTAGGCTTGTTTTAACCGGGCGATTAAGAGCTGTCGTTCCATATAACTGTTTTTTACTTCTGTACATTGTATCTTTCGTTATGGCAGACGAAACAGTGCAAAACGCCATGCGATTCATCTGTTACTGCCTTCAATCACAATTATCTCAGGATGTACTGCACGTAAGACGAAGATACAGGTAACCGAACAAAGCTTATTCTCTCTAATATCTCACCTTGATAGCATTATTAGTCGTAATCCATCTGCATTGTTGTAATACTAATGGAAAAGCAAACACATTAGTACACTTGCAGATTTCCATCTTTGTTATGCCTACAAGCCTTAATAGTCTCGCAGTGAATAGCGAGGTCTGCTCTCATTTGCTGACCTTTGCGTTGCGCTATATTCGATTAAACCAGATATTGGGCACACTCGTCTTGCGACATTTATAACATAGCGCAATATGTAGCACAGTAGACTGTCTTATATTTTATAGAACCAGTAGCAACAGCCCGTCAAAATTGACAGGTTTTTAATTGCAGCCATCTTATCATTTTGATCCATAATAATAAGTCTGCAATACTTTAAATTAAAATGTTGTCTTGAAGAAACAATAAAAAACTTACATTTGAAGGGTATTTTTAAGAAAATGATGAGTTAAATCCGTTTCCCGAATGAAACTGGACAGAAGAGTATCTTGATTGTCTGTTGATTTAATCTGCATATCCGCACCTTCCTGTCTCCAGTTCATGTACTGTTTATCAATTGTGTTGTTGGCTTCTGTCCATAATTAAACTGTTCATGCACACCGTCATTTGCGCACTTTTCTATTTTCGGGAGAGTATATATGTCATGAAGTGACGTCTGTCTCACAACACGAATTCTGCTGAACTCTGACGAAACCCCGCGCCATACTTTATGAGAACGGCAAGATATACAGACCAATCAGAACGCTCCGTTATGCCGTGTTTACTACAGCCGTGGATAAAAGAAATAGAAGTCCAAATATGTGCAAACAAGTATCGGAGGACAATTAACTACATCATTATGAAAAAAGTACCACCTGGAAGAGGCTACCAAAACGATATTGGGGATGTTGCTCTACATGTCTGTACAAAGACTTTTACGACAAGTAGTATAATAAGAGAGAAAATCTCTAGTTGAATGCATCGAAACCTCAGGTTAGTCCATTATTTAGCTGTGTAAAGTACGCAAAGAATAAAATGCATTTAGGAATTAAATAAATAATTAACCAGAAAGATGTAGAATAATACAAGGCGTATTTTAAACTTTATATGAATAAAATCGCTCCATAAATAACGTAGATAACTAGAAGCTTAGTTTTCCTGTTTTGCACAATAGGCAAATTTTACCAATATTTTTGTAACACAAAACACATTAGTAGGGGAACTACCTCGGACGCTCGAGGTCGTACTATATATAGCGCGTGTCTAACAGAATCAGGTCAGTCACAATATTTGAAATTTACAGCGAGCGGCAAAAGAAAGCAAGTGTTAGTGGAAGCGCTTTGCCTTCTGTACTTGAAAGCAGACCATAAACAACCATTAACAGCTCGACTGTGTGTGTGCCCAAGGGTAAGAACGAATCTATATTATATATATATAGATATATATATATATATATATATATATATATATGAAGTGTGTAGATGTGTTAGAAAATTACAGTGTGTTGCTAATGAACTTATAGGCTTGTGTGTAATTCTGGAGGCAAAGCCAACCTTGGTAAATATTCAAAATAATTGAGAATGATGGCTAAAGTGTGTCTGTAAGTTTGGAAAAGTATTTAAAGAAGTATTTCTTAATGGAATGACACACATACCAGGAACATAAAGAAGGATGAAAGGAATTGGATTACTGTATATTTTGATATATTACTTAGTAGTTTTATTCACGACCAAATTATTGTAGGGAGGCGGATCATGGGAAAAGAATTATAAATAAGGATGCAGAAGAAATTTATGATCACAGTGAACTGAATTGATTGTTGCTACTATATTATGTCTTGTGCATCTGCTAGCACTCTGTCTAAAACTGTCTATCATACCCATCAGTGTGATAGTGGGATATTGATGGAAAATACAGGGGTTGCATTTTAAATTCGTTTCAGGTTTTATCCTGTCAAAACCTAATAAATATACAAGAGGCATCTCTTACTGAGGTTACGATGAATGCAGTGCCAGTGCCAGTGTATGTCAGAGGGCCAGACATCTCGTGTATACTACTTGGAAGAATTTCAGCAAATATTTCTATCCAGTGTCAGAGGGAGCCATCTTCAGTGACTCGAATAAGTTGCCCACAAAGGCAACTGTACAGCATATTCCAGATCACCAAAAATATAATTAAACAATCTTATGATGTTTATAGCAGTGTAGATCTTCAATCACAACTGTGAGAGTAAGAACTATTAATTAATCAATCAGAGAGAGACCAACCAAGCAAGACTTTATCCATAGTGATAGACATCTTAATTCAGTGAAAGACTTTGTTGAAAATTTTATTATTTATTTAATGCTGTAATGTGATTTCTTTTTTTTTAAACTTTTCAAACAGAAAAGAGAGACTGTACAATTAAATTGTAAATATTTACCAGCGGACTTACTTAAATTCTTTAGGTTAAGTTACAGTCCTTGTTGGTGAATTAAATTAATTAATTACCCCTAGCAGAGTCAATAACAATAATAACCACCATATTAACAGAGGAGGATCTGGAGAGGTAGCACATAAGGACTCAGAGTACTACATACCATCTTCTCTGAGAACTTATACAGCTTGACCCTACCTTTGTTGTCTATACACCTTTACTCTTTTCAGAGAAGGGGGTATTACTGATAAGACCAGTCTCTTATCTGGCACTATCCTGGAATCATCTGACACACCTTCATGTCCAGGATATCTTATAAAATTCAATAAGCATCTACCCTCTCGTGACAACATAAAAGGGAAACAATACAATTATTGTCTAACTTTCAACCACAGCTGCACCCCTTAGCTGTCATTGAAAGTTAACATACTCTCTCGAAAATAGAAAAGTGCGCAAATGGCGGTGTGCATGATGTGACCGACCGACGTACTTACGTGGGGAATTATGGTTTTGGATGTTATATTCTGAAAATTGTACGAAATTTAGTCCAGTAGAATATCTCATATTTTATAATATCATATTTTATAAAGCAATGTTATATTTAGAATATCGTACGAGATTTATAAGCCCAGTAGATTCTCATACTTTAAAATCATGTATTTTATAATCTCATACTTTATAATTTCATTCTTTATAATCTCATATTTTATAAAACCATATTATATTTAGAACATTGTACGAAATTTAGCCCACTAGAATATCTCATATTTTATAATCTCATATTTTATAAATAATAGCCCCTTCAGTCATAACTGACTATGGGAATGCGCCCCTGAGGTGGCAGCCCTCAGCTGCTTATTTTCCTGGTGCTCCTTTCGACGATTTATCCTCACCTCTGCTTCTTGTGTGAGCCTCTCTTCGCCCAATCTGAGGTGGTGCCGTAAATAGCATCGCCACTTAGTGCGATCGGCAGCTTCATCCTCCCATGTTGCTGGATCCATGTCCAGTGCCCTCATATCTCTCTTGGACACATCTTTGAACCTCAGCTGTGGTCGCCCAACTGTTCTCTTGCCATCTGCTAATTGTACGTAGAAGATATCTTTTGGGATGCGACCATCTTCCATGCGGCGAACATGGCTAAGCCAGCGAAGTCTGCGCTGTCTAAGAAGCGTATACATACTTTGAAGGCCAGCACGTGACAACACCTCGACATTTGTCACTTTATCTTTCCACGAGATGCCGAGGATGCGGCGTAGACACCGCAAATGGAAGGTATTGAGCCTTCTTTCTTGCTTAGCATAGGTCGTCCAGGTCTCGCTGCCATATAGGAGTGTGCTGGTGACGCAGGCATTATATACCGCAGCTTTGGTCTTCATTGTGAGTTTAGAGTTTCCCCAAACACGCGATGTGAGGCGGGCAAAGGTAACTGCAGCTTTGCCAATGCGGCTGTCGATTTCTGTATCCAGTGAGAGTTTGTCATTGATGGTAGACCCTAGGTATGTGAAGTGGTGCACCACTGCCAATTCATAGTTATCGATAGTGATAACTGGTGCAGCACCCACATCCTGACTCAGCACATTCGTTTTCTTTAGACTTATTGTGAGGCCAAAGTCCTTGCATGCTTTAGTGAAGCGATTCATCAAGCTCTGAAGCTCCTGTTGGCTTTGAGTGACGACTGCAGCATCATAAGCGAACAACAAGTCTCTTATAGTGACCCTTCTGATTTTTGTTTTTGCCTTCAGCCTTGAAAGATTAAACAGATGGCCATCTGACCTAGTGTGAAGGCATATTCCTTCAGTTGCATCTCTGAATGCATGTTTCAAGAGTAAGGCAAAGAAGATTCCGAAGTGGGTCGGAGCCAGAACACAGCCAGAACACAGAACACACATATTTTATAAAACCATGTTATATTTGGAAGATCGTACAAAGAAATTTAGCAAATCAGTGGTCCTATTGATGTCATATTTCTCCCTGATCTCTCGGGTAGTGAGATCGGATGCCTAGCCTTCTCGGATAAGGGCGAAAAAAATTGGAGGTCCGGTGTGCAAGTTGCGCACAATAAAAATCTCTTGGCAGTTGGAAATCGTAAAGAGCAGGAAATCGTAAAGAGCCGGAAATCGTAAAGAGCCGGAAATACGGTTGCTGACCTGGCAAAATAAAAATAAAAATTAAAAATTAGGAAACCTATCCACCACAAAAATATTTATAGAATGTGTGATATATACAGTTTGTACACTGTGCTGAGATCCTCCTTGTATGATCTAAGGTAGGAGATTGGAGGACTGATTTAGTTGTGCGTGCACAATGAAGATGTTCCTTGAAACAAAACAAAAATCATTATTTTCTCTCTCCTGTTTTAATTCGTTTGTTTCGTAACATTCGTTATATCTTTGTCTTCAGCTTAAGTACTCGTACTTGACCTCTTTTTTTTAAGTCAACCTTGCCGTAAATTATTTTATGATGGCTGGACTCAGACGTGATTATGGAAGCTAAGTACATACAGTGTTTTCCTTTTCACGTTTCTTTTCCTCGGTCGGTTTGCATGTATGTCTTTTTTTTTTTTTTTGGTGGTTCCTTTTCTCATATTTTTCTGTCTATCTGTTGTATTACTTTATTCTCTTATGTATGGATAGAAATGAGCAATGGTTTTCATTGTTAGTTGTAAGTCTCTCACAGGTTACTGATTCTCTTCGTTCTTCTCTCTTTTAGTGTTTGAATGTCGTACGAAATTTAGCTCATTATATTTTCTCATTTTTATAAAACTATGTTCTATTTAGAACATCGAACGAAATTAGCTCTGTAGATTCTCATATTTTATAAAACTATGTTCTTTCTAGAACATCGCATGAAATTTAGCTCTGTAGATTCTCATATTTTATAAAACTATGTTCTATTAAGAACATCGCACGAAATTTAGCTCTGTAGATTCTCATATTTTATAAATCCATCTTATATTCAGATCATCGTTGGAAACTTATCCTCGTAGATTATTTCATATTTGACAAAACCATGTTACATTTAGACCATCGTGCGAAATTTAGACACTTAGATTATCTCATGCTCTATCAAATCAATATTTCATTTAGAACATCGCACGAAATTTAGCCCCGTAGACTGTCTCTTATTTTATAAAATCGTGACATTATTGTTTTTTAAACTGTGCAAACTTTAACCCAGAAGACTGTCTCATTAAAAAAAAAACCATGTCACATTTAAAAAATCGCACGAAATTTAACTCAGTAGACTGTCTCTTATTTTATTAAACTGTGACCTATTTATAACACTGTGCAACATTTAGCTCAGTAAACTGTCTCATTAAAAAAATAAAAGAAAAAAAAAACCATGTCACATTTAGAACAACTTACGAAATTAAGCTAAGTAGGCTGTCTCGTATTCAATAAAACAACGACATTTTTTTTTAAATTGTGCAAAATTTAGCCCAGCAGACTTATTTAAAAAACAAACCTTGTCACATTTAGAAAATCGCACGAAATTTAGCCCAGTAGACTAATATTTTATAAACCATGTTATACAAGGTATTTAGAACATCGTAAGAAATTTAGCTTTGTTGTTGTTTAACTAGGGCTGCTGGGCTTCTCGCTGTTTTGCAGCCAATACCATATTGAAGACTCCTTGGTATTATCTACACTGTAGATCTAGGCTTTTCCTCTGGCTTTTTCTGCCATTCAAACAAAGTTCGTCCAGGAACATCCTAGGCGGGAAACGCATCGCCTATACAACAATAGGTATCACCTATAACATCATCACTATATCAATCACAACAGTGGTTTCAAACTGTCACACAATAGGAGCGCACAGCTCGACCACAAATCACATATTGCACTAGTCACATTCGGGTACACTCTCAGCCACCCAGACTTGTTCACCAAACACGCTTTCTCCATGCGCATTCACAAATCACAACATGCTGACAGGAAGTCACACATAAACTCAATCCCTGAGTTAAACAAATATTGACAACCGTAGTGACCTTACTTCCACTAACTTTATAATCCACTTGCATGAAATCGTTCTGTGACATTAGACAAAGTCCAAAACCACGCTCTACGGTTTATAAGTGGTACCATGAAGACAACGCCGAACGATGCATGTGAAATCAACACCAATATTGAACCGTTAAACTGAAGAAGAGAACGTTCAGCTGTGGACACATACGAAAGGTATCTGAGAATGGACACAGATGAGGAGAATGGGACAATGATAGAGCAGTGGCACCAAAAACACATAATACAAAACACATCTTTTCTTTAAAATGCACAAGATGCTAATATCAAACACCACCTACCAGCAGTTAGAAAGCCAATGGTAGCTATCAATAATGAACCACCTTGTTGGTAGGCATCTACTCCTACAGCAAAAACTGAACTCTCTGACTTCTCAACAGACAAGAACACCCAAGCACCACTACTAAAAATTATCGCCTAGAAACTATAGACTCATATCCACAAGATATCATCCATGTCTACACAGGTGGATCTGCATTTCAAGCTACCACCAACGCTGGATATGGCGAAGTGATAGAATACTTCAACCTGCACCCAGAAGACCATCCTTGCATCTTTGACCCATACGGAGAACTTTGCTCCAGCTATGATGCAGAAATAACAGCACTAGAAAAAGCATCGTGCCGGATAATCTCAGACTTTAAAAGTGGCATCACTCCACCCGAGGACATCGTTATATTCTCAGACTCAAAATCAGCACTTGAAGCCCTAGATAGCAAAATGTCTCCTGGTGTTAATAACATTTGCATATTAATTGACCAGCTGTTCACTTCCTATGGCGTCGAAGTTACACTCCAGTGGATCCCTGGGCATGTCTGAGTACCAGGAAATGGAAAAGCCGAAAAACTATCCAAAAGTGGAGCAGCATTGCCCCAGTTCCCATCAAGTACCACACTGCAAACCTGCCAACAGACCCTGAGAAACAATTATAGGCAAGAATGGCTACACCAGTGGGCTACCTCCCAGACAGGGCTTCCTTTCTTTAAACATCAAGCGAAACCAAATCCTTAAGATCCAGTTTAACAATTGAAAAGAAGAGATCAGAGTCTAATCTTCCAGCTGAGAACAGGCCATGCCCCCGTCAATAAACATTTAAATAGAATAGACCCACTACATAAACCACAGTGTAGGCACTGCCACCACCATGCGGAATCAGTTAAACACCAACTGTTACAGTGCCCAAGACTAACTGACCTGCGACACCAGCTACTCCCATGGCACCCAACCATCAACAATACACTCTACACATCATCACAACAACTGAGGAAGACTTGTACTTTTATCAGAGGGGCAACGGGCTGTGAAGAGCTACCTGCCCACAGCTAAAGGGATTATATCATCATCATAATCATCATCATTGTAAAATTGTATTTTTGACCGGCACATAGTGCTGTCTGAACTGAAGTTATGATAGACGTGTCTGACTTGTACCATTGTGCACCCGACTATGACCATAAATTTCTACCATCTTCTCCACCACACACTATTACATGAATCAAAAGCCAAACTAAAGCTGAATCCCTAACTGTTATCCTGTTTACAGTTGTTTTCTTTAACTTTACTCTTTTTGGATAAAGTTGTAAATTAGCAACTACAAACATGACACCAAAACGAAGAACTCTACTTGAACTCTACATGTCATTGTACTAATTTCTGTCTGTCAATTTAGTCTCATGACCATTGTTTTGCAATTGGTTTCTGCTTTAGCCGATGTTTGACATAGTTTTTATGGGAAGGGACTTGTAAACATTACATTGTTTTGCGTCACGCAGGAATGTTACATGAGAGAGTAGTGGGAATATACCCTACCAAAATATACGCATCTTGCATGCTATTGGCATGGCATTTGAGATGTACAAATACAACATCTCTTATTGGAGCCTCGTCATATAGTAGCAATCTGGATGTGGGCCGTATGTTGCCTTATTATCTAGCGCCAGTTCAGTTTACGGCACTGTGAAATTCATCTCTTCAAGAAGACAGCCAGACAAGCCAGAATAAGGAATATGATCTGGATTCCACTTTAAAGGACCGGACAACATGTTTGAGCATCTTGTGAATGTACATCCCAGGAAAACTCTACCTTCATTAATATGGAAAGCCCAGAATCCTAGGAACCTGAACACTAAGTCATAGTGGAAGTCTATTGTAAAATAACACCCGTACATCTTAACACCGGTAAGAGGCACTTTAATCAAGTTACCGAAACTATTTTACTGAGCCAGAAGTCTGAACTGCAAGAGAATTTGGGTCGGTGGTACCAAATGGTGGTGCTATCTGTGGAACAAGTGAGTGGTATAAGTGGCCTGCAGTCAAAGCTAGACAGCTACAGCAGACGGGTCTTAACAGACGCCGGACCATCTTTGCAATTGTCCCACGCTACTTCGTTTGACGTGTTGCGGTCACCAGACTTGAACAGTGACGATAGTGAACCAGTCCATAACCTGCAAACAACAAGCCTCGGCTGGAGCAGAAACCAACTGAAATCTTAGAGGCAGCTAAGTACCCATCGAAAGCTGCCAAGTGATCTCTCTAATAAAGAATTTTTTTCAAATCAGACCATCACGTGATGACATTTTAAACACGCTATCTAATTCACCCTACCGCTATTTATTGTACAATTGCTAACGATAATTGACTATTAAATTTTGGTATCTGTAAATATACAAATTTATAGTTGATTTAATCATCATTTTGAGTGAACTGCACCCGTATGTCCCAGTCATTTAAATAGTTATAACTCAGCTGTTAAAATAATATGTTACTGAGTTAAACCAGTGTCGTGGTTGAGTTAAAGGGTAGAGTATTTGTCGAGTTGGACAATAGTAGTGAAATCGACAAGGGATAGTGGACTGACAGAGTTATAGATTACACACACAGAAAGGTGTAAATAGGAGATGGACTTGAGACAACCTGGAAGAAGATTTATCAAAATGATTGTAGCGAAATTTGGTTCCTCTTGCTCTGTTGTGGAAAAAATGTGTAGCGCGACACCCACACACACACAGCGCAAGGTCGGCCGGTGAGTCTTTCTTTGAAGTTTGAGGACGAGAAATGTGAATTACGGTTAAGCTAGACAATATTACGGAAGAATGAGGAAATAGGCTATATAGGAATGTATGGCGGACTTTAAAAGTTTGCATTTACTGGACATTAAATTATTCACTACAAGAGAACGCCTGGTTGGACTACAATTAAATAAAAATAATTCAACAAAGGAGATAGACTAGGAATTATATCCAAAAGGATATTTTTCAAATATAAATAGTTTTAAAGATAATTAATATTTTTCACCTTCATCACATCTGCTAAAAGTTAGCTAATAATCTTTAAACACTTATTATAACTACATGCCTAAACGGATTTAAATATAAATTGGATAGAATGGAAGCCTCATATGGGGAAAAGGAAATGATACATAGGAAGGAAGGAAGGATAATTGTGTAAGTGAATAGAAGAGAAAACAAGTACAGGAAAAGCACAGATTGCCTACAATCGCCTCAAATCAGGAAATGAAACGAAAATCTTTTGGGGAATTTAGGAGGTGCTTTCTCGTACGGGCGAGGAACTGAAATATAAGGACAGAGCGGCGCATTGGAAATCACACACACCAAATCCAGAAGCCAAAGTGAGAAACTGGAAGACAGTATCTGCAAGAAAAGTTATTTTTTCACGCTGCATGCAGGGCAGATTAACTTCAACCAATATAGTCTCACCGTGAGCTCATAAATCCTAAGAGGGTATGTAAGTTTATTAAAGATATATGTATTACTAATATCATTTTATTTCAGATTTTATTTCTGATTGATTGTATCAGATATAATAAAAAAGGGAATGACGCTAACCAGAGATAACCTTCACCGGCATTGTCAGGAAGCATAACCATTAATTGGTTAGCCAAATATATCATGGCTAGTTCTTGCCTGGAAGCTTACGATATACCAGCAAGTACATAAGTGACTTGGCATCCATGAGTGGAAGGCAAAGGTTATATCATACCCATGTATCATAACATATGATTTATTCCTGTATTTTGTTAATTCTGCACAGTATACATTATCTTATCATGCTATCTCTGTAACATACTACCATGATTCATTCATTTATATACAAACACTGAACACATGGTCGCATCATGAACAGCAGTGGGTGGTAAGATTGTTGGAATACCATGGCCACCTATTACGTTTTGTTCCAGGTTTTTATGATCACGTTTTATGATCATTGCTGATAAAGATTATGATCATTCCTGACTGAATTTACCCAAAAGACTTGAAGACCGTTGATCCTGCTACCTGAAGCCTAGAGGTCAACCAATCTTCAACACCTTAGTCCCCCGTAGTTATAGGGCGGGCTGAAGGAAAGTCTTCCGGATTCAAGTGTGTCTCAGGAACCTCGAACTAAGATCAGATGAGTTTTACGTGTATCCATCCAACAAATCACGTGAGCAGCTTCTAAAACGACTGTTTAATTATGACAACTAGATGGCAATAGATAATGTGACAAACTTGCTTTATAAGTTCAGTGGAAGATAAATCCAAGACTTTTTAGCTTGTTTATTTGATTTGTAACTGTAAATAATCATACATTTTACCATCTTACAACAACCATTTCTCATTACAAGAATATATAGATGTACATAATAATATGGATAATTGTACTCATTTGACTTGTTAAATTTTTAACTGTTAAATTTTGAGTTACTGTTGCTGTCATCTTTGACGGAGTTTCAAACGTCGGTTTATTGGTTGTATGTTTTTCACCCTGGTCAAGGTTAGGGAACTATGTCTTAACTTTGCTGTGTCAGGTTGATTAGGGGTTATCTCCCTTTTTGGTTCATTCATTGGGTTTGACCTTTTTTGAGAATAGGGTCAAAGGTAAACAGTTCTGGGCTATGTGCCATGCGCAGTTGTAGAGCGCAAAATTAGACTTCCGTCAGGTAGAGATGTGAACTGGCTTCTGTGGGACGGGAATGTCCGTTGTATTCTGGGGAAGGAAAATCTTCGAAGTGACTGCGTTGTCAGTTTTCCCCAGTGATTTACTGTACGTCAGGAATGACGACAGTGTTGTTTCTTGTGTTCTGAGGATTCGTTTCAAGGTAACACCGACTTTATCATTACTATGCATTCGGTTGCAGAACTTGTTGAAGGCTTACCTAGCCTGTGAGAACAGCTCACAGTTCCTGTAATGCAGAACTTTTATTGTGTGCTCAAGGTAGCTATTTAAGACTATTCGTCTTCATATGATCAGAAGTCCAGTGACGAAGTTATATATAGTGGAAACCGCAGGTTGGCGGTATATTTATACAAACATTATAGCAGGGTTTATGCAACCTGCTTATGAAGAGTACACAGCTGACGTCATATCGAGGACTGTGTAAAGGCCACTAATCTACCGCATGAAAAGATGTAACTGGCGTGTTATGCCAAGTTGAACGACGGCCCTGGTAATAGGATTACATGAGTTAAGGGCTCGTCTTTTGTATGACGGAGTTATTAAGGTATCTGACGCGTTCAGTCAGGGATACCAAAGCTGCCATATGAACTGTACGTTAAAGGACATACCACTATTGACCATGCCCACATATTTGAATGTTTACCAGCTTCAGAATGCCTGATATGTACCAAGCCATTTTAATTAACATGATGTACATGATCCTGTTTACATTGACTGTTCCTGTGTAATACTACTGTTAGTCCTGTGAATAAATGTATGAACTGTTACCAGTAGTTGCAACCATCATTGGCTTCTGTACGAGTGTGACTGGGTGCATTGTATACATATATGATCCTAAACGCATTCGCGTCTGCACACACCCATGTCTCACATCATCATCATCATCGTACAAGGACCATGTATGCTGTCAGCGTGAGTGACCCAGATCTTCACCGCACCATTACACTGCTCAGGTGACATCGACTCGCATACCTGGCCAACTACACATCAACATTTGCATCACGCATAAAAACCAACTAACATTACTGGTAGGCCAGTTCCGTTGGCTTTTCGGCTTCAATTTTGGTTTCGGCTACAGATTGGAACGATCAAGGTTGACAGCTATAAATAACACACATCCGTAGTACTCTACATTTCCAAGTTTTGGCTACACAGGACAGTAGAAAAAGGTCATTGACTGTTTACCCACATAAACAGTGTTAGCATCTGTGTGATAATGCTACATGAACCACAGTTGGTACAAGTACTGGAGTTAGCATCTAGGCATTATTGCTACGTGAACCACAGCTGCACACAAGTCAAGTATTTTTTGTAAACAGTACCGCTGGTTGTTTACACGTTACAGTCAACAGACTCTTCAACGTCCGAACGTTCAAGTCACGTAGTTCGAGGTCAAGTATTTTGTGTAAACAGTACCGTCTACGAACTTTTCAACATTGGGCCTCAAGTCTCAACTATTTGTCGAGAAGGTCATAGTGACTTTTTGTTCCTGGAGACCGCTACATGTTATTGTGGATCTAACAATCATTGCGCGCTTGACATTGTACTTCCGTGTTAACAAGGAGCAAGAAAGTTACTTTAATATAATGTGTAACTGAGCTTTGTTTTGCAACACATTCCATTATAAGCAATTTATGTTACTTGTAATATTGTTGTGTATTTTTCTGGTGTTTTCAGCGGGTTGGTTGGGAAAGGTGACTCCTTTAGATAATAATACGTAACAGAGGTTGTCTATTGAGAGCGTTTTCTGTAGGGACTGCAAATTTCCTTAATTGGGATTTGCTAGCGACAATTGTTGCTATTTACGTTTAGTTGTGACGTAGTGTACCTTTTCGTTGCTGTTGTAATATTTTTTTTGTCCTTTATTTTTGATTTGATTCGTTTGTATTTGTCTGTCTCTCCTTCCTTTCGTTTATTTCTTTACACCTTTTTGTTTATAACAGTGTTGCCATTTGTCTTGTTTACTTTTCGCAGTCATCATCACACATTTTTGTAACATTTTCCTTAGTTTTGCTGTATTGTTTATTTGACTTCTGCGAACGTTTTCGGTAGTTATTCTGTATTTTTGTCCTTGTATTTATTATTGTCATACACAGTCTACATACATATACTTGGTCATGTATTATTATTATTATGATTAATATGATACACTATTTATATTGAGATTATTGATAGAATATTATTATAAAGAAACAAGGTAACCATACAAGGTCTTTGACTAAGACCTGTCTCTCAAAGAGAGTGAAATAAACTGAACTGAGTATACAAGTCTAATATTAAAGACTTGTCTCCCATCGAAGTGGGATAAGGTAATTTATTTAATTTTTCAGGTTACTGATCTCATTAGACAGAATGTCTACACTGGAATACTTCATTGGACAAGAGAAATCCCTTGGCAAGTCTGGTAAAGAATTAGAAGAATTCGCGACTGCTCAATTCGCCATGGTATTAAAGTCAGAAGAAAAGAGACAAAAAGAGGAAAATAAATTGAAAGCAGAAACTGAACAAAAGAAAGCAGAAGCTGAACAAAAGAAGATAGATGCTGAGAATTTAAGATTGCAGATGCAAGCTGAACAAAAGAAGATAGATGCTGAGAATTTAAGGTTGCAAATGCAAGCTGATGAAAGAAAATTCCAGATGGAAATGGAAAAACAAAAAAATGAAGCTGCTGCAGGGGAAAGAAAACTTCAAGCTGCTGCAGAGGAAAGAAAATTTCAAGCTGCTGCAGAGGAAAGAAAACTTCAAGCGGAGGAAAGGAAAGAGAAACAGAAAATGGAACATGAGGAAAGACTCGCAACTTTGGAATTAGAGAAATTGAAAGTGACAAATATGGGTGCTCATCAAGCAAGTTCGGGCACAACAAATGAGTTTGCTAGTAAGATCAAATTACCTTATTTCAATCCTCTAAAGGACGACATAGCGGATTATCTGGATAGATTTCAATTTTTATGCGATACGCATTAGATAAAAAAAGAAAAATATGTCGAACAACTGATGGAATTTTTTTACAGTTGAAACAGTGACTACTCTTATGACAATAGAGGAACAAAACAGAACTAATTATGATGTTGTCAGAGCAGCATTACTAAAAAAAATATCAAATAAAAGAAGAAGACTATCGTCTTCATTTTAGGACAATGTTGCCAGAAAATTGGGTAGATTTCTCTGATTTTATTACAAACATACGTCGTACATTTACACGATGGATTGAGTTGTCTCAAACTGAGAAAACATATGAAGGCCTAATGGACTTATTACTTCGAGACAAAGTTTTGTCATCTGTTAATGATCCTTTCCTTGCATTTCTTCATGAGCGTAAGCCCAAAAACGTAAAAGACATGGAGGAATACTGTTGCCAATATGCCACCGCGCATCCCCATGCTACTGTTAGCAATTCTAAAGTGAAAGAAGGGTTGCCAGTTGCTTCGGCAGCACCATATGGCACTAATTTCAATCAGAAATTTCAGGGTGCTCAACAAAACTGGAATAGGAAAAGTAATCAGAATTACACTCATAAGCAGAGTAATCCAACATATGAAGGTTCTTCTTCTAAGAACTGGAGACGAGATGGTAGTTCTCGTAATTTTGGTGGTAATAATTTTAGACACTATCGCAAAGGTTATCACAATAAAAACTATTCGAGCTTTTCTTCTCGGGATAATCATTCTCGACGTCAAGAATATGACGATGGTGAATATACAAACCGGGATTCAAACCGGAATGATAATTACAATAGGCAATATGATAACAATTACAGGGGAAATGATAATCGCAGTAGACCTAGATATAACAAAAGAAAAGCTTACCAACAGGCAAACTCTGCACAACAAGAGTTTAATGGAGCCTGTAATCAAGTAAATGATAGTGGGAACTCTAATGCTATCACTGGTTGTGCTTTCGATTTTGGGAGAGCAACTGAATGCCCCCAATGCTCAACATTGTTCGAGCCATCGTCTGTATCTACCTTAATTTGTGGTCACCCTCTTCCCGCTCTTTCTGCTACAGTTGCGCATGATAGGAGAGGATCTCTCATCTTGCATAAAGGTCTAGTGAATGATAGTCCAGTCTCAGTGCTTTTTGATTCTGGATGTACTACTGTCGGCGTTAGGCAGTCTCTGATAGATCCTCGCTGTTACACGGGAAAGGTGGTCAAATGTGTTACATTTGGTGGTACCAAGGAAAAATGTCCTACTGCTGTAATTAGCATTGATACTCCCTTCTTTACAGGAGATGTCCACGCATGTCTTCTTCCTAATCCTATTTCGGATCTTATAATCGGTCGTATTCATGGGGTTAAGGAATGTACCCCGCAACAAATTTCTATTTGGGAGGAACAAAATATCCAAACGGTCAATGCAGTGGTAACAAGAGCCCAAGCTCTTATCCCTCCAACTTCATCTGATGATAGTAATGGAGTTGATAGCCAAGACGATCACTTGGTGATTTCGCATGACTCGTTTGTTAAACGACAAGAAGAAGATCCTTCTTTAAAGAAATTCTTCCTTCTCGCAAAGAAAGGTGATCCTAATCAGAATACGAATCACAGATCGTATATCACTATAAAGAATGGTATATTGGTACGAATGGTACAACACTCGGACAAGTCTATGCATTCGCAAATTCTTGTGCCTAAGTGTATGAGAGCCTTAATTCTTCAACATGCACACGATTCTCAGTGTGCTGGAGATATGGGCTTTTCCAGAACTAAGACTAGAGTCCTTGTGTCTTTCTTTTGGCCATTCGTGAACAAAGACATACGAATTTATTGCCGATCTTGCAAAATTTGTCAAGAGGTCAAGTCTAGAGGTCCAAGACATGCTGCACCTATTCAGGCTGCAGATATACCTATTCGGCCGTTTCAGAAAATGGCAATAGACATTATTGGCCCGTTTAAGATTAAGTCAGCCAGAGGACATCAATTTATCCTTACTTGCGTTGAAGAACAACGTGGCATGCCCCAAAAACTGAGATACATGGCCAAATTGATTTTATTCTTGTATCCAAAAGATTCAAGTCCAGCATTAATAAAGCCAAGACTAGGACTTTTCCTGGCGCCGACATTGGTAGTGATCACGACATGGTATTGATGACGCTCAAGCTTAAACTCAAAAAGAACTATAATCAAAACAGATGTTCTCAGCTAAGATTCAATTTAGACAAATTGAAAGATCCAGAAATCGCGTGAATCTTTGAGGTAACTGTTGGAGGAAAATTCGCAGCTCTCAACTTTTTGGATGATGATATCAACTCAATCACAGAGAACATGAAAGACGTGCTCATTGAATCAGCAACAGAAATACTTGGTAAAAGAAAGAAAATAAACAAACCATGGGTTACAAATGACATTCTGAAGTTATGTGATACACGGCGGGAAATGAAAAAGGTTAAGAAAGAGGTTCCTGAAGCAGCATGGCAATACAGTATGGTGAATAAAAATATTAGAAAGAAAATGAAACAGGCCAAAGAAAAATGGGTAGCTGATCAATGTGAGTCCATTAATACGGGGCTAATAAAATGTAACAGCAAGGCAGCTTTTGACACATTAAGAAGACTATCAAAACCCCAACAGCCCAGGGTAACTGTCATAGAAGATAGCAATGGGGCTCTGCTCAATGAAAAAACAGCTATAACGAGAAGGTGGACAGAATATTGTAAAGAACTATATAACTGTAAACTTGACACTGACTTAGGCATATTAAACAACATTAAGTGCGAAAACAGAGAACTCGGAAATGCAGCAATACTACGGGAAGAAGTGGAAGAGGCTATATGTTCGATGAAAGGAGGGAAGTCACTGGGTGTGGATAATATACCAGCAGAGCTCTTGAAATATGGAGAACCAGATATAGTAAAAATCATGACAACAATTTGCCACAAGATGTGGAGTAAAAAAAAAATGGCCAAAAGAATGGACGCAGTCATTAGTAATACCGCTTCCAAAGAAAGGAAATCTAAAAATGTGCAAGAACTACAGAACCATTAGCCTTATTAGTCATCCAAGCAAGGTGATGTTAAGGATACTTTTGAACAGAATAAAACAGAAATCAGAAGAAATCTTGTCAGAGGAACAGGCTGGCTTTAGACCAAAAAGAAGTACCTCAGAACAAATCTTCAATATTAGATTACTGATCGAAAAACATCTCCAGCATCAACATGATTTATACCATAACTTCATCGATTTCACAAAAGCCTTCGATCGAGTCTGGCATGAAGGATTATGTCAAATAATGAGAAAATTCAATTTTGATACCAACATCATGGATATCATTGAAGCACTATACAAGGACGCAACCAGTGCTGTTTTTGCAAGGAACGACATTGGAGAATTTTTCAAAACAACTGTAGGAGTTCGGCAGGGATGTATCCTGTCACCAGTGCTCTTAATATATATCTAGAACATATTATGCAGGAGGCTCTCTACGATTATAAATCAACCATATCGATTGGAGGCCGACCTCTGTGTAATCTATGTTTTGCTGATTATATTGTTCTGATAGCTGGAACAGAATCAGAACTTCAAGACCTTACCTCTAGACTGGAGAAAGTAACAAGAACGTATGGGATGGAAATTAATATAGAAAAAAGCAAGATATTGGTGAATAGCCATAAGAAACATGTTCCGACCAACATTACGTTAAATAGGCAAACGTTAGAAGAAGTTAACACCTTTAAATATCTCGGGTCCACTATATGTAGTGATGGAAGATCAAATAAAGAAATCAAGACAAGACTTGAGATGGCCTCAGCTGCCATGACAAGGTTGAATGTGATCTGGAAAAGTAACATCAGTTTTCCTGTGAAGATCAAATTATACAAATCACTTGTATTATCTATTCTCTTGTATGGGTGTGAGAGCTGGACACTCACTGCAGATACGGAGCGAAGGATTCAGGCTTTCGAGCATAAATGTTTTAGAAGAATTTTGCGCATTTGCTATAAAGAGCACAAAACAAATGTCTATGTTAGAGAGAAGATAACCACCTATGCAGGCCACCAAGAACCACTTTTGTCAATAGTGAAATGTCGAAAGCTTGCCTGGTTTGGGCATGTAACTCGTCATGACTCCCTTTCGAAAACGATCCTCCAGGGAACAGTCGAAGGTAAACGGAGAAGAGGAAGGCAAAGAAAATCATGGGCTGATAACATCAAAGAATGGGCAGGACTCGGTTTTTCCACACTTGTAAGCATTGCTGAGAATAGAGAGCAGTGGAGGACCCTGTCTGCTGATGCTTCCACCATGGCACCCCTACGACCCATGACGGGTTATGGGTTGAGATGAGATGATGCGTTGACATGTGCACGCGTTGGCCAGAGGCTATTCCTCTTAAAAGCATATCAACTGTCGATATCGCAGGTGCTCTTTGGCTCATATTTTCTCGTCTGGGATTCCCCGGAGAAATACTGTCAGACCACGGCACTCAATTAATATCGGACACTATGTCTCAGGTAATGGCTACTCTGGACATTAAAAGGTCTCTCAGTAGTATTTATCATCCAATGTCCAATGGATTGGTTGAACGTCTTAATAAGACACTAAACAACTTACTTGGCAAGATAACGGAGGATCATCCTGATGATTGGGACAGGATCCTACCTGCAGCTCTCTTTGCTTATAGAGAGGTTCCCAACGAGCATACAGAGTTTTCTCCTTTTGAACTTGTCTTTGGCGCGCAACCGCGCTGTCCTATGTCCTTGCTACACGATCTGATCACTGCCGATAACATTGACGATGATACACAATCGTCATATGAATATGTCATTGCTCTTAGGGAAAAAATTATCGAATCATGCAGGTTAGCTACTTCATCATCAAAATTTGCTAAAGAAAAGGCTAGGCGATTCGCTAATAAGAAAAGACGCCTACGTCAACTTTGTCTTGGAGAAAAAGCATTTGTCTTACTTCCCTCGAGGGAAAACAGACTTCTCATTTCTTGGAAAGGTCCATTGTTGCAAGTGGAAGTGGTCTGTTGCAAGGCGTGGTTTGGTTAGCTCTGAATAATGTTCCAGGTGATATTAATAAAACAGTTATAAATGTCTGGCCATTGTTTTATCTTCTTGATATTCTTGAGTGATCGTGTATCGTGCCTTCTATGTAAGATTACGCGAATGCAGGGGTGGAAGATTCTGAACAATAATTGAATGACTTGGAATACGATTGATGTGACAAGTCGGTTCCATTGAGTCCACAATTATTTAATACAGATTACACGTCAAGACGATTCATGCATGTTGATCACAAAGGTACATATTATAACTTGAAAATATATGGCATAGATATGTAGATATCCTATCAGTCCTTGTCCAATAATCAAATTACTGTATGCAGATTGTCATAGCTGTATGCACGCGCGGTTGGGGTTTCCAACGGCCGACAGTGAGTCTATGAGTCTGGTAAAATCAAATACTATGGACTGTAATTCATCCTTCCTTAATTTTCACTTCGTACTGACCTTTAATCATTTCAAATCTTTGTAATAGCAATGGACTGACCCATGTCCGTACTTGCATAAAATATATCTGTATGGCAATACCATGCCCAACATTGGAAGGAGAGTCAGACGCGTCTTAACAGCTTGACGGTCAATGTGAAAAGGGTAGCGTTTCTTAGTTACCGACTGTGTCCTAAACAACTCTATACACGTCATAATCGATCGTGTCTAAAGCGTTCATTAATTGAAACATCTATCGCAATATATTAAATGTCTTAACCTTTATAATTGCACGTCTGGTAACCTTTAGCAGACGGCGTTAATATCATATACCGTAACAATTCCCTGTACACCGGGGAAAAAAAAAATCGATAGATTTTTTTTTCAATATCTATCCGACTTAACAATTTTTCAAAAAAAAAAAAATTTAACACAATTGTGACATATGGCCGACGATGTTCTGAGTAGAACCGTGTTGCGGTCGTGTCAACTAACTATTTGTCATAGTCATCTAATCATAAATCACATTATATATCAATATTATACATGTCATTATATCAACTAAATAAATGTCCAATGTTAATAGTGAATGATAAAATTAAATTAAAGTAAGGTCTGTCGTATTAGTATGTCATATAGGAATTAATTTGACTAATTAAAATTAAATTAATTAATTAAATTAAGAGTTAAATTATTAAGATTCTAATTTCACGCGATGTTATGAGAGAAGAAAAGACAAACTAAGTAAGAAGAAATAGAAAGAAATTCGAATATAAGTTTTAACTTAATTGTGTGTGTTATTATTCTGGTTTGCATCAGCATTTTGTGCTTGTAATCTTGCTGTCTCCAATTTAATACGCGCCAATTCCATTTCTTGTTGTAAAATAATTTCCTCTCGTTTCAATTTATTCTCTTCTTCCTGCCTGGAGATTGCTCTTTGCTCTTCTCTTTCACGTTGAGCAATCTCTCTCAACCTATTTTCCTTGGCAATTTGCTTCATCTCAAGTTCTGCTTCCTCTTTCTTTAATGCTGCCTTTTGTTCCTCTTCCTCCTTCTTTAATGCTGCCTTTTGTTCCTCTTCCTCTTTCTTTAATGCAGCCTTTTTCTCTTCTTCCTTTCTTTCATATTTTTCGAGTTCTGATTCAGCAAACTGACGAAGTTCTTGAGATTTGTAGCCATAATCACGGCCAATTTTAACGAAATGGTCTATAGTAAGCATTTTGACTTTTATCTGTAGTAATTATTGATAATTACTGATTAAAATAGTCAATAGTAGCTTCAGAGTAATTATTATACTTACTCAACTTAGAAATATTCAATATAAGTAATCACAATAGTATTGAACTTAATGTTTAAGTTCACCTAATAGACAATATTTTGTAACAATATTGTATCTAAATAATACTATATCATAAATAGTTATGATATCTGTTAAATATAATGTAATTATATCACACAATTAATTTCAATGTCCAATAATGTTGGGTATAATTCCTAGTAATGATATTGTTCAATGTACTAAGTCACTCTCTTAGTACCAGAAAAGTATATTAAATAATATACAATGGGTCTATTACCTCAAAGGTAGCTATAAGATTATTTATTTTGTCAATATATATATTATATTATTATGCCCTAGGCATCTATGATAAATTGTAGTGCTACTTTCTTGGACTATCACTGCATAATTATGCAATGTCCCATATTACCCTTAAATTTCAGAAAAAATTAATTAAATTAGATTACAAGTGTATTATGGCATATAATAGCATATTATTAATGTAATATAAATATATATCATGAGGACAGACAAGCAATGATGCAACTAAAGGGTACAAACAATGTCAAGACGCAAACAAGACATTTTCACAATTAAAAATGAATTTATGAACTAAATAAAATAAGCGGAAATGTCACAGACCAAATGAAAGGTCATGGTCTGACCCGAGGTCAACTTAATATTCAAAGTACACAAAAAATAAAAATGACTGCGAAAAATGATGACGTCACAGGACTCATAACGGACGAAAATTAACAATCATAAAATAAATGATAGTCAGAGGAGAATGGACGAAATAGTAACGAACATGGTACAGAACTGAATAAAATTATTAACTGAATACGAATAAAATACACCAATTATCTACGGGACAGTACAGCTAACGCAAATTGTCAAACGGTAGCAAATTTGGACAGACTGTCCAATGGCAACCTCAATGGGCTTCCAAAAGTGCGATCGTTTAAGTTCCCTAAGAACGACTGAAATCTAGGTGGTCAGCTGTTCGCGACATTCCCAGAGATTTCAGTTCCCTCTCCAACCGGCCCACGAATTAACAACAAATACATACGATGGAAAACAAATTTAACATATATACATGAAAATACATAGACATGCCTAATCAAAGCGAAATGGACTCAGTATTACGGTTTTGCAATGACGACAATTTAAACAGCTAGACTTATCTTTCCCGTTGCTTCGGTCAGTGCTATAGGTCGTCAACAGCTAGGCTAATGCCCTTGACTGCCTGCTCCTGTAGTCCATTTCTTGTGTCTGCTTCAAATGACTTATTTTTCCCTTGGTTAGGCTTAAAAGAACGACTTCAGTTTTTCTCCGATAGTTTCACCTACACGAATTTCAGTGACGTCGCGTTGTTAGGCATTAGACTGAGTACTGCGTCATAGGTCATAATTCAGCACATCATGTGATCGTAACTTGATCGTAAACATTTCATTCGAAAGTCATTCAGAAATTTTTTTGTCGATCCCCAGACACCGGACACCACTGTTGCAAGTGGAAGTGGTCTGTTGCAAGGCGTGGTTTGGTTAGCTCTGAATAATGTTCCATGTGATATTAATAAAACAGTTATAAATGTCTGGCCATTGTTTTATCTTCTTGATATTCTTGAGTGATCGTGTATCGTGCCTTCTATGTAAGATTACGCGAATGCAGGGGTGGAAGATTCTGAACAATAATTGAATGACTTGGAATACGATTGATGTGACAAGTCGGTTCCATTGAGTCCACAATTATTTAATACAGATTACACGTCAAGACGATTCATGCATGTTGATCACAAAGGTACATATTATAACTTGAAAATATATGGCATAGATATGTAGATATCCTATCAGTCCTTGTCCAATAATCAAATTACTGTATGCAGATTGTCATAGCTGTATGCACGCGCGGTTGGGGTTTCCAACGGCCGACAGTGAGTCTATGAGTCTGGCAAAAATCAAATACTATGGACTGTAATTCATCCTTCCTTAATTTTCACTTCGTACTGACCTTTAATCATTTCAAATCTTTGTAATAGCAATGGACTGACCCATGTCCGTACTTGCATAAAATATATCTGTATGGCAATACCATGCCCAACATTGGAAGGAGAGTCAGACGCGTCTTAACAGCTTGACGGTCAATGTGAAAAGGGTAGCGTTTCTTAGTTACCGACTGTGTCCTAAACAACTCTATACACGTCATAATCGATCGTGTCTAAAGCGTTCATTAATTGAAACATCTATCGCAATATATTAAATGTCTTAACCTTTATAATTGCACGTCTGGTAACCTTTAGCAGACGGCGTTAATATCATATACCGTAACATCCATACACTATAGTCTCTAAAATTTCGGATGTCGACTATATTGTCGATGTTGATGGAAGGCATAAAACCTTTCATATAAATATGCTTAAGGAATTTATTGAACGACCAGACTATTTACAGCCTGATTTCTAGGCGACGGACGATTCTCCAGTTCAACATGGTCATATCTCATCCCTGTCCGTTATACAGGATGAGGAAACTATTTTTTCTGATGTTAACTTACCTCTTCCCGTGATTCCACTTAATTCTACGGAATCATGGAAAAACGTTACCGTCTCTTCGAACTTGTCTTTTGAGGAACAGCGTCAAGTATCTTCTACGCAACAATAATTTCAGGATGTCCTTACCGACATTCCTGGACACACACATGTCATTGAACATGACATCATACTTACTGATCGTAATACGATCAGAGTAAGACCATACCCTATACCTATTCATTTTTAAGCACAAGTCAAGAAAGAATTGGATGAAATGATTCAATTGAAAATAATTGAACCATCCACTTCAGCTTATTCTTTATCGATGGTTATTGTTCGAAAGAAAGACAATAACATACGTCTTTGCGTTGATTATCGCATATTAAATCAAGTTACGAAGTTCGATGCTGAACCTATACCTTTATTAGATGATCTACTTATTAGACTTGCTAAATCTAAATTCTTTACTAAACTACACTTGTCGAAAGGTTATTGGCAAGTCCCTTTGACGGAACACGCCAAACCTCTGTTACGCACGGATCATTATTATTTTTCGTTTGTATAAACATTTTTTCATATGTATGATCATTTTTTTGACTGAAGTGTGTATTATGTTTTCTATGGTCAAAGGGACATAATCCGAGTTATCGAAACTACAATTTGTTAGGAGTTGCCTTCTCTTGTATAGAGACACGTTCGGTCTATAATTTCTTGAACGAAGCGTGACCACATCTCCTTATTTGGTAGTATCAGTCAACTATGGTAGATGTCTGAAACCTTTCTTAACGCTTCTTTTCATGACCATAAAAGGCGCGACTGTGTAAGACTTTTATCTCGAATGTTCTTCGAATCGTCTTATTGTGAACGGCAACTCAGAGATTGTCGTTCTGCGCATGTCAAACCGGGAGTTCGTTCTGTGTGTTCCGCCCAGTTGGGGCAGTTTAGAAATGGTTTAAGAAGCGAGCAGACGCAACTGCGTCTTGTGATTCTCTGAGGGAAATACAGTGTCTTAGTGAGTTAGTTAGCTAACTAGACTATTTCCCAGTATTATGCAGCCTGCCTGGAGGCATATGTTCATGGTTGATTTTCCGAAATAAGGTAATTCCTCTTGTATCGAACTTTATGCTATCGTCTAGAGGTTCGTCATTTTGTCGCCTATTTGCTCGCCTGTGTGATGCAAAATGGAGAGGTACTTTGACTAGGATTAAGTCACCGGTATCTGTATACCTGAACTAGTTAAATATATATGGGTCGCTCTAGACCAACAAGACTGTTGTCTGTGTTCCAGGATTCGTTATATCAGAGATCACGTCCAAGTCAGATGGTTAGACTTAGGAACATTATAAAGGTCGAGCTGACCTGTAGCCCATGTATGCTATTCACGTGCAGACAGTGAACGGACTTATTGTATACAACTGATCTGCTAGCATCAGAATGGGAGCATTTATTATTGTTTATGAACATTGAAGATCTGTAGCTGACACTGTTGCAGAAGTTATAGAAATTATTATTATTTATACAGCTTCACGAACTAGCACTCGATGATTGATGAATTTCTGAATCTATTGAACTGTGATGTCTTATGACGCATATATACAACAGCTATCATTGCTGACTACAGAAATTGTTTTCAATGTGCCATATCATCTTGCTGAACTCGTTAACCATGTTGATGTCATAAGTATCATGACTGTTTTGTGGCGTGCAATAAATGAAAGAAACTTATACAACGAAGTTACCCTTTCTATGACTCTACACGTCATGTTGCCTGTGTGATAACCCATTGAACTGTTCCACTACCACATACACAGCAACATCCTAAATCAGAGAAGACACCTACATCTTACACTTTAACACCAGGTGTCGATAAGGGTGGCAAGTTACCACTTCAGCACAAATCCACCCTTATCATTTTTGGTGGCCAGAGCTGGTTCTATCATCTGATATTTTGGCGCACCATATCATTTTTGGTGGCCATAGGTTGGTTCACTCTGATTCCAGCTATCAAGGGGGTCAGCAAACCCAGACATCATCATCATACTAGATACAACTACAGCATCAACTACCACCTTACAAGAAATTTTATTGAAAGTATCCGGATTTTCTGACAGTTGCTGATTTTGAAACTACCCGGCGCTGCTCGGCAATATTGAAGTTTATGTAAAATTAGAAGGACAAGTACCGAGCGAATGGATTTCCTGATCTGGTGAAAAGAAGGACAAGTGCCGTAACAACTGTTCCGGTCTCAGGGGTACTGTTGCGGGTTCAGAAGGTCAAGTGCCGGTTAAATCAATTTAGAAGATTCAGAAGGTCAAGTGCCGTAACAACTGTTGCAGTATTAGAAGCTCATTTCCTTCGTCATGGCTGTTTATGGGAGCAGAAGTTAATCAACGTTGGATCATTATCCTCAGAATGCTGATTACATCCTGTTCTGCACCGTGCTGACGCTGGATTTATAGAAGTTAAGTGGCCTGTTTTGTTTGTGAACTGTGCCCTTATGTTCTAACTGAGCCTTCTGTACTTTCACACTTTCTCCTATTGTTTTCATGATACATGTTTATATGTTATATGTTATTTGTTATTTGTATATTTATATGTTTATATTTCAGCGGGTTTTCTCGGTTGGGCGGAGTCTTACAGTAGAAGATACCACGTCACAGAGGTTCTACTGTTAGCGTTTTCGTTAGGGACTGTGCGAATTTCCTACAGTGAAATTTGCTAGCGACAATCGTTGCTATATCTGTTTAGTTGTGACGAGTTGTGCTTTATTTTTGTTTCTTGTATATATATATTTTTTTTCTTTTTTCTTCTCTCTCTTTCTTTGTGTTTTTAGTTTCGATTTCGATTGTTTGTATTTGTAGGTCTCCCCTTTGCTATTATTCAGTTCTTTACGTATATTTTTGTGTATACACTGTAGCGTCATTTGTTAGTCATATCTTCGCATATTTCTTTTTAGTTTTGCTGTTTGTGTATTTGACTTATGCGAATGTTTTCGTATTGTTTGATCTTTGTTGATTGTTTACATTGACTCTGATCTTTGTTATTGTTTACATTGACTCTGATCTTTGTTATTGTTTACATTGACTCTGATCTTTGTTGTTGTTTACATTGACTTTGATCTTTGTTATTGTTTACATTGTTGATGACCTTTGTTATTGTTTACATTGTCTTGTTATTGTTTACATAGTTCTTGCATAGTTAGCTTTCACTATTGTTGATATATGCTCATGCACTATTGGTCTATAGTGCACTTATCATAACAAACTGGTGTTTTTTGCTTATGCACTATTGTAGTGCAGTTATGATAAATAACTGATGATTATGCACTGATTTGGGTAGTGCACTGTTAATTAAGAGGTGACTTGTGATATTATTATACATTTGATAATACAAGTTGGTGTCAACTCCTGTTTCCCACAGAGATTGGGTTCAACATAGAGATTATACAAGCACTTTATTAAGTCTTGTTGCTATTTAACATTGAAATAAGATAATTAATTATTTCAGGTTCTGTACTCACATTTTGGACATCATGTCTACATTTGAGTACTTTATTGAGCAGGGTAAAGCCCTTGGGAAGACAGGTGATAAATTAGAAGAATTTGCGACTGTTCAATATGCCAAGGCATTGAAGTCGGAAGAAAAGAAAATGAAAGAACAAACTGAACAAAAGAGAATAGAGGCTGAAATAGAACAAAAGAAACTGCAGATGCAGGTGGAGGAAAAAAGATTTCAAATGGAAATGGAAAAACAAAAAAGAGAAGCAGAATCTCAGGAGAAGAGGCTTCAGGCTGAAGCTGAAAACTTGAAAAAGAAGACTTGAAAAAGAAGCTGAAAATAAGAGACTTGAAATAGAGGCTGAAGGAAAAAAGTTACAGGCCCAGGCTGAAGAAAGAAAGTTACAGGCTGAGGCTGAAGAAAGAAGGTTACAAAGAGAGGCTGATGAGAGAAAAGCAAAAATGGAACATGATGAAAAAATCTTAGCTTTAGAGTTAGAGAAGTTAAAGTTATTGAACACTGGTAATGCTAATGATGCAAATAAGGTGTCAAATAAGACTAATGCTAAGGATTTCAAGCTTAATCTACCAGCATTTAATCCCTCAATCGATGATATAACATTTTATCTAGATAGATTTGAAAGTGCATGTAATGTGCATAATATAGATAAAACATTATATGTGTATCATCTGTCCAAGATACTTAGAGGTGATGCTTTGACTTTGTTGAGTATGGTAGATGTGCCTGACAAAAAACAACTATGAGGTTGTCAGGGCGGCATTGTTAAAGAAGTACCAACTTAACGAGGACGGATATCGTCTTAAATTTAAAACCATGTTACCAGAAACTGGAGTTGAATTCTCTGAATTCATCTCAGGCATCCGTCTTACTTTTTTACGATGGGTTGAGTTGTCTAAGACAGAAAATACATTTGAAGCTCTTATGGATTTACTACTTAGAGATAAGGTTATGTCTTCTGTTAATGAAGCTTTTCTATCTTTTCTTCATGAGCGTAAGCCTAAAAACATAAAAGAAATGGAAGAATACTGTAGCCAGTATGTTACTGCGCATCCGCACATAACCATTAGTAACTCTAAGGTGAAAGAAGGTCTGCCAGTTGCTTCGGCAGCACCTTATGGCCCAAATTTTATGCGTAAATTTCAGGGTAGCCAGAAAAATTTCAATAAAAAGAGTAATCGTAATTATGCCCAGAACCATAGTGATCAATTCCAGGGTGATTCTTCTTCCCAGAACTGGAGACAACCGAATACTACACGTTATTCTACTCCGGTTAACTTTAGAAATTTTCACAAAGGTAATCGGTATAGAGGGAAATATTTTATGCAGAGACCTCAATACCAAGATAATAGAGGTTCTCAACAGCATAGAGATAGTAATGACAGTTATGGAAACTGGAACTCAAACCAGGATAAAAATTACAGTAGGGACTTTAATGATAATTGCAGAGGCAATAATGGTCGCGGTAGATCGCAACATAAGAGAAAAAGATATCAACAGACAAACTCTGTTCAACAAGAATCTCAGGGAGCAGATAAACAGGTTAATAATGATAAAGACCATAATGCTATCGGATGCTCATCTTTTGATTTTGGTAGGGCAAATAAATGTATCCAATGCAGTACTTTATTTGATCCGAAAACCGTTAGTACTTTAAGCTGTGGTCATCCTTTGCCCGCTCTTCCTGCTAATGTTGCTCATGATGGGAGAGGTTCTCTTATATTACATAAGGGGCTAGTAAATAGTAATCCAGTCTCAGTGTTGTTTGATTCTGGATGTACTACTGTCGGCGTTAGGCAATCTCTTGTAGATCCATCCTGTGCTACAGGAAAAGTCATCAAATGTGTCACATTTGGTGGCACGTTAGAAAAGTATCCTACTGCTATAATACACATTGCTACTCCTTTCTTCACGGGAGAGGTCCACGCGTGTCTACTTCCAAACCCTATTGCGGACCTTATTATTGGTCGTATTCACGGAGTTAGGGAATGTACCCCACAGCAGATTGCTGTTTGGGAAGAGCAAAACATTGAAGCTACCAATGCGGTGGTCACAAGAGCACATGCTCTGGATCCACCTCAAACTTCATTAACTAATAATGATGAAGTAAATGACCAAGATAGTCACTTGACTATTACACGTGACTCATTTATCAAATTGCAAGAAGAAGATCCTTCTTTACAAAAATTCTTCATTCTAGCAAAAAAAGGTGATCCTAATCAGAACACTAATAGGAAATCTTGGATTTCTATGAAGAACGGCGTACTTGTACGTATGGTACAAGACTCGACTACGTCCACTCATTCACAAATTCTTGTGCCTAAGAGCATGAGATTGCAAATATTGCAACATGCTCATGACTCGCAATGTGCTGGACATATGGGTTTTTCCCGTACAAAGTCGAGGGTTCTTGCGGCTTTCTTTTGGCCATTTGTGAGCAAGGACATACGAATGTACTGTCGCTCTTGCAAAGTATGTCAGGAGGTCAAATCTAAAGGACCACGACATGCTGCGCCTATCCAGGCTGCTGACATTCCTATTCGCCCTTTTCAAAAAATGGCAATAGATATTATCGGTCCTTTTAGAATTAAGTCGGCTAGAGGACATCAATTTATCCTTACATGTGTCGATATGTGCACACGTTGGCCAGAGGCAATACCTCTCAAGAGCATCTCAACTGCTGATATCGCAGACGCTCTTTGGCTGATATTTTCTCGCTTGGGTTTTCCCGGAGAAATATTGTCAGACCATGGCACTCAACTTATATCAGACACTATGTCACAGGTAATGTCTATGCTACACATTAAAAGGTCTCTCAGCAGTATCTATCACCCAATGTCTAATGGGTTGGTCGAACGTTTAAATAGGACTCTGAAAACTTTACTTGGTAAAATAACTGAGGATCATCCTCAGGATTGGGACAGGGTCTTACCCGCGGCTCTCTTTGCGTATAGAGAGGTCCCCAATGAACATACGGGGTTTTCCCCTTTTGAACTTGTCTTTGGCGCGCAACCGCGCGGCCCTATGTCTTTACTTCACGATCTAATCACTGCCGATAATATTAGCGATGAGACTCAATCTTCTTATGAGTACGTCATTGCTCTTAGGCAAAAGATCATCGAGGCATGCAAACTAGCAACTTCGTCTTCAGAATTTGCTAAAGAAAAGGCAAGGCAGTTTGCAAATAAGAATAGATGTCTACGACAACTTTGTCCAGGTGACAAAGCTCTCGTTCTACTTCCTTCAAGGGAGAACAGACTTCTAATTGCATGGAAAGGTCCATATGCAATAGTCTCCAAAATTTCTGATGTCGACTATGTTGTCGATATTGATGGAAAGCATAAAACTTTCCACATAAATATGCTCACAGAATTTTATGAAAGACCTGACTATTTGCAGCCTATTTTCCAGGCTACGGACAATTCACAAGCAACTCGTGGTCAGTACTCATCTCTGTCAGTTATACAGGATGAGGAAACTACTTTTTCTGATGTCAATCTTCCTCTTTCTATGGTCCCACTTTATTCTACGGAATCTTGGAAAAACGTGACCGTTTCTCCAAATCTTTCCGCTGAGGAACATCGACAAGTTTCTTCGATGTTGCAAACATTTCAGGATGTTCTTACAGACATCCCGGGACACACACATGTCATAGAACATGACATTGTGCTAACTGATCACAATCCTATCAGAGTCAGACCATATCCAATACCTATTCATTTCCAGTCTCAAGTCGAAAAAGAGTTGGATGAAATGATACGTTTGGAAATCATTGAACCATCCACTTCAGCATACTCTTCGTCTATGGTTATTGTTCGAAAGAAGGATAATAACATTCGCATTTGCGTAGATTATCGCAAATTGAACCAAGTTACGAAGTTCGATGCTGAACCTATGCCTTCATTAGAAGAGCTACTCAATAAACTTTCTAATTCTAGATTCTTTACCAAACTAGATTTGTCTAAAGGTTATTGGCAAGTCCCGCTAACTGAACGTGCCAAACCTTTTACAGCTTTTTCTACACCTAGGGGTTTATTCCAATGGAATTTCATGCCTTTTGGTCTTATGAACGCCCCTGCTACATTCGTACGCATGATGCGGCGAATTCTCGCATATCGTACAGATGTCATAGCATACCTAGATGATATCTGTCTATTCAGTGATTCTTGGGAAGATCACTATTTGGGTTTATACGAATTACTGTCTACTCTTCGCGAGTATAACTTGACTGCAAAACCCTCTAAAGCCTTTATAGGATTTAGCGAGATTTCTTTCCTAGGTCATCGGGTTGGTCATGGTCTTTTAAAGACAGAGGACCACAATGTTTCAAAAATACTTAACATTTCGGTCCCTAAGACGAAGAAACAAGTAAGGAGTCTATTAGGTTTGATTCAATTCTACGGACGATTCATTCCGAATCTGTCCTCCATTATGGCACCGCTTTCTACTTTATTGAAGAAAGGGTCGCCTAATCTGATCCGCTGGTCTAAAGAATGTCAATCCTCATTGGACCAGGTTAAAGCCCTATTTTCATCTCCACCTATTCTTAAGTTACCTACTATTGAGAAGACTTTTGTTCTTCGAAGTGACGCCTCGTCAACAGGGATTGGGGCAGCACTAATGCAGGAGTATTCTGATACTTTGCATCCGGTGATGTATATCTCTAGGAAATTAAACGCTGCAGAAAAGAATTACTCGGTTTTAGACCGTGAGTTATTGGCTATGGTATGGTCTATTCTGAAGTTACAAAGATTTCTTCTAGGCGCACATTTCATTGTGGAAACCGACCAGAAAGCGCTTACTGCTATTCAGAGCAAAAACTTGAAGAGCTCGAGGTCCACTCGTTATGCCATAGCTCTTCAACCATTTCATTTCTCGGTTCGAGCTATCCGTGGTTCGGATAATGTAATGGCAGACATTCTGTCCAGATGTCCACACGATTCCACATGATTCTTCTGTCATATATATATATATTTCCTGATATACAGTCCAATGTTATAATGACATGTTAGTAGATTTTGTCTCACTTTTTTTTTTTGAGGGAAATTTATAACATTGTACCATGTAATTATCTAAGAAGGCTTAGTTAGTGATATACGGGCCAAAAGATCACTCGGCCACATTTAAATAAATTATTTTCAGGATTGTATTAAGAAATTTACCAGTTGTCTTTAAGATTTGTGTTATTGATATTTTCGCAGCACATCATTGAAGTCTGCGAGTTTATGTCCATTGTGGAACTTTGAGGATATCAAGTCCTGTCCTACATTGGGAGCGGATGATGTCCACATCTTCTTCTATTGAATGTTTTATGTCACCGAAGAGCAACACATGTATTACTTATTAATTACTGTTACTTTATATAATGTAATAATATAGTGCGGTATATTAGTAAATTACACCGCTATTTGCAACACATTGTATGATAACACATAATATATTTAATTTCATATATTGGTATGAGTATAATTTGATTGTCATTATGTTGTTGCCATCATTGTGGCGTGTGTTGGTGGCACCTTCCTGGAATATATCAGCGTATACTTAGATAAATTTTTTCTCTAAGGATCTGAGATATGATCTCAGTGTCGCTCCATGCGTTGAGCTAATTTGTTAGGTATATATCCACGCATCATACGTGCGTTAGGAGCCTAGATTTTTTCCGGCTCCAGGATTTAAAAAAAAAAAAAATGTCCCATTTTTTTTTTTTCCAGGGAGGGTGCGGTAATGTTACGCACGGATCATTATTATTTTTCGTTTGTATAAACATTTTTTCATATGTATGATCATTTTTTTTGACTGAAGTGTGTATTATGTTTTCTATGGTCAAAGGGACATAATCCGAGTTATCGAAACTACAATTTGTTAGGAGTTGCCTTCTCTTGTATAGAGACACGTTCGGTCTATAATTTCTTGAACGAAGCGTGACCACATCTCCTTATTTGGTAGTATCAGTCAACTATGGTAGATGTCTGAAACCTTTCTTAACGCTTCTTTTCATGACCATAAAAGGCGCGACTGTGTAAGACTTTTATCTCGAATGTTCTTCGAATCGTCTTATTGTGAACGGCAACTCAGAGATTGTCGTTCTGCGCATGTCAAACCGGGAGTTCGTTCTGTGTGTTCCGCCCAGTTGGGGCAGTTTAGAAATGGTTTAAGAAGCGAGCAGACGCAACTGCGTCTTGTGATTCTCTGAGGGAAATACAGTGTCTTAGTGAGTTAGTTAGCTAACTAGACTATTTCCCAGTATTATGCAGCCTGCCTGGAGGCATATGTTCATGGTTGATTTTCCGAAATAAGGTAATTCCTCTTGTATCGAACTTTATGCTATCGTCTAGAGGTTCGTCATTTTGTCGCCTATTTGCTCGCCTGTGTGATGCAAAATGGAGAGGTACTTTGACTAGGATTAAGTCACCGGTATCTGTATACCTGAACTAGTTAAATATATATGGGTCGCTCTAGACCAACAAGACTGTTGTCTGTGTTCCAGGATTCGTTATATCAGAGATCACGTCCAAGTCAGATGGTTAGACTTAGGAACATTATAAAGGTCGAGCTGACCTGTAGCCCATGTATGCTATTCACGTGCAGACAGTGAACGGACTTATTGTATACAACTGATCTGCTAGCATCAGAATGGGAGCATTTATTATTGTTTATGAACATTGAAGATCTGTAGCTGACACTGTTGCAGAAGTTATAGAAATTATTATTATTTATACAGCTTCACGAACTAGCACTCGATGATTGATGAATTTCTGAATCTATTGAACTGTGATGTCTTATGACGCATATATACAACAGCTATCATTGCTGACTACAGAAATTGTTTTCAATGTGCCATATCATCTTGCTGAACTCGTTAACCATGTTGATGTCATAAGTATCATGACTGTTTTGTGGCGTGCAATAAATGAAAGAAACTTATACAACGAAGTTACCCTTTCTATGACTCTACACGTCATGTTGCCTGTGTGATAACCCATTGAACTGTTCCACTACCACATACACAGCAACATCCTAAATCAGAGAAGACACCTACATCTTACACTTTAACACCAGGTGTCGATAAGGGTGGCAAGTTACCACTTCAGCACAAATCCACCCTTATCAACCTCTTTTAAACGACATCTGTCTGTTCAGTGATACTTGGGAAGAACACTATTTAAGTTTAAATGAATTACTATCTACTCTACGTGAGCATAGTTTGACTGCAAAACCCTCTAAAGGTTTTGTTGGGTTTAGTGAAATTTCTTTCCTGGGTCATCGGGTTGGTCATGGTCTGTTGAAGACAGAGGACCAAAACATTTCTGAGATATTAAATATCTCAGTCCCGAAGACAAAAAAGCAAGTACGTAGTCTCTTGGGATTAATACAATTCTATGGAAGATTCATTGATAATCTATCCTCCATTATGGCATCACTTTCAACGTTATTAAAAAAAGGTTCTCCTAATATGGTGCGTTGGTCCCAAGAATGCCAATCGTCATTGGATCAGGTTAAGAATTTGTTCGCATCTCATCCTATCTTAAGACTACCAACGATTGATAAGACTTTTGTCCTTCGTAGTGATGCCTCTTCCACTGGGATTGGAGCGGCACTAATGCAGGAGTATTCAGGAACTCTGCATCCTGTAATGTATATTTCTAGAAAGCTGAATGCGGCAGAAAGGAATTACTCGGTTTTAGACCGTGAATTGTTGGCCATGGTTTGGTCCATTCTTAAGCTACAAAGGTTCCTTCTGGGCGCGCATTTCATTATGGAAACCGACCAAAAAGCTCTTACAAATATGCAAAGTAAGGATTTGAAGAGCTCGAGATCTACTCGTTATGCTATTGCTCTTTAACCTTTCCATTTCACGGTGCGAGCTATCCGTGGTTCGGATAATGTGATGGCAGACATATTGTCTAGATGCCCACATGATTCCATTTAAATCTTATGTCCTAGATTTCCTGATACACTTTCAGACTTATGTCTGTTCTTAATATCATAATATATATTAACACAATTGTTTCACTATTTGGATGATGTATATGACTTTAACAAATTTGGTTATGTCTATCCATGATATATATCCATTAGATATGTTGATGGTATAGTTTTGTAGTTCATGACATTTGTATATTGCTATAATTATAGTATTTGACAATTTTTGATATCTATGATTGGTATTGCCAGCAACTTAGATTTCTTTAATGGTACCTCCCGCGTTTGTTTTGCTTAGAGGAAATATTTTCTCTTATGATGGGGGATGATTTTTACTCTCTCCAGACGCTTTATTTATGCGTCTATTGTACCTGATATTAGGTTCATTCTTTCATGGGCACATAATTGATGCTTGTGCTATCTTGCTCATGGATATATTTTTAAAAAAAAGTGTCATTTTTTTTTACAGGGGGGTGCAGTGATATGTTGCTGTCATCTTTGACGGAGTTTCAAACGTCGATTTATTGGTTGTATGTTTTTCACCCTGGTCAAGGTTAGGGAACTATACCTTAACTTTGCTGTGTCAGGTTGATTAGGGGTTATCTCCCTTTTTGGTTCATTCATTGGGTTTGACCTTTTTTGAGAATAGGGTCAAAGGTAAACAGTTCTGGGCTATGTGCCATGTGCAGTTGTAGAGCGCAAAATTAGACTTCCGTCAGGTAGAGATGTGAACTGGCTTCTGTGGGACGGAATGTCCGTTGCATTTTGGGGAAGGAAAATCTTCGAAGTGACTGCGTTGTCAGTTTTCTCCAGTGATTTACTGTACGTCGGGAATGACGACAGTGTTGTTTCTTGTGTTCTGAGGATTCGTTTCAAGGTAACACCGACTTTATCATTACTATGCATTCGGTTGCAGAACTTGTTAAAGGCTTACCTAGCCTGTGAGAACAGCTCACAGTTCCTGTAATGCAGAACTTATATTTTGTGCTCAAGGTAGCTATTTAAGACTATTCGTCTTCATATGATCAGAAGTCCAGTGGAAACCGCAGGTTGGCGGTATATTTATACAAACATTATAGCAGGGTTTATGCAACCTGCTTATGAAGAGTACACAGCTGACGTCATATCGAGGACTGTGTAAAGGCCGCTATTCTACCGCATGAAAAGATGTAACTGGCGTGTTATGCCAAGTTGAACGACGGCCCTGGTAATAGGATTACATGAGTTAAGGGCTCGTCTTTTGTATGACGGAGATATTAAGGTATCTGACGCGTTCAGGCAGGGATACCAAAGCGGCCATATGAACTGTACGTTAAAGGACATACCACTATTGACCATGCCCACATATTTGAATGTTTACCAGCTTCAGAATGCCTGATATGTACCAAGCCATTTTAATTAACATGATGTACATGATCCTGTTTACATTGACTGTTCCTGTGTAATACTACTGTTAGTCCTGTGAATAAATGTATGAACTGTTACCAGTAGTTGCAACCATCATTGGCTTCTGTACGAGTGTGACTGGGTGCATTGTATACCATATATGATCCTAAACGCATTCGCGTCTGCACATACCCATGTCTCACATCATCATCATCATCGTACAAGGACCATGTATGCTGTCAGCGTGAGTGACCCAGATCTTCACCGCACCATTACACTGCTCAGGTGACATCGACTCGCATACCTGGCCAACTACACATCAACATTTGCATCACGCATAAAAACCAACTAACAGTTACCTTTCCAAATTTAATTATATTATCACATAGGGTTACGATAGCGAAAGTAGCAACTTATACTTCTGAAGCCTAAACCTATTGTCCAGCTCAGAGTATTCACAGCTGTAACTCACTTGTGATACCAGTGTACTTCTCGGGCACTGGAACTTCATACTTTCTGGAGAGAGATTCTACTTCTGCTCTACCACTATTATCTTATTAGGAAAACCTTTCGCTGCAATGATCTCTCTCTCCAAGCCTCAACTCACTTTTACTGTTTAAGCACCTCCTGATCTCACTCTTTTCTCTTATCAAACATAGAGATTATAGTAAAGAGCTAAAACAAGTTAATTATGGATGGAAGGGTCGTGAACAGCGCATTAATAAATGTGTAAACTTTATTAAAGAAAAAAAGCATGAAAATAATGCATCTCATCATACACAGCATAAATTCCATCCAAAAATCATCAATAATCTCAATAATCATCAATAGTCATCAATAATCATCAATAGTCATCAATAATCATCAATAGTCATCAATAATCATCAATAACCACAAATATGCAAGTACCCACCCACAAACCCACACACCACCAGTCATAAAGCCCGTAGAACACAGAGAAATGAGTAAACTGAGTGTCAGTCCGTCCGCTTTCGTGGGACCAAATGTAATAGTTCAAGAAAGTGTCTTTACGTAAATATGTACTCCATGGGTGATGGACTTGACCTGTAAAACTTTCCTGTAGGTGCTATCATTGGTGACCTCTAATTGCGCGAGGTGGGCTGAAAAACTGTATTTACCTCTGGTTTACCAAATGAATAAACTGCGTGTCAGTCTGTCCACTTTCGTGGGACCAAAAGCTATAGTCCAGGAAAGTGTCTTACATGTAGATATATCCTTCAAGGTGATGAAGTAACTACAAAACTCTCCTTGTAGTTGCTATCCTCGATTCAGATTTAGCGTTGGCTCGTTGCACTGCGTGAGCTTAACTTGGCATTGACAAAGGGTTTTGGTTCAGGTATTTGGAGTTGACAACTCGTGAATGCTAGGTATTACTCAGAAACCCTCTAGAACGAAGAGAATGGGACATTCTTCGCCTGACTGGAATCTTGCTCTAGTGATTCGGTATCCCTGAAACTGAGACCCAAAAGAGACACACTTTACATTAAGCAACAACAAAATCACACTAATGTTATATAACATAGTTATGCTCCGCTCCTTCCACTCTATCAATTATCAGCATGTGCCCGCATAGGCTTAATATGTTTTGTACACCCAGGTACCTGTCAGTAAATGTTCTGACAGCACAATCTACTCCTCTTCTCCCAACTAGACATACAGGAAACCTAACCCTGTTGTTGCAGCTGCATGGTTATGCTATCATCTTACAACATTAAATGAATTTACATAAACAGATTACAGCATGTGACATTACAACATTAAATCATATGCCCCTTGGGGGAAAAATATGATCCCACAAATGAATACATAGAAAACTGCAATGTTCCTGCTATAATAATACAGCTGTGCCTGAATCATAAGATATAATTATATCTATGCCTGGTGACTGCTTTCTGTGAAAGTTATAGACTAGTGCCTAGCCACACAAGTAAGCATAAAATGATTCTCCCTTGCCACTAGAAATCTTTATCAAAAAGGAATAAGTGACTTTCTCCTATAATTCAGTGTTAAGTGAATGATCCACACCTCTGACCTTATCTTGCAGAAATGACAGTTAATTTTGCTGACTCTTAACCCAATGGTAAGCATTGTATGAACTGATTCTATGCCTAGTATCTGTTATTGTAAGTTTATCATTTCCCATTATAAACCGTGACAGTTTAAGCACCACTTAACTAAGGCCGTAGACAGCGCTACATTATCACTGAATTAAATTTACCGGGAGAAATCCTCAAAAATGAAGTAAGTCACATTCCTATCAGATATATAAAAAACTAACATGAATATTTATATATTAATAAGACATGTCAACTCACCCCGAAAAATGACTAGAGATAGGCTTTAACATTTAGTTCTGTGTTAAAGTCTGCCTTATCTCATGATGGTCCATCTCGGGCCAGGAAATATTTCTACGAGTGTGTTAGTCTATTAAGACTAACCGGATTTATAGTTTACATACAACGCCAACCAGGACACCTGCATGACCTGATTCTACAGATGTATCGGCGTAATGCGTAATAAAGAGTAAGACAAAGGTTATTCTAGAGACATCAGAAGTCAACAACCGCAAGAAAGTTCCTTCAGGTAGAGAAATGCATAATATTATGAGAGCTCTAACTCGTCTAAGGGGCAAAACCCAGAGACTGGCAGCGATTGTTATCTCCCCCTTGTTTTGAAGATGAAATGGTTACCAAGGCCTCAAAGGGTACCACTTGCTAGTAGACCGTTTCTTCACAGAAACCCGTTCGCTCGTTCAAACGCTTTAAGCGTAACAGAAATTTTTCTCTGGTCAAACGAACACCAGGTGCGCTGATGTAACGTTATCTGACCGTTGAAGGCCAGAACGTAAACAAAGCGCGGGGTGGGTCTGCGAAGGGGGAAAATGCAGGTAGAATATGAAAGAAAAGAAAATACAAATGTCTAGGAAAACAGAATATTAAAGAGTAATAAATAATCGGACGTGATGGTAAAATAAATTAACAGTCACTGTGACAACCAGTTGGAGGCTCATCAGAACTAGCAAAGTCCTAACTCATAGAAGGTCAGAAAAGATAAAAAGTTTACACGACCTGAATCCTATCAGCCGTAGTACTTGATTTCTTTAAATTCCTATCAGGCTCCCAAGAATTGAAGCACCATTCTTCAGTTCACATTTCTGCCAAGAGTAATCTTGAGCGAAAGGTAGACACCTTTCAAGACCCTCAGTAGATACTCTGAATTTTGGCCACTGTTGGACTATCACTGCAATATGGAAATAGCTTTAAGCTGACTACTGCTTTCTTTGAAAATATTCAAGTGGACGACTGAAAGTGTACGAAGATGACGTCATCATTTTCACACTGAGAATCGATTATTACAGACTCAAATATAATCAGATCAACAAAGTAAAATCCAGAAAGACATGTGTTCATGTGGGGATGACAAACAACCAATAGAATGTATCTTCTAAACTTATTGTCTCCACGAGAGCAGCTGAGTGGCATCACAGCCTTCTTCACCAAGGTTAGATAAACTGAATGTTGGCCAGACAAGTATGAGACTTTATTTTCCAAATCTGCATTAATCTGGGTATATTTGACAATTGTCATTTATAATGTATGTATATTCTGTGCACTGAGCATTATATTTATATTATAATTAAATGTAAAAAATTATGTGCTATATATTTTTTTTATTCCACTTACATTTAACTCTTCTTTTTAACTACATCAATGACGTTGTTTTTTGACTCGTTTACATCAGCTATCTATTTCATGTTATTCTGTTAATGGCTATCGTCTACAATACTCAGTCATTTTTGCGATGTGTTTTAAAGTATTCTTTTTAAATTTTAGACTTAAGCAGATAAACAGCATATTGTTTTGTTGCCAAAAAATTATTAAAATTAAGATTATAAAATGAGCGAAAATGAAGGTACTCTAGGTAGTTGTAGCAGCATGACGACACACATGCCACCGCGTTCAAAAGTGAAGCCATGGTATCAGCAGGCTTTTTGTGAGGAATGGCAAACAGACAGCGAACTGAAGGATTGGATAAAGCCGGACTCTGGCAATCGCTATACTGCGATTTGTACGGTCTGTTCCTGTACATTAACTAATGTCAACAAAACAGCTTTATTGACACATAGAAGCACACAGAAGCACATGAAAAACTTCGAAGCCAAAAGCAAAACTCTAAACATTAACAAGTTTTTCATCATACCAAAAGAGCCCTGTCTCCAAGACAAAATCGCTCCACAATCAAGATTCCACGTTGTCAATTCAACAGAAGTGATTGCGTCATTAATAGGCTGGACTGCCCATGGTAAATTTCCGGTGTTATGTGTTGCGGGTCGCACTAATGACCCGTCATCGAAGCATCATTTTTTGGTGATGCCTAGATTTCAGGGAGGATAGTGTGATTCGCTTGCATAGCTAGGCGGTGTTGTCGCACGGAAGGTCCTGTGTTCGAGTCCTGGGTAAGCCACTCACGTCTGTTGTTTTTCTGTTGTCTAGTTTTCTACTTCTTATTTCTTACGAGTGCCTGAAAACATACCTCTATGTTTGGCTAATATTTATTTATGTCTAAAAGTCATCCTTTACTGAGACAGAGACACAGACAGTAGGAAGTGGTATGTAAGACCCGACAAATGCCATACACTGGGCTTGTTGTGTTTCAGGTTTCATAATGTTGTCATACCTTCACCAGCTCTCTTTTTTGAGTCTAGATACTATATTTATACTTATCATATGAACACCTCGCCACAGCTATGTTCAGTCCCTCTTTCGGTGTGATTGCTAAATGAATAAGGATGACAAACTTCATCATCTGTGACCAAGCTAATGATGAGAACACGAATTCGAGATTACAGTAAGCGCCACATTAATAGGGTACTCTGATAATTATAATTATCAGATTTATGATCTCTTCAGTTACTTTATATTATTTTTAGAAATGATTTTTACCTGATTGATATTATTAACGTTTCTAACTGGGATAAAGTAGAGTAATATTACAGTTTCTCACTGGGATTAAATAGAGTAACAACATGGTTTCTCACTGGGATTAAATAGGGTAACAATAACGTTTCTAACTGGGATTAAATAGAGTAACAACTTGGCTTCTCACTGTGGTTAAATAAAGTATCAACATGGCTTCTCACTGTGGTTAAATAATGAACAAACATGGCTTCTCACTGTGGTGAAATAAAGTATCAACATGGCTTCTCCCTGTGGTTAAATAAAGCATCAACATAGCTTCTCACTGTGGTTAAAAAAAGTATCAACATGGCTTCTCACAGTGGTTAAATAAAGTATCAACATGGCTTCTCCCTGTTGTTAAATAAAGTATCAACATGGCTTCTCAATGTGGTTAAATAACGTATCAATATGGATTCTCCCTGTCGTTAAATAAAGTATCAACATGGCTTCTCACTGTGGTTAAATAAAGTATCAACATGGCTTCTCACTGTGGTTAAATAAAGTATCAACATGGATTCTCCCTGTCGTTAAATAAAGTATCAACATAGCTTCTCATTGTGGTTAAATAAAGTATCAACATGGCTTCTCACTGTGGCTAAATAAAGTATCAACATGGCGTCTAACTGTGATTAAATTGAGTATCAACATGGTTTCTCACTGGGATTAAATAAAGTATCAACATGGCTTCTCACTGTGGTTAAATAGAGTATCAACATGGTTTCTCACTGGGATTAAATAAAGTATCAACATGGCTTCTCCCTGTGGTTAAATAAAGTATCAACATGGCGTCTAACTGTGTTTAAATAAAGTATCAACATGGCTTCTCACTGTGGTTAAATAAAGTACAAACAAGGCTTCTCCCTGTGAGAAAATAAAGTACCAACATGGCTTCTCCCTGTGGTTAAATAAAGCATCAACATGGCTTCTCACTGTGGTTAAGTAAAGTATTAACATTGCTTCTGCCTGTGGTTAAATAAAGTATCAACATAGCTTCTCACTGTGGTTAAATAAAAAATCAACATGGATTCTCCCTGTCGTTAAAAAAAGTATCAACATGGCTTCTCACTGTGGTTAAATAAAGTATCAACATGGCTTCTCACTGTGGTTAAATAAAGTATCAACATGGCTTCTCCCTGTGGTTAAATAAAGTATCAACATGGCTTCTAACTTGGTTAAATAGAGTATCAACATGGTGTCTCACTGAGATTAAATAAAGTATCAACATGGCTTCTCCCTGTGGTTAAATAAAGTATCAACATGGCTTCTCAGTGTGGTTAAATAGAGTAACAACGTGGCTTCTCACTGGGATTAAATAAAGTATCAACATGGCTTCTCATTGTGGTTAAATAGAGTAACAACGTGGCTTCTCACTGGGATTAAATAAAGTATCAACATGGCTTCTCCCTGTGGTTAAATAAAGTATCAACATGGCTTCTCACTGTGGTTAAATAAAGTATCAACGTTGCTTCTAACTGTGGTTAAATAAAGTATCAACATGGCTTCTCACTGTGGTTAAATAAAGTATCAACATGGATTCTCCCTGTCGTTAAATAAAGTATCAACATAGCTTCTCACTGTGGTTAAATAAAGTATCAACATGGCTTCTCACTGGTATTAAATAAAGTATCAGCATGGCTTCTCCCTGTGGTTAAATAAAGTATCAACATGGCGTCTAACTGTGGTTAAATAAAGTATCAACATGGCGTCTAACTGTGGTTAAATAGAGTAACAACGTGGCTTCTCACTGGGATTAAATAAAGTAACAGCTGATATTTACCGTTGTGTATAGTGAATGTTGGTAAATGTAATGAGACGTGGCTGGCTGTCAAACATTCTCACAAAATAAAGCATAATCAGAAAGCCTGAACACACTGGATACAACTCGACACGTTTAATCAATCATGTTATTAGAAGCAGAGAACAGGGAAGAGGAAGCTAGCATAAGGGCAAGCAACTCAAATAGGAAACAAAGTAACCATGGAGACATATATACATACGACCACATCAACAATAACAACATGGCTTCTCACTGGGATTAAATAGAGTAACACCGTGGCTTCTCAATTTGATTAAATACAGTAACAATATGGCTTTTCATTAGGATTAAATAGATTAAACAACACAGTTTTCTACTGGTGTTAAATAGAGTAAAAACAACGTATCTCACAGGGATTTATCTGAACCACAACAGTATTTCTCAACTGGATTGACTATCTGAAGAGAATCCAACCCCATCACACTACAGACGGCTAGCTGTACCTTACTCCTTTGAACCTGTTGACCATTACCTCTGCGAGCTCTCAGCCTTCGATGATGTTAAGAAAGTGCTCCTCCTTCTGAAGCAGGAAAAGTGGAACACTTTATAAGGAACGAAACAACAACTTACCAACACATGCAGACACCACTACATGGTATTGGGCCGATGGGTGAGACCCAAATGTCAACAGCATCAACCAGAGCCACATCAGCATTCCTCATTGGGATTACAAAATTATCGCTCCATTTTAGCCTCGATCCATCAACCTTTAGGTTAAAAGCCGAGAGCTTTAACCTTTCGTGATGAAAGTTACAGTGCGCTTTTTATATTATTATTATCGCTCTAAAAAACGTCAGGGGGTGGGAGCCAAATGATGCATGTGAGTGTGCCCTCAAGGCAAGTTCAGAAATTGCTGGGATCAATTACAGCCGCCAACATGTTGTTTTGAAACGACATCGAATCTGATTGGGCTGAAATATAACAATGAAAGGAAAAACCCGTTTTAGGCTACACTTTTATTTTGAAATTCACTAAAAATGGAAACATTCACAATTTTGTGTGCGTCACCAAGTTCTGTGATCCTGTTCACAATTTTGTTTACAAGGTCACCAAGTTCTGTGGCGCTTTCATAGCTGTAGTATTGAATACAAATTCTATGACATTTTTTGCTTTAATTTTGATGTTGCCGGCCCGGGACAGGGCACTCAAGGTTTCTTCAAATTTTGATAGCTTAGAATGTACTACAATAGAGGGTCGTGTGCAAACATGTACGATTTCTAGACATTTGAAACCTTGTGTACCATGGGCTCAAAGATTTGAAACATCAAAACACCGCTCATACCCAAATTACAAAAAGGTATTTTTAAACAAGGCGATGATGCCATTTTCTTTACCCTGGTGAAATAAAGAGTTAGTTCGTTCTCCATTATTGACACTGACCTTCAAGCTTTGATAGCTTAAAAATATACCAAGATAGAGGCGCGTGTGCAAAATTGCATATTTCTTGGTCCTGTAAATCCCAATGAATCATGTACTTAAAAGATTTGAAACATCCAAACAACGCTCGTATAACATTAAATAAAAGTATTTAGGAAGGACATGATGGCAATTTCTTTATTCTGGTGAAATAAAGATTTCGTTGCTTCGTTCCTTCGTTCTTCATTTTTGACATTGACAGCAAATAGTTGGTAAGATTGTATAACTCTGCCGTCTGCGGCCGACCATCTTGTTCTACAGATAGATCCTATGGGATCGTTTTATAGAGCTCTAGGTGACGGAAAGAATAAGGAGGTAAATATCGTACATGATGACTAATATGTTATCCCCATCCCTCTTATCTAGAACATTACTACATGAAAACATAAGATATTGTCCTTTACATGATATTTTCAAACTCCATTACCAGATAAGGTCTTGGCACTTCCGTTGAAACGTATCATTTTTAACAACTCACTACATCACAGATCTGTCGCTGATAATCGGCTCCAAGATGTTACTTTCTCGTAGTTAATTATTACAACGTAGTCAGTCTGCCAGAAGTGTTACATCACTTTCCGTCAGTTAATCTTTAATAAGATTGTTATCTTCCAGCATCCCAGAGAAATTGACCATGTATCTGGGGACGTTATGTTTGCGACTATCACTTATTTCAAAATACCAATGGTTTTCCACATTAGAATACTCGAACAACATAGCTTCGTAGCAATTTCCTCCATCCATACTCACGAATCAAACGGTTATTAACTACCTTTCCCGACAAAAAGTCTGGGTTAACAATAAGAATGTCGCTGAATGTAGACTCTTTATCCCTCTTGTGAGCGATAGTTGAGAATAATCTACTTTAATAATAATACTGAGAGAGAACGAGCTCCTCAACAAAAGTTCATCCCAACATCTAGGGCCCAAGATAATTTCTCAACATCTCATCAGGTGGCTGCTATACATGCCATATTATGAATAAAGTGTTACCTTTATCTTGAACACTTGGTTTATGAGAAATACTCACACACATAATCTAAGTGGTAAATTCCACAACCAAGTAACGCAGACTCTCAGAAGAACACATCTATTAGTAGTTATACCACATGTACCATAAGTGGACAAAGCCACACTGTTGAACACCTCTGTACGCTGCAGAAGCTTACATCAGACTCCCCTAGAGACCACTCATGCGTCATCACAGTCATGCGTATATTGTGAATTACGTATATCGTTGAGGGTGCTTCATGGTGCAATCACCTCGTCAACAGTTGAACCAGCCAAGGTGATTACGCACCATGAATCGGTCCTCAACACTAGGGATGATGTGGTCAGCATTACGCCAGCCGCCTTAAACCTTCCCAGAGCTGACCTCCCAGTTGGCGTAGACCTCCTCAAAAAGTGGGAAGGGGCATTAACAATGATAGCTCTTTGATCAATAATGAGAGAATAACAAGAATAAGAATTCTGGTATAGTCATCATCTATTAAGATTATGATAATATGGAGATGAGGAGAGTTCAAGTCCAAGATAAAAGATAAGAATCTTCGGCTCAGATGTTTAGTCGGTCTTATTGTGTGGCTGTGCAGCATGAAGAACAGCTCAGATAACGACCAAAGAGCTGCGGTCTTTCATGGATGGGTCATTATGTAGAATAGAGGTATTTGGATGGCATAACAGGGTCGCCCTTGTGGGGCTGGTGACAGGAGCCGAACGAGTGCAAACGGAGCAGGGGATGTGAGAAGGCGCTAGCAATGGGTGGGGTACGCATTGAGGAAACCTGTTGATGGCATTGCCGCTAGATCCTTCTTCTGGGGCCCACAAGGAGTAGAGGCGGAGGTAGACCAGGGATGGCATGGAGAGGAGAACAGGAGACAGGAGTGAAAGTGATGAAGAAGACGGAGGGAATTTAAGCTGATGGCACGTAACAGGAAGACTTGGCTTGTGTTTGTTGTTAAATATCTATGTCACGTGACAGGACGACTTGGCTTGTGTTTGTTGTTAAATATCTATGTCACGTGACAGGACGACTTGGCTTGTGTTTGTTGTTAAATATCTATGTCACGTAACAAGAAGACTTGGCTTGTGTTTGTTGTTAAATATCTATGTCACGTGACAGGACGACTTGGCTTGTATTTGTTGTTAAATATCTATGTCACGTGACAGCACGATTTGGCTTGTGTTTGATGAAGGTCTATGCTCATTGCGGAGCTAAAGGATATTCACTGATTGTTTAATTAATTGGTTGATTGACGATAGATAATAAGCAGAACCACATATCTATTATATTTAGCTCCTTCATATTTTGTTAATGTGAAAGCGTGTATCATTTACAACTTGCATCATTTTTGTTTAATTTTCACACATTTAGCTCAGTTCTGTCGTTCTTTTCTCTCCTTTTTCTCTTCATTTGTTTCGTAAACTTGGCTATATCTTTGTCCTCTGTCAAACTACTATGCACATTTGTCATAAAATCGGAGATTACACCGATCAAATAGATAATATTCTTGTTTATAGAGATAACATAATATAGGGATAAAATAGTGAAGTTGTGTGAAACATCATCGCCCCGCCTGCAGGGCAGTACTAATTTTTTATACCTCGTCCTTGAGACACTAAAGGTAACAATTTTGAAAAGGCAAGGCTTAGTCGTTCTAAGAAAGATGGACAGAACAAAACACGAGGAAGGGGAAGGGAGAGACGGAAGAATGCTATCATTTGACACGCGTTTGGTTCTTTTGGTCTCGCGAGCCGAAAACGATAGTGCGTGGAGATACCGTAGCATGTTTCTAAAAGACAACACAAAACCATACAGCCCCCTTTCGCTCGACACGCAGTTCAAAATGTATAACCTCTTAGATCTGCAGACTGAAAGGAAAAACACACACACAGTTCGTACATCCGGCCTAAAAGTTGCAGTTTTGTGACGTATTGGCAGATGCGTTGGTTCAATTTTGAATGAGAACGCTAGTTACAGACAAATAATACGATTAACGTGGAATATTTGAAAATATAGTACGAGAAGGGGCGAAAAGGAGCATAGGTGGTAGTGTCACGAGTTCGTTGTTTACAGAAATTTGAAATTTGAACCCAAGCGGGGCATAGAAGGATAGAGAAGAAAAACTTAGATAATTTTCTTACACCCTAAAAGAAAAGACAGTTGACAAATACAATGACATTAATAGTTAAATAGAAGATTAAGGTGTTAATGTATCTTACCGCAGATAGAAAAATATGTTATATGAATAAATAAAGGGGAAAAACAATAATAGTAAATATAATAAAGGAAAGAATAAAAATATAACTACTGTGTGACAGACAGCAGCCTGATCAATAATTACTTTTCAGAATTTGAAACACTTAGTAAATAACCGAGATATTGGTAGAAGACAGATGGACGAACAGACGTATATCTCTCTCAGCTTGCCATATATTGGGAGAGGGGGAGGTAATAGCAAGTTTGAAAGTTGAAGTTTCAATCTGAAAAAGGACGCAAGAGGCATAATAGTCCCTGATTGGCTGGAGTCTAATAGACTAACTGTAGTGATAAAAACAATTTGAAATCAGCGTTAGATGCCACTTGTAAAATATATTTCCTACACTACTGTTGTGTTAAAGGCAAGAATTTCAGTACGATTTTGCCTTTGCTGATCTGCACCAGCAAGCGATCTGGAAGTGACCATATTATCGCTAATTAAACTAATTAGTAGGAATATTTCATTGATGCGGGTTTCATCTCTGAATCAAAGTGTGCCATTGGTCAACATATACTTGTATGTACATCTGCACCTGAAGAATTGAGGCAGTATTGTCTGTTTGCCTCACTGTTGAAAATTCAAGGGCAGTATCCTGACTTGGCAGTTTGAAGCTGTTAGCTTGGACTGAACCCATCTTGTATTCCAGCAACTACAAAGAAGAGAATTCGTCCACGGGCACATGATACCTCAGATTAACCACTCTCGTTTCCAAATGTGTATTTCCTAGTTCAGAACATGATGAACACAGACGTTCTTCCCATTATTACCCGTTCATAGGATCAAGAGTTAATTGACACTTTTCAAGAGTGACATTTTTATATAGTTGTGAATAATAACAGACTCATTTATAGTTTGAATTAATTGTTGTAAATACATTTCATTATCACCTTGAGTTTTCAGTATTCCTGTATCCAAAAACAGAACTGAGATACAGGAAAATAAATTGTAAAGAAAAATGATTTAAAATTTAAACTTTAACAGTGACTTGTTTCATTATTGTTCCTTAATTTATAAGTGTAGTGTTATCATTTCATTACATTACATCGCATATACCCTAGACATTTAGCTAGACAACACTCACACACCTTTACACTTAACTAGGAGAAAATATATGACAGGTTGAGGTCATAGGGTGGTAGCAGACAGGTTCCCTGAGAACATATTCATAAATAACTAACCTCAGGGGCTTGCACAGCTGACCTCACATCTGTTACAAATAATATCTATTTCTTTAACATCAAAACCCACCACAACATTACAACTTTTAAAATCAACCCTGACGTATATTATTTATTATAAAATGACTGGACTCAGACGGATTATTCAAAACTAAGTACATCCCATGTTTTCCCTTGTCACATTTCTTTCTTTCGTCGGTCTTTCTTTTCTGCTTTTCTTTTCTCATATCTTTCTGTCCATCTGTTGTATTACTTTATTATTTTAAGTCTGGATAAAGTAAAGGATAAGAAATGAATCCGAGTTGTCATCGTAACCCTGTCTCTCCAGGGTTACAGATGCTCTTAATCTTTTAGATAGTTTATTGTCACGAGAGATTAATTTGTGTAGATGATAGTTAGATAAAAAGATGTATTAGGTGATACAAAGGATACCATTGTCAGATAAGAGTTCTGGTCATATAAGACATACCCCAGTCTCAGAAATGAGCAATAGTGTAGGGTTGTCATAGGTATAGTCAGACTATTAAGTTATCTGGCCCAGATGGTAATATGAAGTACCAGATACTTAGTCGTCTCATCTCAGCCACTATCCTATGTTATATTATGTCTAGGGAAATTAATAAAGAAAGTAACTTCAAATAAAACTGTAATGGGCTACTCAAGTCTTTGAAAAAATTAATCAATTTATTATATGTACATTAATCTCTTCCTTTCTCTTTTGGAATAAGAATGATGGTAATCAATACAAATGATAATGAAATTTACAAAAGAAATGTGTAACACACACAATTAAGTTTTACATACAGAGTGTCAATGACGCCTTCCTCTTGGGAAATATTACTTTATAATAAAATGTCCTTTAAATTAAAATGTCAGTTTTACTAACTCTCACTGTTCCTTGTCTTGAACTAGTAGTTTTTGAATCACTGTTCTTACACTTTTAAGAGATTCATCGTGACTTAAGATCCTGTCTTTACACACGTATTGATCTGAACAAAGACTGATCTCATCATAATCTTTTCTAAGTGTGATCGATCATACATTAGGGTTCCCAAACCAGATCTGACGTATTCACTTGGTGACTGAATGCTTCTTTGGCTTGCACAGGTATACACAACAGTCGTCTGCATTGCTGACTGTATGGTATTATATGACCCTCAATTCAGAATATACACAGGGCAATTAAAGGCCTAGCAGGCTGCACTAACATAAGGATGGCAAATGTGTTTGGTGGCGAGCTGTCTTCAGTGTCTGAATTCAAATCTTAGCGGTGAGTGCCTATGCATCCGCTCCTCTCCCTTTTTATACTTCTAATCCAGGCGAGCGAGAGAACACTGTCGTCATTGGTTATCCTTTCGTTCATTTTCTTCCAAAATGTGTTGCATCTAGTAGTAAAATTACCATTAAATCCTGCTCCTTCATTCCATAACCGATTTTCTTCACCCTAGGCTCATTTTAACCGCGCGATTAAGCGCTGTCGTTCCATATAACTGTTTTTTACTTCTGTACATTGTATCTTTCGTTATGGCCGTCGAGACAGTGCAAAGCTCCATGCGATTCATGTGTTACTGCCTTCAATCACAGTTATCTCAGGATGTACTGCACGTAAGACGAAGATACAGATATCCGAACAAAGCTTATGTTCTCTAATATCTCACCTTGATAGCATTACCAGTTGTAATCCATCTGCATTTTGAAAATACTAATGGAAAAGAAAACACATTAGTACACTTGCAGATTTCCATCTTTGTTATGCCTACAAGCCTAATAGTCTCGGAGTGAATAGCTAGCTCTGCTCTCATTGGCTGACCTTTGCGTTGCGTTATATTCGATTACACTTGATATTTGGCACACTCGTCTTGTGATATTTATAACATAGCGCAACACTTAGCACTGTAGACTGTCTCATATTTTATAAAGTTAAATTATATTTTGAACATTGTACGAAATTTAGTCCAGTATAAATATCTCATATTTTATAAAACCATGTTATATTTAGAACATCGTACGAAATTTAACCCAGTAGATTATCTCATATTTTATAATCTCATATTTTATAATCTCATATTTTATAACCTAATATTTTATAATCTCATATTTTATGAAACCATGTTATATTTAGAACATTATACGAAATTTAGCCCACTAGAATATCTCATATTTTATAATCTCATATTTTATAAAACCATGTTATATTTAGAACATCCGCTCTTCTCAATTTGTATACCTCCAATCCCGGCTAACGAGAGAACTCTGTCGTCATTGGTTATCCTTTAGTTAATTTTCTTACAAGATGTGTTGCATCAGTAAAATTACCTGCTCCTTTATTCCTCAGCCGGTTTTCTTCATCCTGGGCTTGTTTTAACCGGGCGATTACGGGCTGTCGTTCCATATAACTGTCTTTTACTTCTGTACATTGTATCTTTCGTTATGGCAGACGAAACAGTGCAAAACGCCATGCGATTCATGTGTTACTGCCTTCAATCACAATTATCTCAGGATGTACTGCACGTAATACGAAGATACAGGTAACCGAACAAAGCTTATTCTCTCTAATATCTCACCTTGATAGCATTATTAGTTGTAATCCATTTGCATTTTTGCAATACTAATGGAAAAGCAAACACATTAGTACACTTGCAGATTTCCATCTTTGTTATGCCTACAAGCCTTAATAGTCTCGCAGTGAATAGCGAGCTCTGCTCTCATTTGCTGCCTTTGCGTAGCGCTATATTCGATTACACTAGATATTGGGCACACTCGTCGTGCGACATTTATAACATAGCGCAATATGTAGCACAGTACACTGTCTTATATTTTATAAAACCACTGTCTGTTGATTTAATCTGCATATCCGCACCTTCCTGTCTCTAGTTCATGTACTGTTTATCAATTGTGTTGTTGGCTTCTTTCCATAATTAAACTGTTCATGCACACCGTTATTTGCGCACTTTTCTATTTTCGGGAATGTACATATGTCATGAAGTGACGTCTGTCTCACAACACGAATTCTGCTGAACTCTGACGAAACCCCTCGCCATACTTTATGAGAACGGCAAGATACACAGACCAATCAGAACGCTCAGTTATGCCGTGTTTACTACAGCCTTGGATAAATGAAATGGAAGTCCAAATATGTGCAAACAAGTATCGGAGGACAATTAACTACATCATTATGAAAAAAGTACCACCTGGAAGAGGCTACCAAAACGATGTTGGGGATGTTGCTCTACATGTCTGTACAAAGACTTTTCGGCAAGTAGCATAATAAGAGAGAAAATCTCTAGTTGAATGCATCGAAACCTCAGGTTAGTCCATTAATTAGCTGTGTAAAGTACGCATAGAATAAAATGCATTTAGGAATGAATGAAATAAATAATTAACCAGAAAGATGGAGAATAATACAGGGCGTATTTTAAACTTTATATGAATAAAATCGCTCCATAAATAACGTAGATAACTAGAAGCTTAGTTTTCCTGTTTTGCACAATAGGCAAATTTTACCAATATTTTTCTACCACAAAACACATTAGTAGGGGAACTACCTCGAACGCTCGAGGTCGTACTATATATAGCGCGTGTCTAACAGAATCAGGTCAGTCACAATATTTGAAATCTACAGCGAGCGGCAAAAGAAAGCAAGTGTTAGTGGAAGCGCTTTGCCTTCTGTACTTGAAAGCAGACCATAAACAACTATTAACAGCTCGACTGTGTGTGTGCCCAAGGGTAAGAACGAATCTATATATATATATATATATATATATATATATATATATATATATATATATATATATATATATATATATAATTATGGGTATTTCTAGTGATTAATCCACTTGTACGATAGGAAGTGTGTAGATGTGTTAGAAAATTACAGTGTGTTGCTTGTGAACTTATAGGCTTGTGTGTAATTCTGGAGGCAAAGCCAACCTTGGTAAATATTCAACATAATTGAGAATGATGGCCAAAGTGTGTCTGTAAGTTTGGAAAAGTATTTAAAGAAGTATTTCTTAATGGAATGACACATACATACCAGGAACATAAGGAAGGATGAAAGGAATGTGATAACTGTATAGTTTGATATATTACTTAGTAGATTTATTCACGACCAAATTATTGTAGGGAGTCGGATCATGGGAAAAGGATTATAAATAAGGATGCAGAATAAATTTATGATCACAGTGAACTGAATTGATTGTTGCTACTATATTATGTCTTTTGCATCTACTAGCACTCTGTCCAAAACTGTCTATCATCCCCCTCTGTGTGATAGAGGGATATTGAATGAAAAAACAGGGGTTGCATTTTAAATTCGTTTCAGGTTTTATCCTGTCAAAACCTAATAAATATACAAGAGGCATCTCTTTCTGAGGTTACGATGGATGCAGTGCCAGTGTATGTCAGAGGGCCAGACATCTCGTGTATACCACTTGGAAGACTTTCAGCAAATATTTCTATCCAGTATCAGAGAGAGCCATCTTCAGTGACTCGAATAAGTTGCCCACAAAGGCAACTGTACAGCATATCCCAGATCACCAAAAATATAATTAAACAATATTATGATGTTTATAGCAGTGTAGATCTTCAATCAGAACTGTGAGAGTAACAACTATTAATTAATCAGAGAGAGACCAACCAAGCAAGACTTTCTCCATAGTTATAGACATTTTAATTCAGTGAAAGACTTTGTTGAAAATTTTATTATCTATTTAATGCTGTAATATGATTTCTTTTTTTTTTTTTAAACTTTTCAAACAGAAAAGAGAGACTGTACAATTAAATTGGTAAATATTTACCAGCGAACTTACTTAAATTCTTTAAGCTAAGTTACAGTCCTTGTTGGTGAATTAAATTAATTAATTACCCCTAGCAGAGTCAATAACAATAATAACCACCATATTAACAGAGGAGGATCTGGAGAAGTAGCACATAAGGACTCAGAGTACTACATTACCATCTTCTCTGGGAACTTATACAGCTTGACCCTACCTTTGTTGTCTATACACCCTTATTGTTTTCAGAGAAGGGGTGTTACTGATAAGACCAGACTCTTATCTGGCACTATCCTGGAATCATCTGACACACCTTCATGTCCAGGATATCTTATTAAATTCAATAAGCATCTACCCTCTCGTGACAACTGTGGTGGTTTTGATGTTATTAAGTGTGGTTGCTATGTTACCTAGTGTACTGAATGAGGTCAGCTGTGAAGGTCCCTGAAGATAAAAGTTTATGTGAGTTTTACAGGATACCTTTCTGCTACCACCTATGACCTAAAACAGACTTATTCTGCTATTATGTATGTTAGCTACGTTCAATGTCTAGGGTACTGAAATGTGGTGTGCAGGTAATTAAGTACACAGACACACACATAAAAACACTAGGTCTAATACTAAACTCTATGATCAAGTAAATTAACACTGTGTTGAAATTTAAAATTTAAAATTTTTTAAAATTTATTTAGTCCTGAACCAAGTTTTCTTCTGGTCAGGACGTGTGAATCAAGATGAATTTATATCAATAAAAGAGCATATAATTGAATAATCACATGATAAGTTTGTACATAGATATATAAGTGAAATTTGCTAATATGGATACTAACTACAGAGTCTTTGGGAAAACTAGTACTGGATGACGGGTCGTGATGGTATCATCATATCCAGTCTTTGTTATACTGTTCATTGGTTTTTTAACAGGGTAACTGGTGGCAAAGTTTGTTGTATACAGTGGTTTTAAATTTAATTCGGGATGTTGATGAATCAGCAGCAGGCCAGGTCTTCAATACTTAACTGGCCTGTGTCGATGTAGTCAAGATGTTCACTTGGCCCACTCCTCACAGTTGCTGAGGTAAAATGATAGGCTACTCCTCACAGTTGCTGAGGTAAAATACTAGGCTTCTTAGTCATCCACCGTTGGATTTCTTCAGAGCATCTGGCACTAGCACAGTGCCAGACAAAGAAACTCTGAAACCACAAAATTAGGCTACGTCACATACTATCTACTCCACCAGGTTTACTAATCATAAAACATAAATTAACAAGACAAGATCAGATCTCTCTGACCGACCCAGCACCTCTCATCCAGGCTGTCATCAAGTAGCACCAGTTTCCCATTCCTCTATGACTGCATTGCATCTGAAAAATATGTTCATTAGTCTCTTTTTCCATCTAATAAGGTGGGTGATATGTTCCCACTGATCTCCTGAAATAAAGTTCTGTACTCTACATTCGTGAGCCCGGGATATATTCAATGTTAAATTGATATGGTTGTAACAATTAAGACCATCGTAACAATCTAGCATTTTCATGCTTGGCCTGAGATAAGAATACGAGAGGCTGGTGATCTGTTTAGACCACAAAAGTCCTACCATACAGATAGATTTGGAACTTTTTTATTGCCCAGATTACCGCTAAACAATCTTTTTCGCTTGTGGAATAGCCTTGTTCCGCTTTTTTCAACTTGCGGCTAGCATAAGCAACTGGGTTCAGTTCCCCATTGGGTGAAGAGGACCTTTGCAACAAAGTAGCCCCCAGGCATACATTGCTTGCGTCCGTTCTCACCACAAAGTTCTAAGTCAAATCAGGCAATTTGAGAATAGGCTTGCTAGTGAGTTTCTCCTTTAACTCTTGGAATGCCAATTCACATTGCGCTGACCTAACAATTTTATCTGGATTTCCCTTGCGAGTCAAATCAGTCAGAGGAGCACATATAGAGTTAAAATTTTTGATATATTTTTGGTAAAACCCACACAACGACACGAATGATCGCACGTCTTTTTTTGCTTGCGGTCTAGGTGCTCTCTGCAGTTTTTCCAAGTTCTTGGGGTCAGGGGTCATGTTACCCTGATATACAGTATGTCCCAAGAATTCCAACTCTTTGTATCCAATACAACATTTAGTTGGTCTAGCAGTCAAGTTCGCTTCTCTGAGCCTATCAAATAGCATATTCAGAGAGTTAATGTGTTCTTCAAATGTTTCTGTGGCGATGAGAATATCATCCATGAAATTTGTGATACATGGATTATTCAAGGGATCCAACAATTTGCGCATCATCCTAGAAAATACACTCGGAGCATTTTTCAATCCGAATGGTAACATGTTGAATTCATAATGTCCCTACGAGGTGCTAAAAGCTAAATAAGGTCGAACTTCAGGCTTCACTGGAATCTGGTAATAGCCTTTGCTAAGATCCACCTTCGAAAAATATTTAGCCTTGTTCAATCTGGCAAATAACTGTTTTGTGTCCGGTAATGGATCCACCTGACCTTCTGTGACAGCATTCAGTTTCCTGTAATCTATGCACAGTCTATGTTCCCCAGACGGTTTCCTCAATAAAACTACACTGGAGCTAAAGGAAGATTCACTGTGAGAAATAATCCCTTCTTTCAACAAATAATCTATCTCCTCTTTCAATGCCTTCTCCTTAGCGAACGGAACAGAATAGGCTCTCATACAGATTGGTGTTGAGTCTACCAGCTTCATGCCATACTGTAGCAAATTAGTATGCCCCGGTTTGTCTGGTAACACATCCGTATGTTCCTCCAGAACCTGTTGAACTCTCTCCCTCTGATTTGTAGTCAGGTGCTTACTGACTTTTACCTGTGCGGCTGTCTCACAGGGGTGTAATGGGTATTCATGTCAGGTGAGTGTTTCCTTTTTCATTTCAGTTGCGATAGCCAAGGTCAGTAAAGGGGTGCCTTCCTGGATTTGTCTGTCCAGATACTTCTTTAAAAGGTTCACATGATATATTTTCTCCGTCCCCTTTTTATCAATTTTATAGTTTGTTCTAGACACCTTCTCTAGAACCGTATATGGACCTTGCCATCCAATTTGCAACTTATTATGGCTGCCGGGTAGTAGAAGAAGCACTTTCTCTCCCACAGCTAATTCTCTGTCCTTTGCTTTCCTATTAAAATAAGCCGCATGTTTCTTCCTGGCTTGTCTCAAATTATCATTTGTCAGTTTCCATCCAGCTTTCAGACGAGTGGTCAGCTCGTTCACATATTGATATGATGAGGTAACAGTCTCTTCTGCCTTCTCATCTGTCCAGGTCCTCAACAATGCTTCTAATGAACATTTAAATTTTCATACTTATTTTTCATGGCACCCGTCGGGTCCTTTCCACTAGAAGCATTATAGTGAGGACTTTTCTTCCTAGAATCATCACTCACAAATCGACCACTACCAATTTTTTTCTTGGGGTTGTCTTCCCACTTTAGATTACTTGTGAGAGATCTTCGCTCTCTTTTAGTTTCCTCTAGTTTACATAATTCTGACCGAGGGATTGTCAGCTTATTCTGGGGTAAAATTACTCTTTGTACTCGTCGCATAGTGGCAATGTTAATACATTCAAGTGAAGACTGGGTGTGAAAAGGGGGCTCCCATTCCCCTTTGTCTACTTTATTATAATTATTTTTCCTTCCAGGCCTAAGTTTGCCCCGTGGCGTTTCTAGGTCCTGCACATTTTTTCCCTTTGTGGGTGTTCCCTCATGAAATACGCCACATGCTTCTACAAAGTTCTCAATGTCGACATTTACGTCGGGCCAATAGTATTTTCGAGCAACCTTTTGGCAGATGGTACCTATTTTCTCATGGTCACCATCTTTTCCAACATGTAAGCTCCTTATTAAATGTGCCCTATATGCCTTGGGAAGTACCAACTGTCCGTGACCAGTGGATCCAGTTCCTGTCTTCCTGTATAGCAATTTGTTCTTCATAATATAATCTCTCTTGCTTGGAGGTGTGTGGCATTTGGGCAATTTTTTAAAACATGGCTTGAGTGTCCTATCCTCAGCCTGCGCCTTCCTCATCTCTTCTGGATGAGCATTTATAGGTTCACCTTCTTCTTCCTTTGACTGTGACCTGGTCTGCACTGTCGCCATGATCACAGGTCTCTCGGGATTCCCCAAGAAGACGTATCTACACCCCAATATCAGAGGGTAGATTGGTTCATCTATCACTGCTGCTCTGATTTCTCCTTCCACATAGCGAGTTTTCACCGTTATCCTTGCGATGGGAAGTGTCATGGGTGGTATGTCCTTAGTCGCCCCTTGTATTTCCACTGTTTCGGTGGTATACTGACTTGGGTCCACTAGGCTAGCCTTCACAACTGAATCATAATCCAAACCTGTATCATATAAGCACCTTATGGTGATCCTGTTACAAATAACATCCTCACAAACTGGGGGGTGATAAGGTTCATGCTGTCCATTAGGTTTAACCTTTAATCTCTGGTTCCCCGATTTTATTGCAGCAATGTTAGAAGGTTTCCTTTTACAAAATTCTTACACCATTTACACCACCTCTTTCCTTGGTTAAACGGTTTTCTTTCATTATATTTTTGGTCATTGAACTGTGAGTTTCTATCACGATAATCATTGCGTGGCCTATCAAAGTTTGTCCTACCTTTGTTACCTTGTTCTCTGGTATCAGATTTATTAAAGTGCTGTGTGGCCTTAAAATTCTCTATATGTTTCTTTTTAGAGCCAGCTACCTCTGCCTGGGCTGCTTGATACCTCTCAGCGACATTCAATACCTCCCCCAACCTCTCTGCACCTTGTTCCATGAGAAATTTTCTCAGGTCTGGAGCCATGGACTCTCTTAATTGCTCTATCATGATCATTTCTTTGAGATCTTGGGTCTTCCCCAGAGCAGTCCATTTCTCCAAATAGGTTTCCAGTCTGGCAGAGAATTGGTGGTATGTCTCCCCAGACAAAAGCTTGGCATTTCTAAACTTCTTACGATAAAATTCACCATTCTTTTCATATCTTAATAACAGAGCCTGCTTTAGCATGTCATAATTGTCTTGGTCGTCTCTATTCATTTTGGCAAAAACTTCATAAGAAGTACCCCTAAGCCCCTGGGATAACTTGAGACCCCATCTCTCTCTCTCTAACCCATACGTGGTAGCCAAAGGTTCAAATCTACCTAGATACCCTTCTATGTCATCGTCTTTCTCAACAAAATGGTCTAAATGAAACCCCATAGCTGAGGTTGAGGCTCCCTGACTAACAGTGGCATCGGAGGGAAAGGGGCTGGCACCATTTTCAGGAGCATGGCCTTGTACTTCCAACTCCCTTAGTCGTAACTCGTGCTCCCTTTGTAATTTCTTCTCCTCTCTTTCAGCAGCCTGTCTCTTTTCCTCTGTATCAGCAGCCTGTCTCTTTTCCTCTCTTTCAGCAGCCTGTCTTTTTTCCTCTGCTTCTAATTTCTTCTCTTCCAATTGGAGCCGCTTTATTTCAGCCACCCTATCTGCCTCCAATGCCTTAGCCTCTTTATCAGCCTCAATCTGCAGCCTCTTAAGTTCTTTGTCAGCCTCAATTTGTAACTGTAATTTTCTTTCATCTGCTAACTTCCTATCTTCCCTTTCAATATACTTGTCACATTCTGAAGTTACATATTGGATCAAAGCCTGACCCTCCATGTTCATCTCCTTAGCAGTCAGCACAGCAGCCGATCTGAATTTGGCTAGATCTGCCATTCTGTTTCACACTCTTTAATAATGTTCTAAGATAGATTACACAATCTAATTACCAAAGTAACACTAATTAATTAATTACCACTGGCTGTGAAGATTCATCAACTTTTACTTTCCACCTTAAATATTACTTTTAATTTTAGGGACACTGTTGAATTTATACAAGCTTATACCCCAATAGTTTAATTCCCGGACCAGGAGACCCTTAGTTAATTGATAAATTTAAATCCCGGGACACGAGCTACCCAATATATGTGGTGGTTTTGATGTTATTAAGTGTGGTTGCTATGTTACCTAGTGTACTGAATGAGGTTAGCTGTGAAGGTCCCTGAAGATAAAAGTTTATGTGAGTTTTACACGATACCTTTCTGCTACCACCTATGACCTAAAACAGACTTATTCTGCTATTATGTATGTTAGCTACGTTCAATGTCTAGGATACTGAAATGTGATGTGCAGGTAATTAAGTACACAGACACACACATAAAAACACTAGGTCTAATACTAAACTCTATGATCAAGTAAATTAACACTGTGTTGAAATTTACAATTTACAATTTTTTAAAATTTATTTAGTCCTGAACCAAGTTTTCTTCTGGTCAGGTCGTGTGAATCAAGACGAATTTATATCAATAAAAGAGCATATAATTGAATAATCACATGATAAGTTTGTACATAGATATATAAGTGAAATTTGCTAATATGGATACTAACTACAGAGTCTTTGGGAAAACTAGTACTGGATAACGGGTCGTGATGGTATCATCATATCCAGTCTTTGTTATACTGTTCATTGGTTTTTTTAACAGGGTAACTGGTGGCAAAGTTTGTTGTATACAGTGGTTTTAAATTTAATTAGGGATGTTGATGAATCAGCAGCAGGCCAGGTCTTCAATACTTAACTGGCCTGTGTCGATGTAGTCAAGATGTTCACTTGGCCCACTCCTCACAGTTGCTGAGGTAAAATGATAGGCTCCTCCTCACAGTTGCTGAGGTAAAATACTAGGCTTCTTAGTCATCCACCGTTGGATTTCTTCAGAGCATCTGGCACTAGCACAGTGCCAGACAAAGAAACTCTGAAACCACAAAATTAGGCTACGTCATAGCATACTATCTACTCCACCAGGTTTACTAATCATAAAACATAAATTAACAAGACAAGATCAGATCTCTCTGACCGACCCAGCACCTCTCATCCAGGCTGTCATCAAGTAGCACCAGTTTCCCATTCCTCTATGACTGCATTGCATCTGAAATATGTTCATTAGTCTCTTTTTCCATCTAATAAGGTGGGTGATATGTTCCCACTGATCTCCTGAAATAAAGATCTGTATTCTACATTCTTGGATATGGTTTCCCATATTATTCATTCGCCTCTAGGCCCTGGACTGTCGCTGGGGACTTAGAATAAGTACTCACTTGTCGTAATCATTTTTCATTATATGGCAGTATCAATCACTCAGAATTGTTAAATAAAAAGGTTAATAATTTTTCCCTTACCACAATTCAAATGAAAACACACAGATACGTTGTACTAGCACAAACTCAGCTGAGCTGCTGGCTATACTATGGCGTCCCACTTGAAATATTATCTATCTTTACTGGGCGTCACAGTTCTAAGCATCAACATCTGTTGCAGTGAACAGTCTTCAACAAATGGCACTTGCCGGCTAATTTTTGTCAACAATATTACTCGTTCGTCCAATCAGAGTACTTCCCCTATACAGTTTAAATATTTAAACCTAAATGTCCAATTTTAGTCCAGCTTCGGTCTAGTGTGAAATGTACTTCTGTCGGTCTGTCCGTCCGAACTTTGGTTTTCCCAAAATTACACTTGGTTTTGGACCGAACTACAAAAAAAACTACCCAAATTTTGTCTCACTTACGTATAAGATTTCTATGCTAAGTTATTTTTAGCTTCTACCCTCCTTGTCTGCCCCTTGTCCACATGTAATTTGTTTTTCTGCGTTAGTCTCAAGGACGTGTCAAAAGTAACTTTAGTGAGAAGTATGCACGAATAACTGTCTGCTCGTCTGTATTGAACAATACAGTCTTTCGTCAATATCTTCCGTGTTATCTGTCCGTCTTTGTAATTAAAAGTATATTATTTCTCAGGGAAAGATGGACTATCAAACTAGCTAATTTTTATTCTTCTAAACTTATTATTAAGAAAATACATAATTTTTTTCCATGTTAGTCTTGAAATTTGTTTTTTCTACTCGTTCACGGTGTTTGCCGCTATATTCAAATTAAAACGACTATTTACCGTAGACCGTCCAAGATACGTCTGTTTCTGACAAGAGCTAAGGTCGTTTTTCGTGTTCAATTTCTTACATTGTGTCAACTAGTGGCGTAATTTTTTTTTAAAAACTACAAATTGCGTCTTCTAGGCTTTAGATTCAAACACGTGTGCAGACCGCATCATTTTTCTTTTCTCTCCGTTTCTACCCCGTCTAAACGAATAGGCCGTTAGTCTTCATGTTATAACTAGTTGGTTTTCAATGACACTAGAAAACGATGGCGTGGGCGAAGAAGTAGCAGCGTATCTTATCCAAATTTTATCCCTACATTTCATTTTAACTGTTATCTTTATAAATGGAGGAATTTTAGCGTTGCATCACTGTATTTTCACCACACATCTCCCCACCTGAGAACATGCACTAATGCAAGTTCCAAAACCAGTGATACACATAGATAAAATTAACTCCTTACGCCTGCTAACTACTCTAATTTTGATCACAGGGGTGCCTACCGAGGAAATCTGCACCGACATTCTGTGAGCCCAGGATATATTCAATGTTAAATTGATATGGTTGTAACAATAAAGACCATCGTAACAATCTAGCATTTTCATGCTTGGCCTGAGATAAGAATACGAGAGGCTGGTGTTCTGTTTGGACCACAAAAGTCCTACCATACAGATAGATTTGGAACTTTTTTATTGCCCAGATTACCGCTAAACAATCTTTTTCGCTTGTGGAATAGCCTTGTTCCGCTTTGTTCAACTTGCGGCTAGCATAAGCAACTGGGTTCAGTTCCCCATTGGGTGAAGAGGACATTTGCAACAAAGTAGCCCCCAGGCCTACATTGCTTGCATCCGTTCTCACCACAAAGTTCTGAGTCAAATCAGGCAATTTGAGAATAGGCTTGCTAGTGAGTTTCTCCTTTAACTCTTGGAATGCCAACTCACATTGCGCTGACCAAACAATTTTATCTGGATTTCCCTTGCGAGTCAAATCAGTCAGAGGAGCACATATAGAGTTAAAATTTTTGATATATTTTTGGTAAAACCCACACAACGACACGAATGATCGCACGTCTTTTTTTGTTTGCGGTCTAGGTGCTCTCTGCAGTTTTTCCAAGTTCTTGGGGTCAGGGGTCATGTTACCCTGATATACAGTATGTCCCAAGAATTCCAACTCTTTGCATCCAATACAACATTTAGTTGGTCTAGCAGTCAAGTTCGCTTCTCTGAGCCTATCAAATAGCATATTCAGAGAGTTAATGTGTTCTTCAAATGTTTCTGTGGCGATGAGAATATCATCCATGAAATTTGTGATATATGGATTATTCAAGGGATCCAACAATTTGCGCATCATCCTAGAAAATACACTCGGAGCATTTTTCAATCTGAATGGTAACATGTTGAATTCATAATGTCCCTACGAGGTGCTAAAAGCTAAATAAGGTCGAACTTCAGGCTTCACTGGAATCTGGTAATAGCCTTTGCTAAGATCCACCTTCGAAAAATATTTAGCCTTGTTCAATCTGGCAAATAACTGTTTTGTGTCCGGTAATGGATCCACCTGACCTTCTGTGACAGCATTCAGTTTCCTGTAATCTATGCACAGTCTATGTTCCCCAGACGGTTTCCTCAATAAAACTACACTGGAGCTAAAAGAAGATTCACTGTGAGAAATAATCCCTTCTTTCAACAAATAATCTATCTCCTCTTTGAATGCCTTCTCCTTAGCGAACGGAACAGAATAGGCTCTCATACAGATTGGTGTTGAGTCTACCAGCTTCATGCCATACTGTAGCAAATTAGTATGCCCCGGTTTGTCTTGTAACACATCCGTATGTTCCTCCAGAACCTGTTGAACTCTCTCCCTCTGATTTGTAGTCAGGTGCTTACTGACTTTTACCTGTGCGGCTGTCTCACAGGGGTGTAATGGGTATTCATGTGAGGTGAGTGGTTCCTTTTTCATTTCAGTTGCGATAGCCAAGGTCAGTAAAGGGGTGCCTTCCTGGATTTGTCTGTCCAGATACTTCTTTAAAAGGTTCACATGATATATTTTCTCCGTCCCCTTTTTATCAATTTTATAGTTTGTTCTAGACACCTTCTCTAGAACCGTATATGAACCTTGCCATCCAATTTACAACTTATTATGGCTGCCGGGTAGTAGAAGAAGCACTTTCTCTCCACAGCTAATTCTCTGTCCTTTGCTTTCCTATTAAAATAAGCCGCATGTTTCTTCCTGGCTTGTCTCAAATTATCATTTGTCAGTTTCCATCCAGCTTTCAGACGAGTGGTGAGCTCGTTCACATATTGATATGATGAGGTAACAGTCTCTTCTACCTTCTCATCTGTCCAGGTCCTCAACAATGCTTCTAATGAACCTTTAAATTTTCATACTTATTTTTCATGGCACCCGTCGTGTCCTTTCCACTAGAAGCATTATAGTGAGGACTTTTCTTCCTAGAATCATCACTCACAAATCGACCACTACCAATTTTTTTCTTGGGGTTGTCTTCCCACTTTAGATTACTTGTGAGAGATCTTCGCTCTCTTTTAGTTTCCTCCAGTTTACATAATTCTGACCGAGGGATTGTCAGCTTATTCTGGGGTAAAATTACTCTTTGTACTCGTCGCATAGTGGCCATGTTAATACATTCAAGTGAAGACTGGGTGTGAAAAGGGGGCTCCCATTCCACTTTGTCTACTTTATTATAATTATTTTTCCTTCCAGGCCTAAGTTTGCCCCGTGGCGTTTCTAGATCCTGCACAGTTTTTCCCTTTGTGGGTGTTCCCTCATGAAATACGCCACATGCTTCTACAAAGTTCTCAATGTCGACATTTACGTCGGGCCAATAGTATTTTCGAGCAACCTTTTGGCAGATGGTACCTATTTTCTCATGGTCACCATCTTTTCCAACATGTAAGCTCCTTATTAAATGTGCCCTATATGCCTTGGGAAGTACCAACTGTCCGTGACCAGTGGATCCAGTTCCTTTCTTCCTGTATAGCAATTTGTTCTTCATAATATAATCTCTCTTGCTTGGAGGTGTGTGGCATTTGGGACAATTTTTTAAAACATGGCTTGAGTGTCCTATCCTCAGCCTGTGCCTTCCTCATCTCTTCTGGATGAGCATTTATAGGTTCACCTTCTTCTTCCTTTGACTGTGACCTGGTCTGCACTGTCGCCATGATCACAGGTCTCTCGGGATTCCCCAAGAAGACGTATCTACACCCCAATATCAGAGGGTAGATTGGTTTATCTATCACTGCTGCTCTGATTTCTCCTTCCACATAGCGAGTTTTCACCGTTATCCTTGTGATGGGAAGTGTCATGAGTGGTATGTCCTTAGTCGCCCCCTGTATTTCCACTGTTTCGGTGGTATACTGACTTGGGTCCACTAGGCTAGCCTTCACAACTGAATCATAATCCAAACCTGTATCATATAAGCACCTTATGGTGATCCCGTTACAAATAACATCCTCACAAACTGGGGGGTGATAAGGTTCATGCTGTCCATTAGGTTTAACCTTTAATCTCTGGTTCCCCGATTTTATTGCAGCAATGTTAGAAGGTTTCCTTTTACAAAATTCTTACACCGTTTATACCACCTCTTTCCTTGGTTAAACGGTTTTCTTTCATTATATTTTTGGTCATTGAACTGTGAGTTTCTATCACGATAATCATTGCGTGGCCTATCAAAGTTTGTCCTACCTTTGTTACCTTGTTCTCTGGTATCAGATTTATTAAAGTGCTGTGTGGCCTTAAAATTCTCTATATGTTTCTTTTTAGAGCCAGCTACCTCTGCCTGGGCTGCTTGATACCTCTCAGCGACATTCAATACCTCCCCCAACCTCTCTGCACCTTGTTCCATGAGAAATTTTCTCAGGTCTGGAGCCATGGACTCTCTTAATTGCTCTATCATGATCATTTCTTTGAGATCTTGGGTCTTCCCCAGAGCAGTCCATTTCTCCAAATAGGTTTCCAGTCTGGCAGAGAATTGGTGGTATGTCTCCCCAGACAAAAGCTTGGCATTTCTAAACTTCTTACGATAAAATTCACCATTCTTTTCATATCTTAATAACAGAGCCTGCTTTAGCATGTCATAATTGTCTTGGTCGTCTCTATTCATTTTGGCAAAAACTTCATTAGAAGTACCCCTAAGCCCCTGGGATAACTTAAGACCCCATCTCTCTCTCTCTCTAACCCATACGTGGTAGCCAAAAGTTCAAATCTACCTAGATACCCTTCTATGTCATCGTCTTTCTCAACAAAATGGTCTAAATGAAACCCCATAGCTGAGGTTGAGGCTCCCTGACTAACAGTGGCATCGGAGGGAAAGGGGCTGGCACCATTTTCAGGAGCATGGCCTTGTACTTCCAACTCCCTTAGTCGTAAGTCGTGCTCCCTTTGTAATTTCTTCTCCTCTCTTTCAGCAGCCTGTCTCTTTTCCTCTGTTTCGGCAGCCTGTCTCTTTTCCTCTCTTTCAGCAGCCTGTATCTTTTCCTCTGCTTCTAATTTCTTCTCTTCCAATTGGAGCCGCTTTATTTCAGCCACCCTATCTGCCTCCAATGCCTTAGCCTCTTTATCAGCCTCAATCTGCAGCCTCTTAAGTTCTTTGTCAGCCTCAATTTGTAACTGTAATTTTCTTTCATCTGCTAACTTCCTATCTTCCTTTTCAATATACTTGTCACATTCTGAAGTTACATATTGGATCAAAGCCTGACCCTCCATGTTCATCTCCTTAGCAGTCAGCACAGCAGCCGATCTGAATTTGGCTAGATCTGCCATTCTGTTTCACACTCTTTAATAATGTTCTAAGATAGATTACACAATCTAATTACCAAAGTAACACTAATTAATTAATTACCACTGGCTGTGAAGATCCATCAACTTTTACTTTCCACCTTAAATATTACTTTTAATTTTAGGGACACTGTTGAATTTATACAAGCTTATACCCCAATAGTTTAATTCCCGGACCAGGAGACCCTTATATAATTGATAAATTTAAATCCCGGGACACGAGCTACCCAATATATGTGGTGGTTTTGATGTTATTAAGTGTGGTTGCTATGTTACCTAGTGTACTGAATGAGGTTAGCTGTGAAGGTCCCTGAAGATAAAAGTTTATGTGAGTTTTACAGGATACCTTTCTGCTACCACCTATGACCTCAAACAGACTTATTCTGATATTATGTATGTTAGCTACGTTCAATGTCTAGGGTACTGAAATGTGGTGTGCAGGTAATTACGTACACAGACACACACATAAAAACACTAGGTCTAATACTAAACTCTATGATCAAGTAAATTAACACTTGTGTTGAAATTTAAAATTTACAATTTTTTTAAGTTTATTTAGTCCTGAACCAAGTTTTCTTCTGGTCAGGACGTGTGAATCAAGATGAATTTATATCAATAAAAGAGCATATAATTGAATAATTACATGATAAGTTTGTACATAGATATATAAGTGAAATTTGCTAATATGGATACTAACTACAGAGTCTTTGGGAAAACTAGTACTGGATGACGGGTCGTGATGGTATCATCATATCCAGTCTTTGTTATACTGTTCATTGGTTTTTTAACAGGGTAACTGGTGGCAAAGTTTGTTGTATACAGTGGTTTTAAATTTAATTAGGAATGTTGATGAATCAGCAGCAGGCCAGGTCTTCAATACTTAACTGGCCTGTGTCGATGTAGTCAAGATGTTCACTTGGCCCACTCCTCACAGTTGCTGAGGTAAAATGATAGGCTACCCCTCACAGTTGCTGAGGTAAAATACTAGGCTTCTTAGTCATCCACCGTTGGATTTCTTCAGAGCATCTGGCACTAGCACAGTGCCAGACAAAGAAACTCTGAAACCACAAAATTAGGCTACGTCATAGCATACTATCTACTCCACCAGGTTTACTAATCATAAAACATAAATTAACAAGACAAGATCAGATCTCTCTGACCGACCCAGCACCTCTCATCCAGGCTGTCATCAAGTAGCACCAGTTTCCCATTCCTCTATGACTGCATTGCATCTGAAATATGTTCATTAGTCTCTTTTTCCATCTAATAAGGTGGGTGATATGTTCCCACTGATCTCCTGAAATAAAGATCTGTATTCTACATTCTTGGATATGGTTTCCCATATTATTCATTCGCCTCTAGGCCCTGGACTGTCGCTGGGGACTTAGAATAAGTACTCACTTGTCGTAATCATTTTTCATTATATGGCAGTATCAATCACTCAGAATTGTTAAATAAAAAGGTTAATAATTTTTCCCTTACCACAATTCAAATGAAAACACACATATACGTTGTACTAGCACAAACTCAGCTGAGCTGCTGGCTATACTATGGCGTCCCACTTGAAATATTATCTATCTTTACTGGGCGTCACAGTTCTAAGCATCAACGATCTGTTGCTGTGGACAGTCTTCAACAAATGGCACTTGCCGGCTAATTTTTGTCAACAATATTACTCGTTCGTCCAATCAGAGTACTTCCCCTCTACAGTTTAAATATTTAAACCTAAATGTCCAATTTTAGTCTAGTTTCGGTCTAGTGTGAAATGTACTTCTGTCGGTCTGTCCGTCCGAACTTTGGTTTTCCCAAAATTACACTTGGTTTTGGACCGAACTACAAAAAAAAAAACTACCCAAATTTTGTCTCACTTACGTATAAGATTTCTATGCTAAGTTATTTTTAGCTTCTACCCACCTTGTCTGCCCCTTGTCCACATGTAATTTGTTTTTCTGCGTTAGTCTCAAGGACGTGTCAAAAGTAACTTTAGTGAGAAGTATGCACAAATAACTGTCTGCTCGTCTGTATTGAACAATACAGTCTTTCGTCAATATCTTCCGTGTTATCTGTCCGTCTTTGTAATTAAAAGTATATTATTTTTCAGGGAAAGATGGACTATCAAACTAGCTAATTTTTATTCTTCTAAACTTATTATTAAGAAAATACATACTTTTTTCCATGTTAGTATTGAAATTTGTTTTTACTACTCGTTCACGGTGTTTGCCGCTATATTCAAATTAAAACGACTATTTACCGTAGACCGTCTAAGATACGTCTGTTTCTGACAAGAGCTAAGGTCGTTTTTCGTGTTCAATTTCTTACATTGTGTCAACTAGTGGCGTAATTTTTTTTTTAAACTACAAATTGCGTCTTCTAGGCTTTAGATTCAAACACGTGTGCAGACCGCATCATTTTTCTTTTCTCTCCGTTTCTACCCCGTCTAAACGAATAGGCCGTTAGTCTTCATGTTATAACTAGTTGGTTTTCAATGACACTAGAAAACGATGGCGTGGGCGAAGAAGTAGCAGCGTATCTTATCCAAATTTTATCCCTACATTTCATTTTAACTGTTATCTTTATAAATGGAGGAATTTTAGCGTTGCATCACTGTATTTTCACCACACATCTCCCCACCTGAGAACATGCACTAATGCAAGTTCCAAAACCAGTGATACACATAGATAAAATTAACTCCTTACGCCTGCTAACTACTCTAATTTTGATCACAGGGGTGCCTACCGAGGAAATCTGCACCGACATTCTGTGAGCCCGGGATATATTCAATGTTAAATTGATATGGTTGTAACAATAAAGACCATCGTAACAATCTAGCATTTTTATGCTTGGCCTGAGATAAGAATACGAGAGGCTGGTGATCTGTTTGGACCACAAAAGTCCTACCATACAGATAGATTTGGAACTTTTTTATTTCCCATATTAACGCTAAACACTCTTTTTCGCTTGTGGAATAGCCTTGTTCCGCTTTGTTCAACTTGCGGCTAGCATAAGCAACTGGGTTCAGTTCCCCATTGGGTGAAGAGGACCTTTGCAACCAAGTAGCCCCCAGGCCTACATTGCTTGCGTCCGTTCTCACCACAAAGTTCTGAGTCAAATCAGGCAATTTGAGAATAGGCTTGCTAGTGAGTTTCTCCTTTAACTCTTGGAATGCCAATTCACATTGCGCTGACCAAACAATTTTATCTGGATTTCCCTTGCGAGTCAAATCAGTCAGAGGAGCACATATAGAGTTAACATTTTTGATATATTTTTGGTAAAACCCACACAACGACACGAATGATCGCCCGTCTTTTTTTGTTTGCGGTCTAGGTGCTCTCTGCAGTTTTTCCAAGTTCTTGGGGTCAGGGGTCATGTTACCCTGATATACAGTATGTCCCAAGAATTCCAACTCTTTGCATCCAGTACAACATTTAGTTGGTCTAGCAGTCAAGTTCGCTTCTCTGAGCCTATCAAATAGCATATTCAGAGAGTTAATGTGTTCTTCAAATGTTTCTGTGGCGATGAGAATTCAAACACGTGTGCAGACCACATCATTTTCTCTCCGTTTCTACCCCGTCTAAACGAATAGGCCGTTAGTCTTCATGTTATAACTAGTTGGTTTTCAATGACACTAGAAAACGATGGCGTGGGCGAAGAAGTAGCAGCGTATCTTATCCAAATTTTATCCCTACATTTCATTTTAACTGTTATCTTTATAAATGGAGGAATTTTAGCGGTGCATCACTGTATTTTCACCACAACAACATAAAAGGGAAACAATACAATTATTGTCTAACTTTCAACCACAGCTGCATCCCTTAGCTGTGATTGAAAGTTAACATACTCTCTCGAAAGTAGAAAAGTGCGCAAATGGCGGTGTGCATGATGTGACCGACCGACGTACTTACGTGGGGAATTATGGTTTTGGATATTATATTTTGAACATTGTACGAAATTTAGTCCAGTAGAATATCTCATATTTTATAAAATCATATTTTATAAAGCCATGTTATATTTAGAATATCGTACGAGATTAAGCCCAGTAGATTCTCATACTTTAAAATCACGTATTTTATAATCTCATATTTTATAATCTCATTCTTTATAATCTCATATTTTATAAAACCATATTATATTTAGAACAATGTACGAAATTTAGCCCACTAGAATATCTCATATTTTATAATCTCATATTTTATAAAACCATGTTATATTTAGAACATCGTACAAAGAAATTTAGCAAACCAGTGGTCCTATTGATGTCATACGTCTCCCTGATCTCTTGGGTAGTGAGATCGGATGCCTAGCCTTCTCGGATAAGGGCGAAAAAAATTGGAGGTCCGGTGTGCAAGTTGCGCACAATAAAAATCTCTCGGCAGTTGGAAATCGTAAAGAGCAGCAAATCGTAAAGAGCCGGAAATACGGTCGCTGACCTGGCAAAATAAAAATTAAAATTAAAAATTAGGAAATCTATCCACCACAAAAATATTTATAGAATGTGTGCTATATACAGTTTGTACACTGTGCTGAGATCCTCCTTGTGTGATCTAAGGTAGGAGATCGAAGCACTGATGGAGTTGTCCGTGTACAATGAAGATGGTCCTTGAAACAAAACAAAAATCACCTTTTCTCTCTCCTGTTTTAATTCGTTTGTTTTGTAACATTCGCTATATCTTTGTCTTCTGCTTAAATACTCGTACTTGAAAGTCAACCTTGCCGTAAATTATTTTAAGATGGCTGGACTCAGACGTGATTATGGAAGCTAAGTACATATAGTGTTTTCCTTTTCACGTTTCTTTTCCTCGGTCGGTTTGCTTGTATGTCTTTTTTTTTTTGGTGGTTCCTTTTCTCGTATTTTTTCTGTCTATCTGTTGTAATACTTTATTCTCTTATGAATGGATAGAAATGAGCAATGGTAAGTTGTTAGTTGTAAGTCTCTCCCAGGTTACTGATTCTCTTCGTTCTTCTCTCTTTTAGTGTTTGAATATCGTACGAAATTTAGCTCATTATATTTTTTAATTTTTTAAAACTATGTTCTATTTAGAACATCACACGAAATTTAGCTCTGTAGATTCTCATATTTTATAAAACTATGATCTATTTAGAACATCGAACGAAATTAACTCAGTAGATTCTCATATTTTATAAAACTATGTTCTATTTAGAACATCACACGAAATTTAGCTCTGTAGATTCTCATATTTTATAAATCCATCTTATATTTAGAACATCGTTGGAAACTTATCCTCGTAGATTATTTCATATTTGACAAAACCATGTTATATTTAGACCATCGTGCAAAGTTTAGACACTTAGATTATCTAATTCTTTATAAAATCAATATTTCATTTAGAACATCGCACGAAATTAAGCCCAGTAGACTGTCTCTTATTTTATAAAACCGTGACATTATTGTTTTTTAAACTGGGCAAACTTTAGCCCAGAAGACTGTCTTATTAAAAAAAAACCGTCACATTTAAAAAATCGCATGAAATTTAACTCAGTAGACTGTCTCTTATTTTATTAAACTGTGACCTATTTATAACACTGTGCAACATTTAGCTCAGTAAACTGTCTCATAAAAGAAAAGAAAAACCATGTCACATTTAGAACAACTTACGAAATTTAGTTAACACATTAACTACCCAAGCCGCTGTCAGCGGCTCACAACATAATCACATTTGGACCGCAAGCCGCTCAGGGCGCCAATCTAATTTTAGTAATAAAACAAATGAAAAATGTACTGAAACACTCTCTGATCTGGTTCGAGATTTTAAGTTGCCACCGGAAAACAAATTCCCAAAGCATATTTGTTGTAGAACACTGGAAAATTGATATTATGTTCATATTTTTCAGCGTTTTGGGTTAGTTACCAAATCGTGTAAAACTGTTTACCGTGGCAACTAGTGATAGGACTACAAAAAATGCGTGTACATCTCGTCTAACGGCTGAATAGGATAGAAACATGTTTCAACAATTGACTGAAAGATCTAGCGACGAGGACAAGAGTGAAAACGGTGTGCACATTGATTGAAATTGTGATTTTGATAGAGATGGGGCGCAAGCAGTTATAATTGTGAAAATATTGCAAGTCCTCGGCCATCGGAGGGCTGTTAAATAGCAACAACCTCTATTAGAGTTACAACCAATGTTTATTGTAATAGTACATTCATTTATCTTTAAAATGAAGTGTAATTCATACAAATCTGTAAACAATTACGAAAACTACAGCTTACTTTGTGCAAACACCTACAGGATGAAAATGGGAAAAAAATTTAATTCAGCCACAGTGTGTTTTTTAATTCGGTAGTTAATGTAGACTTTCTCTTATTCAATAACATAGCGACATTTTTTTTAAATTGTGCAAAATTTAGCCCAGTAGACTGATTAAAAAAAGCCTTGTCACATTTAGAAAATCGCACGAAATTTAGCCCAGTAGACTATCTCATATTTTATAAACCATGTTATATTTAGAACATCGTAATAAATTTAGCCTTGTTGTTGTTTAACTAGGGCTGCTGAGCTTCTCGCTGTTTTGCAGCCAGTACCAAATTGAAGACTGCTTGGTATTATCTACACTGTAGATCTAGGATTTTCCTCTGGCTTTTTCTGCCATTCAGAAACGTGTTGAGTTGCAGTCATGAGCTCCTGTTTCTCCAGCTTGGCTTGCATTTAAAGGATCGTCATATCTGGTCTCAAGCTAGGAGTAAGAAGCGTGTGGCATGCTGTGCATTTCCCGCTATCCAAGTGCTCTCCAACTATGCAGAGCTAAAATACTGGGCTCTAGTTCTGGGCTCTCCCAAGGAATTGTCACGTCCTGCACAGAGCCACTTCTCAGCTTCCCCTGCCGATCACTGGGTCCATAGTGAGATCCTTCCTCATACAGTCAACCAAGTCAAAGCCAAAGAATTACGTCTGGGGCTCAAGAGATTTCTCCAAGCTTAGAATGCAATGCTGTGTTCCCAACAAGTTTCACCACAGGGTGAATCCCTAGAAATGTGTGGATGATTTCAAGAGTCAATGAGGATGTAATTAGCCGCACTGACAGAAGTTCACTCCCACGTACATATTTTGTAGCATTGCGCATATAAGGATGACTCCAGATGCCTCCATGCATATTTAGCCTCGTAGATTGCCTCATATTTGATAAAACCCTGTCATAAAACATGAAAAGAAATTTAGCATGGTAGATTGCATCATAATTTATAAAACTATGTCATAGAACATAGCACGAAATCTAGCTCAGGAGATTGCCTTGTATTGAACTCTGTTGTGCGATATTTTTGTTGTGTCCTTTTATTCCTTTTATTCTCTCTTTGCATTTATTTCTTCATTTTTTGCACATAAACCTGTGCCCCGTCAAACCTCAATCATCGGTTGACCTCTGTTCATTTTGCAATTTTGTTATTTCACGCCTAATTGACCATCTGATAACACGTTTTTTGTTGTTGTGATGTTACTGCTTTCATAAGGCTATACTGGACACATAGATGAATGGTCAACTCGTTCCGACACAGTGTTGACATAGAGTGAGAATGTGGATGTTATTTACGCGAATGGGTGTATAGTTCTATTAAGTTGACAAGTCCCTCACTCAATCATAGTTTGAAGTCAATAAAGGGCAGACTACTGACGTCGTTTCATACATTTAATAATGGACGTACACTTCGACATCACGATTACAGTCACTTGAACAGGTTGGCAAAAATCATCGTATACTTTAAAAATGGGTGACAATATCAGATGTACATTCATGTAGCATGTAAATATAATAGAACGATAGTAGGCAAGCACTCAATATTCTGGTTGCCTATCGTCTCATCCTTCAACTGACTAATCGCGTCAGTTAAGGTGGATACATAATCATCAACAATGGTTCACTGTCAGAACCCTCTTCTGGCTAAGTTTCTTAAGCCGTAAATTCATCAAATGTTTATAGCAACAATGTTAAACTACAGTAGTGGGTTTTCATAATATCTAGATCTCTGTACCATCATCAGATAATAGGACCTTTTCTGTTCTCCGACGATGATCCGCTTACAATGGCGGGATCCCAAAATGGCTCTCCTCCGTGAGCTTCGCTCACCCAGGATGAAAAATTATGAAGCAGCATTAATTCGTTATTCATACATAAATGTCCTCATTGGGCTTCTATGCATTTCTGCTATCAATAAGGCTGGTTACATCAAGTAATCTAGTGCTGCTAGATAACACTGTGGTAAAGTGGGATGATATTAATATTTATAGAGGACTTAGTGTACTGACTGAGATCAGCTGTGAAGGTATCTATATCTAATAAGTGTGGTGTATTACAGATGACCTTACTTGCTACCACATTTATACCTCAGTCAGAATTATTCTGGAATATTGTGATGACTACGTTGAATGTCTAGGGTTATGAAAATGATGAAGTGTAAGTCACAACAACAACAGACAGATAAACAATTTAATTTATTCCACAACACTTTACAACACTGTGACACTCACACACATATAACACTCTATAAGACTATCTTAAATGAGTCAAGTGTAAAGTTTCAAATATATATGTAATAATTACTTTCAATAATAGATATCCTGATTCAACTACACAGTGAACCAGGAATCACAATCAAATGTAATCACAATTTATAAATATGATCTTTGTATTGACAGAATTTATTAGTATTATCCTATGTGTGTAAGTTGTGAAGCAGTACTATGAGGTAATACTGGTTTTGTTTTTCAAGCTAGATTGTTGTTTGTCATCATGACTTCAAGTGTTTGATTATCGTGGAAATAGTATTGGGAAAAGTTCACAGTTCCTGTCATTTGAAACAATTTATTGTCCCTCTGTGTTTAATATAAGGTCAATTTTAGATGGGGGGGGGGGGACACATAATGTTGAGCTGCTCTGGCCACAGAAGCTTATCTTTCGTGATGGCGGCAGGAAAAGACTCCTCTGCTTGATTGCTTCACTGTGTTCTGGAAACACCTCACTGGTCGCTATCTGGACCAAGGAGTATGCTGTCAGCCTCTGGATTCAGCAAAACTCAGACCAGGTGCTGCTTCAATAACTTAGGACCATCTGTCTTTTCATTACGCAGTGTATAAAATGAAATTAATGCTAGTATTACGTTTTAGGTTGATCCGTCTGCCTTCCCATACAGATAAATATTGAATTTCTTTATCGCCCATATTACTGCAAGACATTCTTTTTCGCTAGTTGAGTAGTTGGTTTCAGCTTTATTCAACTTTCAGCTAGCATATGGCACTGGGCTTAATTCCTCATCCAATGCATCTGATTTCTGTAACAGGGTCGCACCTAACCCGATATTACTGGCATCCGTCCTTACAATGAATTCTTGACTTAAGTCAGGTAATTTCAGAATAGGTTTGCTTGTGAGCTTTTCCTTCAATTCCTGGTAAGCCAATTCACATTTTGGTGTCCATGTAATTCGATCTGGATGTCCTTTGCGTGTCAAATCAGTTAACGGTGCACATATGGAATTAAAGTTTTTGATATACTTTTGGTAGAAACCACATAATGAGACAAAGAATCTCACGTCTTTCTTGGTTTGTGGTCTCGGGGCTTTCTTTAGTTTCTCTAAATTCTTGGGGTCAGGGGTCATGTTTCCCTGATGAACTGTGTGTCCCAAGAATTCTAATTCTTTACATCCAACGCAACATTTGGTTGGTCGGGCTGTTAAATTCGCTTCTCTAAGTCGAGTAAACAGCATATTCAGAGAGTCAATGTGTTCCTCAAATGTCTCTGTTGCTATAAGGATATCATCCATGAAATTTGTGATGCATGGATTATTCAGAGGGTCCAATAATTTTCTCATCATTCTAGAGAAGACACTAGGCGCATTCTTCAATCCAAATGGCAATCTGTTAAACTCATAGTGTCCCTCTGAGGTACTAAAAGCTAGGTACGGTCTAACCTCAGGCTTTACTTGAATCTGATAGTATCCTTTACTCAGATCCACTTTTGAGAAATATTTAGCTTTATTTAGCCTGGCAAACAACTGATTTGTATCCGGCAATGGATCCACCTGTCCTTCTGTGATAGCATTCAGTCTTTTCGGCTTATTCTGGGGTAAGACATCTTTTTGCACTCTCTGCATAGTGGCCATTGTAAAACAGTTAATTGAAGCTTGTCCGTGAAAAGGGGCTTCCCATTCCACTTGGTCCACTTTATCAAATTTATTTTTCTTTGTATTGTCAGGCCTAAGTTTGCCCCGTAGCGTGTCCAGGTCCTGATCAATGTTCCCACTTGTGGGTGTTCCCTCATGTGCTATGCTACATCTTTCTACAAAATTCTCAATGTCCCACCTTGCCTTGGGCCAATAATAATTGTGAGCCACCTTTTGGATGATGGTACCTATTTTCTCATGGTCCCCATCTTGTTTCACATGTAGGCTCCTTATTACGTCTGCCCTATATGTCTTTGGAAGAACCAACTGTCCGTGACCATTGGATCTAGTTCCGGCCTTCCTATACATCAACTTGTTTTTCATGTAAAAATCTCCCTTGCCTGGAGTTGTATGACAAGTTGACAATTTCCTGAAACAAGGCTTGAGGGTCTTATCCCCAGCCTGTGCCTTCCTCATTTCTTCTGGAGTGGTATTTATCATAATATCCTCCTCCTGTCTTGAGGTCGACCTGACCTGAAGGGTGGCCATAACTATAGGGTTCCTTCTGCAACGGTCAGTGTCATGATTGTTCATCTGACAATTCTTACACCATCTCTTTCCTTGGTTGAAAGATTTTCTTTCATCATATTTCCTTTCATCGAATTGTGGGGTTTTATTTTTATTGTCATACCGTGGCCTATCAAACTGGTGCTTACCTTTGTTTTGATCTCTAGGATCAAATTTATTAAAGTTCTGTGGTGCCCTAAAATTATCTACCTGTTTTTTTTTATTACCTGATACCTCTGCCTGAGCTGCTTGATACCTTTCTGCAACATTTAGTAACTCACCCAGTCTCTCTGCACCTTGTTCCATGAGAAACTTTCTCAGGTCTGGAGCCATGGACTCTCTTAATTGTTCTATAAGGACCATTTCCTTAAGATCTTGGGTTTTCCGTAGAGAAGTCCATTTCTCCAAGTACGTCTCTAACCGTGCAGAGAACTGGTGATAGGTTTCACCTGACAGTAGTTTAGCATTCCTAAATTTTTTCCTATAAAATTCTGCGTTCTTTTCATATCTTAACAAAAGAGCCTGCTTTAGCATGTCATAATTTTCTTGATCACCTCTGCTCATTTTGGCAAAAACTTCATAAGCTGCCCCACGAAGCCCTTGAGATAACTTTAAGCTCCACCTTTCTCTCTCTAACCCATACGTGGTAGCTAATAATTCATATCTATTTAGATAGCTCTCGATATCATCGTCTTTCTCAACAAAATGATCTAAATGAAAATTCATAGCTGAGGTTGAGGCTCCCTGACTAGCAGTAGCATCGGAGGTAAAGGGACTGGCACCATTTTCAGGAGCATGGCCTTGAAACTCAAACTCCCTTAGTCGTAACTCATGTTCCCTTTGTAATCTCTTCTCCTCCTTTTCTGCTTCCCTCTCTGCAGCTAATCGCTTGTCTTCCCTTTCTGCAGCTTGTCTTCTTTCCTCGGTTTCCAATTTCTTAGCCTCAGCCTCAATCTGCAACCTCTTAATTTCTTTTTCAGCCTCTAACTTTCTTTCAGCCTCTTTTTCTAATCTTTTAGATTCTAATTTTCTTTCGGCTTCAAATTTTCTTTCCTCACGTTCAATATATTTGTCACATTCCGTAGTGACATAGGAAATCATAACTTGCCCGTCCATTCCTAACTCTTTTGCAGCCTGCATAGCAGCAGATCGAAATTTGGCCAGGTCCGCCATTTTCTAACAGGTAAATGTAAACAATATCTAACTAAACAATTCACTCTCTAACTAAATATCCAAGGACAACCACAGGCACTGAGAGCTCAACCTTATTTAATTCCACCCAAGGATACCTTTTAATTCTTCTTATTCCCAATATATATAACAGGAGAAAGTTCAATATCCCGGGAGCGAGACCCCAATATATGTGGTAAAGTGAGATGATATTAATATTTATAGGGGACTTAGTGTACTGACTGAGATCAGCTGTGAAGGTATCTGTATCTAATAAGTGTGGTGTATTACAGATGACCTTACTTGCTACCACATTTATACCTCAGTCAGAATTATTCTGGAATATTGTGATGACTACGTTGAATGTCTAGGGTTATGAAAATGATGAAGTGTAAGTCACAACAACAACAGACAGATATTTAATTTAATTTATTATACAACACTTTACAACACTGTGACACTCACACACATATAACACTCTATAAGACTATCTTAAATGAGTCAAGTGTAAAGTTTCAAATATATATGTAATAATTACTTTCAATAATAGATATCCTGATTCAACTACACAGTGAACCAGGAATCACAATCAAATGTAATCACAATTTATAAATATGATCTTTGTATTGACAGAATTTATTAGTATTATCTTATGTGTGTAAGTTGTGAAGTAGTACTATGAGGTAATACTGGTTTTGTTTTTCAAGTTAGATTGTTGTTTGTCATCATGTCTTCAAGTGTTTGATTATCGTGGAAATAGTATTGGGAAAAGTTCACAGTTCCTGTCATTTGAAACAATTTATTGTCCCTCTGTGTTTAATATAATGTCAATTTTAGAGAGGGGGCACATAATGTTGAGCTGCTCTGGCCACAGAAGCTTATCTTTCGTGATGGCGGCAGGAAAAGACTCCTCTGCTCGATTGCTTCACTGTGTTCTGGAGACACCTCACTGGTCGCTATCTGGACCAAGGAGTATGCTGTCAGCCTCTGGATTTAGCAAAACTCAGACCAGGTGCTGCTTCAATAACTTAGGACCACGGTCCCTGAAACAAGAAGGTTGTACCTCCTACTTCAGAACTAATTTATAATCTATTTCCACACTGAACACAATACATAACAAACACTGAGTTCAGAGCGGTAGGCCAACTGCTAGCTTCATCTGAAACAATTTACACCAGTATACTCCTCCCTAATGGTTACTACGCCTCTGCAATTCCAGCATTAGTTCTATCTAGTCAATAAGATAGGTGTCAGTGTACTGTTTGGCAATTCCATGCAGTTTTACTTTTCTCCGATACGTCCTGTTCAGGTTGGAGCACTATCTAGGCCTTGCCTCATGTTTGCTACTGAACCACGCACATATACAGACATAAATTATCAATTTACATTCAATTTTCATTTAAAAGATATCAAATATGTCAAGCTTACCACAATTCATGGAAATAATACACAAATACGTTGACTGGCGATGAATATGGCACAAATTCCGATCTGCCTCTGTCCCAGGCTTTTATTTAGAAAAAAATATAAGCTGGTTCTCAACGCACTGTTTCTGAGTAAGTTTATTTTAAAATGTGGCACTGAACTGACGCTCCTAATTGACTATATTGGCGGGTCTAACCAATCGGGCCATGTTTACACAGCTTTTCAAAAAAAGTACCCGTACTACCGTTTCCCCTAACAACAAAAAATTAGTATTTGTAGTCCGACTAATCGTGTTTCGCCTTACATTTACTTCTATCCAATCAAAGAGGATTTAACATGGTGGCCTATTTCCCGTACAATGGTGGTTTCAAAACATGCCACTGTGCGATTATTATTTGGTGTTGTCTGACACCCTCACTATTTTCTTCTAGCTATAATTTGTTAATTCCTAGACTATTTGCGTAACACTTAACATATTCTTTGTCAGCAAGTCCTAAGGAACCCAAATATATAAGTTTTAAGGGAGCTAAGTGGCGGCGTTCAAAATATGAATTTTCTTCTCGGATAGTCGTGCTGTTACCACCTCCTCACTTCCAAACTTTATGGTGTCTGCTGTACTGTCAGACTATCAAACGTAAACCAGTATAATGTCATGTTTCCCAATAAGCATTTTACAGGTTTTTAAACCTAACTCTCGTATGGGTAGTGTTTTTTATCACTGTCTATTTGAAAAAAAAAAGCTAGTGCTTCATGCCTTTCGCGTTAGGGGTGGCATTAATTGTATATCGCGAGACGCGTGTTAGTGTTGCCGGCGTTCCTACTTTCAGCCCTCTCTCTCTATCTATCCTAAGTCCATCTGTCTTTTCATTACGCAGTGTATAAAATGAAATTAATGCTAGTATTAATTTAGGTCATTAAGCAGCTTGCGTATCTCAAGGTTTTCTAAGAAATACAGTACACGTTTTATTGTTTTGTTGAAACGCGTGTATGCTGCTGTAGGCTTTACTAGTAAACGTGAAAGCGTGAGAATATGCAGACGAAGCAGAAAAAAGGGGGATCTCGAGTACAGTCATTGTGACAGCACTGTTCTTTACCATTTTTCTTTCCCTTTTATTGAATTTATGTGTTAGGCTTTACATTTAACTTTTAATTTATATATGTGGATTTAGAATGTTTCACGACAAACACGTCATCTTCATCTGTAGTCAATAATCCTAGATGTACGGTAATACGTCTCCCATCTAGGCTTAGCAAAAAAGTTCAGCAAAAAGGTTTTGGTTTTACTTGGCTTTAGGAAAACACATACAAGCGAATAACGCACGCCATTCCTTGACGTTAATAATGAACATTAGGAGAATCTCTGATACTACAGTCATACAGAGAAACAATCTCCTTCCTAGAATAAATCACAGAGACCAATCTTCAGACTTTCTAATAGACCAGCCCATAGTAGCGACGACATGACAGCAGCTTCTCTGTCGACACCCCGAATCGACGCATGCGCAGAAATGCCTTTGACCCCAGAGTTCAGCTAAAAAAATAGGCCGACATAGAAATACAAAGATACAAAGATATAAGACCGAATCACCTTAAATAGTCAAGGAATAAATATAAATTCGGGCCATAAACATTTTAAGCAAGACCAATCTGTTTCTGGCTATACCAGACGCAAAATGACGTAAATCTATTATTCATACGCCAGATTGAGACACAAGAACAGATAACCCATATAACCGAATATAACATCGATCAATCAGGGTTCTGTCCCTTAGACTAAGAATCATTGATTCTCAAATAAATACTTTTCATCAGACAAATAGCTATACTTTACATTTGTATGCCTACCAACAGTAATCTGTGCGTCACAGATTATCACACAAAAGAATCTGTGCGCAACACCATCATTAAGGATTAATTGTAATCGCTTAAGTTGTTGAACCAGATTTGATTTCATACGGTCAACGGTAAAATGAATGTTGTTTTTTCACGTAACTATTTCCGTCCTACCCAGACGTAGAGATTAAACACATGCGACGGCGAATGCATATTGCGACAATACTTAATCAGACTACTACGGAAGACCAGATTGTTTAGCTGAAAAAAAAAACGTTTGAAGTCAGGGCTATGTTGCGAATTTATCTGTCTGGTGACTGAAATCAGGGCAGGTGAGAATTGTGTAAACATTTCCGTCCCGATTTGAAAATAATAATTATAGATTAATGCCAGTTTGGGGACACAGATTAACAATGGCACGATTTGAGGCATAAGTTTGCAGATGGGTTCGCCAGTATGTATAAGAGGAAACGGAAAGAACTTCGCCATATATAGTTATGTTTCATTGTATGACGTACTATTCTTAGAATACATTACATTATGAGGGTGAAAGAAATATTTACAGCCCCTTGTTATGTCTAAATATCATAACATTGGTGGTCTACGATCACTTCCTTGTTTGTTGTTTACAGACGGTTGTCATGAGTTTCCGGAAGTGACGTCTTGACTGCTGCTCAAGAATAGTAGCAGACGTGAGCGTGTTAATCTGGGACACGAAGGCGTCTTTGCCTTACATTCCGCTTGTGTCTTTTGACCAGTATGCATGGCTAGTGTCCGTTAGGACTAGATTTTAGAATATGTCCTTCGTTGGAGGAATATGATTACCACACCTGCAAGATGTATATTGCCTGCACTGATTTATGCCTGCAGTACTTATTAATGTCAGTTTAAGTTAAGCAGTGTGTGTGGAATTCTTGTGCACGTAAGTTTTGACAGGACAGTAGAGACATGTGCCTGGAAAGCTTCAATGTCGAATCGTACTCAATATGGAGTATATGTGATTAAACGTAGTAACTGTCAAAAGCTGTTAGGCCTTAGTGTCTGAGTACCTGTGTTGCGGGCCAGGGAGTATCGAATGTTTGGCCATAATTAATATTCCATAAATACTACAATGGAGTCTATAAGGATAACCCTGGAAGGGAACTTAGCAGGCCAAGATTTCTAATAAAGAGTGTCCAAGCATAGAGCTTAATGCACTGAGAGAACAGGACGTCTGTGGGACTGTTCCTGAAGAAGATAAATAATAAATACAGTAGATTTTCCCCGCAACATTTATTGGGGGCCAAGCTAAAGGAAGCAGAAGCCAAAAAATTGGAAGTCGAGAATTTTTTTCAAGATCGCGACACTGATCGTCTGCCTGAATATTGCAAGCATGGAAAGGATTTCCAGCTATAATATCAAGTAACGTGCCTCAAAGTCTCACAAAAGTGACTTGCTATTATATGTAAATCAGATGAATTGACTATTTACTTTAATTTCAAGGATGTTATCAGGAAACATGGACCAGAACGATGTCCGTCATGTTTCAATTTCAACTAGCCTAATCCTAGGCCTAACCAGAGCCTAAATTTACGGAACAACACTGTATTCCTTGCTTGAAGAAGTCTCAAGGAGGATTTTTTTTTGAGGCAACAGATAAGTAAATTTATCGTTACATACAGCGTGACTGTAGATAATATCTGTTGGCCTGGATTTTATTTTCACAAATTATTATTTTTATTATGTCAATGTGTTTGTTATAGTGGGAGGATGGTGGGACTTGGTTTGCTCATTAAATACCACGAAAGCTAGGTCTAATGAGTAAATTAAGCGTGCTGTAGGTAGTATCTGTGTAATTCTTATTGAAGAGCCAGTATATTTTGCTGGTTAAGTAAAAGAACTGCCTCATTTGAATTTAGCAGATCCATTTCTGTCTAGTTGTAAGGAAATGTTTCCATATTGTTTGTTATCATAAGTCCTGTCATTGTTATATTTTATTAAGTTTGCTACATTATTGTTTGTAAGATTGTCCATTCTCCTCTGACTATCATTTAGTTCTTAGATGTTATAATTGTTGTGATACGCGTCTTGTCTTGTTCTATTGTTATAGAGCATTATTATAATTTATTGTTATATACATGTCATATTAACTCCTTGGTTTATACATTTGTATTTTCTTTAGTTGCTCTAACCCTGTCTTCTTGTCATTGCCTGTAGTAGTTATTTTTTTTTTGCTCCATATTGTATACTTGACTAACATCTATATTAGTGCATTTATAGACTGATGTCAGATTGGTGGATTGAATATTGAATATTGGCTGACATATTCATATATATAAAAGTTTAAATATTGTGCATATACTGAGAAGCACAATAATAAGAAACCATGACTTCATTAAAGGATTTATTGAAGATTGGAAAAGAATTTAATTTGGAAGGTGAAGCATTACAATCCTATGTGGATAAAGAAATAAAGAGACAAGAAGATCTCAGGAAAGAAGAATTAGCTGAAAAAAGGAGACAAGAGGAACTCCATAAAGAAGAAATGGCATTGTCTGAAAAAAGAAGACAAGAAGAAGTAATTGAAAAAAGGAGACAAGAAGAACTCCATAAAGAAGAATTAAGGAGACAAGAAGAACTCCATAAAGAAGAAGTAGCTGAAAAAAGGAAATCAGAAGAATTGGCTCTTGAAAGGGAAAAATTAGCATATGCCAGATCTCAACAGGAGAAAGCTCAAGAGGAGATGAAATTGCAACAAATTAAAGCTCAAGAGGAGATATTATCTCAACAAGCTGTAAGATTAGCTGAGATTGAACTTGAAAAACTGAAATTACAACAACCACTGTTGCATCCTGGGGTAGGTGAAGATAAAAATAAAGATCATACTACTGCCATAAGGATTAATCTGCCAAAATTCAATGCGTCCATAGACGACATTTCATGCTTCTTAAATAGATTCCAAATTTATTGTGAAGAATATAAGATTGACAAATCTACTTGGACTTGTAGACTTATGAATTTATTGGTTGGTGAACAATTAACTGTAGTCTCCTTTTTGGATGACCAAACCAGAAAGGATTAGGAATCTGTTAAAGTGATTTTATTGCAGAGGTATCAATTAGATGATGAGGGTTATCGTCAGAAATTTCGTTCTTTGTACCCAGATTCTGGAAAAGACTTCACTGAATTTATTTCAGCTGTTAAATTAAATTTTTCTAGATGGATTGAATTATCCAAAAGTGAAAAAACTTTTGAGGGATTGTCAGATTTAATTCTAAGAGACAAGGTTTTGTCATCAGTTAGTACTGACTTTTTTGCATTCTTACAGGAAAGAAAACCTGAGAATCTGACTAAACTACAAACTTTAGGACGTCAATATCAAGTAGCACATCCTAACAGAGTATTGAGCAAAAACAATATTAAGGATTCATTACCAGCTGCATCTGCTAGGTCATTTCAGGACCATGCACCTAGATACAGATCAAATAGTATGGATAGGAATCAAAGATTTAATCCATCACATAATTTCAGCAAGAACAGAGGTAGATACAATTTTAATAAACATCAACCTCAAAGAAATTTTAATTCATATGATGAAGAACAGTTTTATCCACAAACCTCTGTTAGATCAAATAATTGCAAAATAGAGAAGGATATAACCCTAAACAAAATAGAGGTCAAAAATCTTTTTACAGAGGTAATGATCAAAATTCACAGAATAAAAGATCTTATCATAACAATACTACCAGGCAACCTAGAGGCCCTGAACGTACTAATGCCGTAGTGCATGATAATGATCATAACCATGATGCTATAGTAGCACATGCAAATGCATGTAGTGTGGATTTAGCAAATAGTGATAATTGTACTAATTGCAATTCTTTATTTCAGCCTCAAGGAGTCCCAAGGTTATTGTGCGGACATCCCCTTCCAGTCATGTCTTCATTTGAAAGTACTGGATCATTAATTTTAAACAAAGGTTTTGTCAATAATCAATTGGTTTCTCTATTGCGCGATACAGGAGCAACCACTATTGGAGTTCGCAAAGCATTGGTAGATAGGTCGGACTATACAGGAAAACAGGTGAAATGCATCACATTCGGAGGAACTGTAGAATATTACCCCACGGCTGAGGTATTCTTGGATACGCCATATTTTACAGGAAGAACATTGGTATGTCTGTTAAAAAATCCAATTGCTGGGATTATTTTAGGAAACATACCTAAATTACATGATTGTTCAAAGAAGGATATCGAGATATGGGAAAAACAACATTTACTTTGTTCAAATGCTGTGACTACTAGAACTCAGGCTCAAGGGGAGAAGAATCAACACATACCACTTCTTGATGTGGTACCTGAAGATGTAACTGAGAATAACACTTCAAAGGAAGACGAAGAAGATGATAATGATGATGAAAATCATCATCAACAGGAGAATAATGATGATATTCAGATAATGAATGATGTCAATACTAATAATGATACTCTATTTCAGATGGAGCTCATTAATAAGGAAACCTTCATACAAAGTCAAAAAGATGATATTTCCTTAAGAAAATGTTTTCATATTGCTCATTTAAATGAAGTAAGGGTAGATGACAATGCTAAACACTGGTATACTATAAATAATGGGATATTAGTAAGAAACTATCCGGATGCTAATTCCTTAAAGAAACAGATTATGGTACCAGCTTGTTTTCGTCCATTTGTTTTAAGACACGCACATGACATTGAATGTGCTGGACATTTAGGTGTTGCTAGAACCAAGCAAAAAGTGTTGTCACACTTCTTTTGGCCTGGTATAACAAAAGACGTAAAACTATTTTGTCGTACGTGTACCACTTGCCAAAGCTTGGCAATTAGAAAACCAAAACATGATGCTCCTATTCAGGCATCTGACATATCTTTGCGGCCCTTCGCAAAGATGGCCATTGATATTATTGGCCCTTTAAAGGTTACATCAGCCAGAGGTCATCAATATGTTTTGACCTGCATTGATATGTGCACACGCTGGCCGGAAGCTATACCATTAAAAACCATTACTACGGTGGATATTGCTGATGCACTATTTTTGATTTTTAGCCGTATAGGTTTCTCTGAGAACATTTTATCAGATAGAGGAACCCAGTTTGTTTCTGATGCCATGAAACAGGTTATGGATATATTGGGATTGAGAGATCTCTTAACTCAATTTATCACCCACAAGCAAACGGGAAAATAGAAGTTCTCAATAGATCCATCAAACAAATGTTACATAAGGTTACCATTAAATATCCACAAAATTGGGACAGAGTTCTCCCCGCTATTTTATTTGCTTACAGGGAAATAAGAAATGAACATACAGGATTTAGTCCATTCGAATTGGTTTTTGGGGCCAGACCAAGAGGCCCAATGTCAATATTAAAACAGCTATTAATTGGAGCTGAGATGAATGAAGAGGTTCAAACCTCATACCAATATGTCATCAACCTAAGGAAAAAAATAATAGACGCATGCCAAATTGCAGTAAACTCATCTGAAAAGGCACAACTGAGAGTGAGGTTATTTCTTAACCAAAACCGCAAATTACGCCAACTGTGGCCTGATGATGAAGCATACGTATTATTACCCAAGAAAGATAACAAATTATTGGTTTCATGGAGAGGACCATAAGGATTGTGGAGAAACTGTCTGATGTCGATTATATTGTTTCAATGGATGGAAAAGAAAAAACTTTTCATATCAATATGTTACAGCAGTTTCATACACGTCCACCATATCTTAGACCAGTCTTTGAAGCTCTTGATGAATCTGTCACTCGTCACTCTTCTTTGGCTGTGATACAGGAGGAAAATTCTGACTTGACTAATTGGAATGATTAACTCTTAATGTTACCTAGTATTCACTTCTTAGCTACTGAAAGTTGGAAAGATGTATCCTTATCTCCAACGCTGTCTTCTGTTCAGAAAGAACAAGCTACTCAATTGTTACTGTCTTTTGCTGATGTCCTTACTGATGTGCCAGGACATATCGATATCATCGAATATGATATCGTTCTTACTGATTTTCAACCTATTAAGTTGAAACCCTATCCTATACCTATACACTTACAGACTCAAGTGAATAAGGAATTAGAACAGATGTTGAAATTAAATATCATTTCTCCATCTCATTCCCCTTACAGTTTTCCGATGGTCTTGATTCGGAAAAAAGATAAATCTATACGCATATGCATAGATTTTAGACGTTTAAATTCGGTGACCATAAATGACGCTGAACCACTCCCAGTGTTAGAGACTTTATTAGACAGGTTAGCTTCGGCTACATTCTTTTCTAAATTTGATCTTTCTAAAGGCTATTGGCAAGTGCCATTAACGGAGAAATCCAAGCCTTATACTGCCTTTGCTACGCAATTAGGTCTTTTTGAATTTCTTCTTCTTCTTCCTCGTTCGCCCTGAAAAGGACGGTTGTTGCGTTGTGTCTGTTTGCGCCTAAGCTGTGATATTTGCACCTTTCGGTCGACACATCCGACTTCTGCACGACATTTTTTAGGGACCGGGTTTGCCTTCCCATTTCGATCCGCACTCGCTCAGCCATAATTTAATTATATGTCTTTTGGCTTAGTTAACGCGCCTGCGACCTTCGTTCGCATGATGCGAAGACTCTTCTCCGATAGAGAAGATCTTATTACCTATATAGATGACATTTGTCTGTTTCATCAATCATGGGATGAACATTTAAAAGGTATTCAGTCCTTACTTCACACTTTACGTCTCCATAATTTAACTGCACGTCCATCTAAAACTAAAGTTGGTTTTCAGGAGATTTCATTTTTGGGTTATAAGGTAGGAGGAGGTTTCTTGAAAACTGAGGATACTACTATCTCTAGAATTCTAAACCTTGATGTGCCTAAGACAATAAAACAGGTTAGAAGTATTCTAGGTCTACTCAATTTTTATCGTAAATTTATCCCAAATTTTTCTGAAATTACATCTGTTTTATCGTCCCTTGTGAAAAAAAAATGCGCCAAATAGAGTTATATGCAGCCATGATTGTTATGTTTCACTAAATTTATTGAAAGATATGTTTTCAAAAATGCCTATCTTGAGATTGCCTGATCTTTCGAAACATTTTACCCTCAGAGTCGACGCCTCAAAATCATCAATTGGAGGTTCGTTGTTGCAGGAATGGAATGGCTGTCTGCATCCCATACTCTATGTTAGTAGAAAACTTACGCCTACGGAGCAGAGGTACCCCATTATTGAGAGGGAGTTGTTGGCGGTGGTGTTTTGCTTTTCCAAGCTACAGCGCTACTTGCTGGGAGCAAGTTTTACACTGGAGACTGACCAGAGAGCCTTATCATATTTGAAAACAGCACGCTTCAAGAACGAAAAAGCTGCCCGTGCCTCTCTGGCCCTCCAACCCTATGAATACCAGATAAAGCCTATCAAAGGATGCGTCAATGTCATCGCCGATGTTTTGTCCCGCTGTGTGAAACATCCACTGGTTGACGAATCAAAGGCTTCTTCAACACATTTATAATGACCAAACCCGCTTTGTGTGGCTGTTGTCAATTCTGAACTATAACGCATTTTAAACATGAGATCAACTGCTACAGAGACCATCTAGTGACACGAGTGGTACATACTTCAGAAAATTTGCTGCCACAGTGCTTTGTCATGTACAGAAATAGTTTGCTAAACTACAAACGGTATGCCAAGCATCCTGATGATGATGTTTTTTCGTATAACATACGTGTAAAGGGCAATTTTTACTATCTTGCAATATAATACATTTATATACTTATTATGTTCGCAAATATTTTGTAAACAAAGTATTTCCTTTTTAAGTGCTTAAGGAGAAGTCATTTTTGAGTTACTTCCCTTGAAAGTAGTTCCGTCATCTTCGATCGGACTCCGCGGACGATTCTAGGCCTACTGCGATTTATTCTTTGGCTGGGTAGGAATAGATTGTTCTTGCTTCAGTATATCTATGGCCTGAATTTATACGTAGTGTTTGTATGAGTAGGACGAGTCTGTCTTATATATGGATATCTTTACATTTCTAAGTCGAACTATGTTGGTTGTCGCTAGAAAAGGTCAAAGGCTATGCAGCGGAAGTATCGCTAGCAGGGGGTGTGATTCATGGCTGCCATCCTGTCATCCTGTCGAATTTTGTTGTAGCCGGCTTATCGCCGAAAAGTGATCTATAAGTAGATGGGGGAAAGTGATAGTCATTTAGACATGTTGTATGTACTTTACCCCAGTGTTTATTCTCTTTTGCCAAGGAATGGCAAAGTTATATTTCGCATAGAAAGGTAAAACCACAATTTATTATGAACTTGGGCTTCGCCATCGTTGTCGATAAGCAGATGCACAGTGGTACTTTTGAAAAGAATATTTATTCAAAGGAAGATGACATTCCTATGTATCCGCACTAGATTGTATGATATTATTCAATTACCTCTATGAGAGAAGCTATGAGGACATTTAACGAATGACCAATTTTGGTCTGTAGCCAATAGTGAGTGAAGCTCACGAGAGAAGCACAGCCATGTTGAAATTCATATACTTTGTATTTATCGAGTGAGAAAAAGGGATGCCTGTACTATCGCTCGATGAACCAAGAGATCACTGCTACATGTGAGAACCCATGTCTGGGATTCCTATATCTTTATGGAAAATATATATATTGAACTTTACGTGAAGGGATATTCGCTAGACGAGGTTAGGTCTAGGAGCCTTCCTATATATTGGTTATGGTCTGACGTGCCCAGTCAGTAAAACCAGATGATTTACATGATGGAACTCTGAATGCTTATTTACGAATGCTCCATTATGATATTTGCCAAGCATGAATGCTAACTTAAGATGATATTCCTGTGATCAACATTATGCTGTCTATGTCGACATTTGTTCCTGTAACCATACACGTACTGTCCAAGTGTGCGTCCCATTAAATGTTATAAAAAGACCACCGTAGTTCCAGTACTTCTTGAATTCGAACAGTGTGAGTATGAGTGATGTACTACCAACCTGTCAACTCTATCGAATCATTCTACCATTCGCGTTCTGACATTCATATACACACTCATTGTCTACACTCACATTCTTGTCGGAGCCTCATCACGTTCCAGGACAAGATGACCTGTATGACCAAAACTGTGCTGGGTTTAATGAGTTGACAATCGTTACACTTTACTACACCAGTCCCAACATCTACATTTATCAACTGGTGGACATTCACGGCATTTAACAAATAAAGCGTGATTAAACAACTAGTAGCCAGTATGAGTTAACAACAAACACAGACTTTAACAACTGGTGGCCAGCTTCCTGGGTCAACCTGCACAGTGACCATATTGAGAAGTAAACTACTGAGACCAGACGTTCCTTGGGGTCTGTTACGACACACAAATACATCAACAGTACAACTCTACAGTGATGTCAGCGTGACCTGTCCTGTCGACAGTATGCAGTAACTAGGTCAGCGTTTGTTGACATTTGGTTCGTTGGACATTTGCCATACAACTGACAGTGTTACACAGCAAGCTTGGTTGAAACATAGAACATTACACATCAGGACTGGAGAATATTTGACAGTGTTTGCGAAAGGAAATGTTATTGAACTGAGAAGTCCTACATCGATTGTTATCATTCACATCAACGATGGAGCTTCTATTTCTGTGTTGAATTTAAAATAATTAGACCAGAAGTATTTGTTTAATAAAGTACCACAGTACTGTACTATTAGGCAGTGTAACTGAGCCTTCATTCCAACACATTCTTTCTGCAACACTCTATTTACATCATATTGCCATACTATTTATGCATTTATGTATTTATGTTTAAATATTTATATGTGATATTTGTTTGTATCCAGCGGGTTGTTGTTTTGGTTGGGCGGTGTCACACAACAGAGTATCCCACGTAATAGAGGGTCTGAGGTGTGCGTTTCTATAGGTGCAATTTTCTTGATTGAAAATTTGCTGCGACAGCTGTTGCTATTAGTGTTAGCTGTGAAGACTGTACTCATTGTTGTTTTTGTAATATTCCTCTGTTCTTTAGTTTGTTTTGATTTGTTTGTAATTTGTTGGTCTACCCTATTCTATCTTTCAGTTCTATTCTCAATTTATATATATATACTGTGGCGTTATTTGTATTTGTTATCCTCTTGCGGTTTATCTTTTATTGTTTTTCCCATTTGATTTATTTCATTTCCGCAAATGTTTTCATGTTCTCCTGTATAACTGTTTTGTTTTGTGCCTGATCGACATACACTATTTTAAATATAGTTGATCATATAAATTGATGTACAAGAATCAACTGATAGTTAATTGCTATTACTAAAGGTACACAGTTGATGATATAAAACACTATTTCTGGTGCACTGCACTTATATTATAGAGTGAACCAGCAACTTATAGCTGTTATTATATAAGGATTTATACAAGACCTTTGTAAGGCTTGTTTCCCACAGTGATTGGGATAGTTAAGTACTATTTTCCACAGGTTAAAAAGTTATCATACAAGGTCTTTGATTAAGACTAAGAAAGTGAATTTATTTACTTTTGCAAATTACTGATCTTATTAGACAAGATGTCTACATTAGATTATTTTATCACACAAGGCAGGGCTCTTGATAAGACTGGTCAGCAATTAGAAGAATGGGCAGTTGCTCAATATGACAAAGCATTAGCTGCAGAAGAGAGAAAACTTGCTGCTGCTGCTGAAGAAAGAAAAGCATTGATTGAGGAGAACAAATTAGCAGCTGAGGAAAAAAAATTACAAAGAGAGGATGAACAAAAGAAATTGCAGATACAGACTGATGAAAAAAGATTCCAGATGGAAATGGAAAAAGAGAAAAGAAAAGATGAGGCTGCTGCAGAAGAGAGAAAATTACAAGCTGAAGCTCAAGAGAAAAAAGCAATAAGAAAACATGAACACCAAAAAGAACTTTTAGCATTTGAGTTAGAAAAGTTAAAGTTAACAAACATAAGTGATGGTAATCAAGCATCTGGTGGTAATGGTAAACCCTTTACTTACAAGGTCAAGGTACCAGCGTTCAACCCTTCCAGTGATGACATAACATTCTGGCTAAATATATTTGAACGCTCGTGTCGAGCCCATAATGTGGACAAATCACAATATGCTAACCAGTTATCAGAAAATCTGAAAGGTGATTCTCTGACTAGTTTAAGTTTGGTTGAAGAGGCTGACAAAGATAACTATGATGTTATTAGGGCAGCCTTATTAAAGAAGTATCAGTTGTCTGAAGAGGGTTATCGGAAGTTGTTTAAGACAATGGTGCCTGAGGCAGGTGTAGAATTCTCAGAATTCATTGCAAGGACACGTCTTACATTTGATCGTTGGATTGAGCTATCCAAAACAGAAAAAACTTATGAAGCCCTTATGGACTTGATACTCAGAGACAAGATTATGTCAAGTATAAATGAACCTTTCCTCGAATTCTTACATGAGCGTAAACCTAAGTCTCTAAAAGAAATGGAACAGTATTGTACCCAATACGTCACTGCACATCCGGACGTAGCTATTAGCAACAGTAAGGTTAAAGAAGGTATGCCAGTTGCTTCTGCAACACCATACAACCCTAATCACTCTCACAAATTCCAAGGACCTCAAAATAAGTTTAATAAAAAAGGTAACTATTACAGTTATCAGAACCAAGGTAACCAATCATTTCAGGGTTCTTATTCGAATACCTGGAGAAGAGCTGACAGCCCTCGATTCAGGGGTGGTCATAATTACAGGAACTTTCGCAAAGGAAGTCATTCTAGAAACTATCCAAGTTTTCCTTCATGGAGACAACAAGATCATAATTACAGAGATACTCATTATAATGAATATGATGATAGTAACCAAAGGAGCTATGATTCAAACCCGAGTAGGGGTTATAATGATGGAAACAATGATAAGTACAGAGGCAATAATAACAGAGGTAGAGCACAATTCAAAAAACATAAAGCTCATTACCAGGCGAACTCTGCACAGCAAGAGTCCCACGAAGCCTATAAACAAAATAAAGATAATGATGACTCTAATAATATGGCATGTGCCGCTTTTGATTTTGGGAGAGCATCTCAGTGCCCCCAATGCAAAACATTATTTGAGCCAACCACAGTGTCTACTTTAAGCTGTGGCCATCCTCTTCCCGCTCTTCCTGCGTCAATCGCGCATGATGGGAGAGGTTCTCTTTTCTTACACAAAGGTTTAGTAAATGACAATCCAGTCTCAGTACTTTTTGATTCTGGATGCACAACTATTGGGGTTAGGCAGTCACTCATAAATCCTTCTCATTCTACAGGCAAAGTAGTCAAATGCGTAACATTTGGCGGCACCATAGAGAAATACTCTACCGCTATCATTAGGATTGCTACTCCTTTCTTCACAGGAGATGTACACGCATGTCTTTTGCCGAATCCGATCGCTGATCTTATCATCGGTCGCATTCACGGAGTCAAAGAATGCACTCCGGAGCAAATTTCGGTTTGGGAAAATCAAAATATGCAATCTGCTAATGCAGTAGTCACTAGAGCTCAAGCTCTCAATATGCCTGAAACTTCATCTGTTGAAGATAATGAAGTGCATAACCAAGATGATCCCTTGGTAATTTCTCGTGACTCGTTTATAAAACAACAAGAAGAAGATCCGACTCTTAAGAAATTCTTCACTCTTGTAACGAAAGGTGATCCGAATAAAGATTCAAATTGTAAATCTTGGATTACAATGAAGAATGGCGTACTTGTACGTATGGTGCAAGACTCCACTAAGTCAAGTCATTCTCAAATTCTTGTACCCAAGAATTTGAGAGTTAAGATCTTACAACATGCACACGACTCTCAGTGTGCTGGTCACATGGGTTTTTCCCGTACAAAGTCAAGAGTTCTTGCGGCTTTCTTTTGGCCTTTTGTGAACAAGGACATACGGATCTATTGTCGATCCTGTAAAGTATGTCAAGAAGTCAAATCCAAAGGTCCTCGTCATGCTGCGCCTATTCAGGCTGCAGATATTCCTATTCGTCCATTCCAGAAAATGGCGATAGACATCATTGGTCCATTCAAGATCAAATCTGCTAGAGGACATCAGTTTATCTTAACGTGTGTAGACATGTGCACACGTTGGCCAGAGGCTATCCCTCTAAAGAGCATTACTACCGCTGACATTGCAGATGCTCTTTGGCTTATATTTTCTCGGCTGGGATTCCCCGGAGAAATATTATCAGATCATGGCACCCAACTGATATCGGATACCATGTCTCAAGTAATGTCTACTCTACAGATAGAGAGATCTTTGAGTAGCATTTATCATCCTATGTCCAATGGGATGGTCGAGCGACTAAATAGAACACTTAAGAACTTATTAGGGAAGATAACTGAGGATCATCCTCAAGATTGGGATAGGGTTTTACCCGCGGCCCTCTTCGCGTACAGAGAGGTCCCCAATGAACATACAGGGTTTTCTCCCTTTGAACTTGTCTTTGGCGCGCGACCGCGCGGCCCAATGTCTTTGCTGCATGATCTTATAACAGCTGACAATATTGACGATGACACAAAATCTTCTTACGAGTATGTCATCGCGCTGAGACAAAAGATTATCGAAGCATGCAAATTGGCAACGTCCTCTTCTGAATTTGCTAAGCAGAAGGCAAGACAATTTGCTAATAAGAAGAGAACTTTACGACAACTTTGTCCTGGTGACAAAGCATTTGTTTTGCTACCTTGTCGTGAAAATAGACTCCTTATTAGTTGGAAAGGTCCGTACGATATAATATCGAAAATTTCAGATGTTGACTACATCGTCGATATCAACGGGAATCATAAAACCGTCCACATCAATATGCTTACGGAGTTCCATGAACGTCCTGACTATCTACAGCCTATTTTCCAGGCAACGGACGATTCTCATGTCAAACATGGTCATTACTCATCACTGTCTGTAATACAGGATGAGGAAACAAGTTTTTCGGATGTTAATCTTCCGCTTCCAATGATCCCACTTCATTCTAGTGAATCATGGAAAGACGTTACTGTTTCTCCTGATTTGTCTCTAGGAGAACAGCGACAAGTTTCGTCTATGTTACAAACATTTCAGGATGTCCTCACTGACATCCCTGGACAAACTCATGTCATTGAGCATGACATTGTTCTAACTGAACATACTCCAATTAGGGTTAGACCTTATCCTATCCCTATACATTTCCAAACACAGGTTGAAAAGGAGTTGGATGAAATGATAGATTTACAAATAATCGAACCATCCACTTCTGCATATTCTTCGCCGATGGTTATTGTTCGAAAAAAAGACAATAACATACGTCTTTGCGTTGACTATCGCAAATTGAATCAAGTTACGAAGTTCGATGCTGAACCTATGCCTTTACTAGAAGAGCTACTTACTCGTCTTTCTAAATCGCATTTTTTCACTAAACTTGATTTGTCTAAAGGATATTGGCAAGTTCCATTATCCGAACGCGCCAAACCTCTTACCGCTTTCTCTACTCCCAGAGGCCTTTTCCAATGGAATTTTATGCCTTTCGGCCTTATGAACGCACCAGCTACATTTGTACGCATGATGCGTCGAATCCTATCGTATCGGTCAGATGTCATTGCTTATCTAGACGACATCTGTCTTTTCAGCGATACTTGGGAAGATCACTATTCAGGGTTAGTTGAATTATTATCAACTCTGCGTGAGTATAACCTGACAGCAAAACCATCTAAAGCTTGTATTGGCTTTAGCGAAATTGCTTTCTTAGGCCATCGAGTAGGTCACGGTTTCTTGAAGACAGAAGACCATAATATCACTAAGATACTTAGCATCTCTATCCCTAGGACTAAAAAGCAAGTGCGAAGTCTTTTAGGTCTCATACAATTTTATGGACGTTTCATTCCGAATCTGTCCTCTATCATGGCACCTCTCTCTACACTATTAAAGAAAGGGTCGCCTAACATCGTTCACTGGTCTCATGAATGCCAATCTTCACTAGAGAAGATCAAAACTATGTTTTCATCACCACCTATTTTAGTGTTACCTACAACAGATAAGACATTTGTTCTTCGTAGTGACGCTTCATCCACTGGGATTGGAGCGGCACTAATGCAAGAGTACTCTGGAACTCTGCATCCTGTAATGTATATATATCCAGAAAACTTAATGCTGCAGAAAGGAATTACTCGGTTTTAGACCGTGAATTATTGGCAATGGTTTGGTCAATTCTCAAACTCCAAAGATTCGTTCTGGGCGCGCATTTCGTAGTGGAAACTGACCAAAAAGCTCTTACGGCTATCCAAAGTAAGAACTTGAAGAGCTCGAGATCAACTCGATACGCAATCGCTCTTCAACCTTTTCATTTCTCGGTACGAGCTATCCGTGGTTCAGAAAATGTGATGGCGGACATTCTGTCCAGATGCCCACATGATGCCACTTAACTGTTAAATATTGGATTTTTTTTAATATGTATAACTTTACAACAGTTATTTTTTGGTTTCTTTACTAAGATACACATTTGTAATTTAATAATAGAATGATGGTATCGCTACTTAGCGGTTTATTGATGTTTATTCACCGCTGTTCTTTGATGATTGTTTCTTCATAAATCATAAATTTAAGATTATAGTGTGAATTTTTGGTATGCATTGTATAATTACCAGAATTGTATTATACGTACATCACACCTTCCTGGAAACATTTATTCGTAGAGAAACAATTTCTCTCAGATTTTGAGATATATTCTCACCGGTCATATTAGGAATTATAGTTATTCCTGATATTTTCATCTGCGCAGTATTCTTGCGTTGTGAGCCTATTTTACGTTGCTCCTAGATGTATTTAAAAAAAAATTTTATTTTTTTTTCCCCGGGAGGTGTGGTAAGACTGTAAAGGGCAATTTATACTATCTTGCAATATAATACATTTATATACTTATTATGTTCGCAAATATTTTGTAAACAAAGTATTTCCTTTTTAAGTGCTTAAGGAGAAGTCATTTTTGAGTTACTTCCCTTGAGAGTAGTTCCGTCATCTTCGATCGGACTCCGCGGACGATTCTAGGCCTACTGCGATTTATTCTTTGGCTGGGTAGGAATAGATTGTTCTTGCTTCAGTATATCTATGGCCTGAATTTATACGTAGTGTTTGTATGAGTAGGACGAGTCTGTCTTATATATGGATATCTTTACATTTCTAAGTCGAACTATGTTGGTTGTCGCTAGAAAAGGTCAAAGGCTATGCAGCGGAAGTATCGCTAGCAGGGGGTGTGATTCATGGCCGCCATCCTGTCATCCTGTCGAATTTTGTTGTAGCCGGCTTATCGCCGAAAAGTGATCTATAAGTAGATGGGGGAAAGTGATAGTCATTTAGACATGTTGTATGTACTTTACCCCAGTGTTTATTCTCTTTTGCCAAGGAATGGCAAAGTTATATTTCGCATAGAAAGGTAAAACCACAATTTATTATGAACTTGGGCTTCGCCATCGTTGTCGATAAGCAGATGCACAGTGGTACTTTTGAAAAGAATATTTATTCAAAGGAAGATGACATTCCTATGTATCCGCACTAGATTGTATGATATTATTCAATTACCTCTATGAGAGAAGCTATGAGGACATTTAACGAATGACCAATTTTGGTCTGTAGCCAATAGTGAGTGAAGCTCACGAGAGAAGCACAGCCATGTTGAAATTCATATACTTTGTATTTATCGAGTGAGAAAAAGGGATGCCTGTACTATCGCTCGATGAACCAAGAGATCACTGCTACATGTGAGAACCCATGTCTGGGATTCCTATATCTTTATGGAAAATATATATATTGAACTTTACGTGAAGGGATATTCGCTAGACGAGGTTAGGTCTAGGAGCCTTCCTATATATTGGTTATGGTCTGACGTGCCCAGTCAGTAAAACCAGATGATTTACATGATGGAACTCTGAATGCTTATTTACGAATGCTCCATTATGATATTTGCCAAGCATGAATGCTAACTTAAGATGATATTCCTGTGATCAACATTATGCTGTCTATGTCGACATTTGTTCCTGTAACCATACACGTACTGTCCAAGTGTGCGTCCCATTAAATGTTATAAAAAGACCACCGTAGTTCCAGTACTTCTTGAATTCGAACAGTGTGAGTATGAGTGATGTACTACCAACCTGTCAACTCTATCGAATCATTCTACCATTCGCGTTCTGACATTCATATACACACTCATTGTCTACACTCACATTCTTGTCGGAGCCTCATCACGTTCCAGGACAAGATGACCTGTATGACCAAAACTGTGCTGGGTTTAATGAGTTGACAATCGTTATACTTTACTACACCAGTCCCAACATCCACATTTATCAACTGGTGGACATTCACGGCATTTAACAAATAAAGCGTGATTTAACAACTAGTAGCCAGTATGAGTTAACAAACACAGAGTTTAACAATACGTCGACTAACATATTAAATCCTTTGCCATGTGCTTACGAATACAAGTATGCCAGAACTATACTGTTTTACAACATACAGTTTATAGAATGACTATTTCCCGGATATATTGGAAATGCTATTTATTCCAGACACATTCCTTGAATTATTCAAATAATTCTGACTTTAAAATGGACTGCTACTTGCATAAAAAGGGAAACAACTAGAAAATGCCAAGGTCTCAAAATTCAAAGGGGACATAACAAAATAAATGTTTCATTGCAACTTGGACTTTGATAATGTAGGACACAGAGTTAATAACAGTGACTTTCAATTCTAGTCCAATTGCTGGGACGACAAACATGGACAGTCGAAATACATGAACCTATATATTGCAGCGAAATTCCTTATTACTACAGATGAAAATGACTGTGCATCTTCGATAATAATTTACAACTACGTGACAATTGTGATCTATGGAACTGTTTTCGGAAATAAGTGATTGAAAAATGAACTTCTTGCAAAAATCACTAGTAACATTAAATAAGTAATATCATTAAGTACTAAATATAATGTTAATTCATTTAAACCACAAGAGGTTACATACCAAGTGTAATGAAGTAATTTAAAGTGTTCATATATTACTTGATATATACTGAAGCACATTAAAAACGCACCATCTGTATAATCCAGGAACAGAGTGTGAAATGTAAATATAAGTGTTTACAAGTTTACATATTTGGAATCTTTATTCATTTTCCTATGAATCCATGCTGGTCATTAATTTGTACATTTGATTGTTATGAAATTAATTGCATTCTGTGCAGGCAAGGGAGAAAAGCAAAAATACAAAAAAATGCACGTGCGTTATCCTGCTGGAGAAGCTGCAAGTCTGGATAAATTGTGAACGTAGGAGCAACCAGTGCATCCAGAACCTCATCTCGATATGTCACAGCATTAACATTTCCACGGAAGACGTGAAGAGGCAAGCGATGGTGAAAACTGAATCATCCCCAAATGTGAATACTGCCACCTCCAAATCGGTTGACACAGCAATCTGCAAAGCGCTCTGCACACCGTCGCCAAATCCGCATACGTCCATCAGCAAAGGATATGTTGAACCTGCTCTCGTCTGTGAATAGGACAGCATTCCACTGCAGTCTAGTCCATCTGACATGTTGCTCTGCCCATTGCAGGCGCTGCTGACGATGTCTGTGAGTCAAGTTTGGCCCAACATAAGGTCGTCTTGCAGTAAGGCCTGTATCTCTGAGTCGTCGTATGACTGTCATTCAAGAGACTTGCCCATGTCTACCCACTATTGCTCTTGCTGTTTGACTTGCCGGGAGAGTACGATTCCTTAGGTAACTCAGCACAATATGACGATCTTGCGCAGGGGTAGTAACTCGTGGTTGGCCACTCCGAAGTCTATCCCGGGCACTGCCAGTGGTTCCGTAACGTTCATTAAGACGTACAATAGTGCTGTGGTGGCAATTCATCCTTCTGGCAATAGCCCGCGAGCTCATTCCGGTCTCCAACATACCAATGGCTCGTTGGCGGTCGTTTTCAGATAGTCGTGGCATTTCAAGCACATGTACTGGGTGTTTTGTCTCAACGGTCTTTTTATACCGAGTATACTGTCACAACGTGTACACATTTTCAGGGTCATAGCTGTTGGGAATCGTGTTGCACGTGTAACTTTCATTGTTTTCATGTAGTCTGTACACAAACCCGTGGGTTGAATCATGCACTTTCCATTCCAGCAACCATTCGCTCTCTACCTCTTGGCAAACACGGGGAAAATCCATTCCCACGCTTTTTTTTCCAGCTTCTCGGCATCAGTATATATAATAGTGGTGCGTTTTTAATGTGCTTCAGTATATTTTAACATTACAGTGTATTAACATGATCAGTCATCCAATCAGACTACATTCATACACATAATCGTAACTATTTTGACATAATGTCGCAGTCACTCATTATGAATTGATTTGTCTGCCTCATATGATCTATTATGTCTTTGATTGCTACTTATGCATGTCATTAATAAATAGGGAGACTTACATGACTGACATGACATAAGATTTTTTTTTGACATGAGTGTATGAGTGCCTTGACTGACACATATTGACAATGTTTTTTTCTCACTGCCCTATTATTAATATGGTGACCTCACAGTAGTGTCAAAAGAGATGTCTCTTAAATAGACAATGGGTTTGGTGATCTTATAACTGGATTCCACACCTTGTGTGTCTATATGTCGATTGTGGAGCACGCATCTAGGTGCTATATCAATGGGGACAGTTGTAGGAGATTCATGTGTCTCCTGGTTACTCCAGTGATTTTATAGATGTGCAATGGAAATAATGAAAAGTTTCTTTTCATTATTTTACTGCAGGGGGGAGTAATTGTTATGTCTAAATATCATAACATTGGTGGTCTACGATCACTTCCTTGTTTGTTGTTTACAGACGGTTGTCATGAGTTTCCGGAAGTGACGTCTTGACTGCTGCTCAAGAATAGTAGCAGACGTGAGCGTGTTAATCTGGGACACGAAGGCGTCTTTGCCTTACATTCCGCTTGTGTCTTTTGACCAGTATGCATGGCAAGTGTCCGTTAGGACTAGATTTTAGAATATGTCCTTCGTTGGAGGAATATGATTACCACACCTGCAAGATGTATATTGCCTGCACTGATTTATGCCTGCAGTACTTATTAATGTCAGTTTACGTTAAGGAGCGTGTGGAATTCTTGTGCACGTAAGTTTTGACAGGACAGTAGAGACATGTGCCTGGAAAGCTTCAATGTCGAATCCTACTCAATATGGAGTATATGTGATTAAACGTAGTAACTGTCAAAAGCTGTTTGGCCTTAGTGTCTGAGTACCTGTGTTGCGGGCCAGGGAGTATCGAATGTATGGCTATAATTAATATTCCATAAATACTACAATGGAGTCTATAAGGATAACCCTGGAAGGGAACTCAGCAGGCCAAGATTTCTAATAAAGAGTGTCCAAGCATTGAGCTTAATGCACTGAGAGAACAGGACGTCTGTGGGACTGTTCCTGAAGAAGATAAATAATAAATACAGTAGATTTTCCCCGCAACACCCCTACCCACTACGTTCTAGCTCAGGGATGGGATCAATTGAGAGCAGGAAATAGACATTCTTTTCGATTAGAAGTTTCGTCGGAAAACGCCATGTGAAACCTTGGAGGAAAAAGGAAATATAACCTAGCAAAGTCGGAGGCTAAAACACACTGCATTCCAGAATCATCAAAGATCCAGCTTGGACTGAAGCCATTAAAGAATAGAGTTAGGATTATGATCTTATAGGTCGGGACAAAATACGTATCGAAACTCCTTCTGAACACTACAGCAAGGAAGATTTACTTGTTAAGACGGAAACCAGACTCCTACAGAACCTACTCACAAAAATCACAAAGGGACTATAACTAGAAATAATACACCAGACGGGTGTTCGTGGCATCTCGATCAAGTTCCCAAGACTATTTTACGGAGCAAGAAGTCTAGAGTTCCCAACTAGTTGAGGTAAGTTGTAAAATATATTTTATACTTTGAGTTTGATGAGTTTGTACTTGCTAGTTGTTGTAAAAGTCCATACGAGGCTGACAACCTCAGCATATGAAAGAGTATATTCATAAACCACCACAGCAAGCGCTGGTGATTTCTTCATGCTAGTTCTTATAGAGAATCAAAAGCAGAGGTAACCCTAGACTCCGAATGGAGCAATGAGTGAGTGATGATTACACCACATGAGAGTAGTGTGTATATTATCATTTTGTGAGATATATGTTACTTAATAATGTTACTTCAGGCACTAGCTATTGCATTGTCCGCTGTCCAGATACATTTCCCCATTAAATTAACCAAAACAATAATGGTGATTTCACATCATATTCCCCGAGTTATGCTGTATATGCTGAGGGAGAATATAATTTTTGAGAGACAAAAACTGGCGGACGGAAAGCGAGAAAGGTGCCTGTTTAATCGTTCGACCACAATATACTTAGCGGAGTCATTTGTTCTTCTTATTTCCTCTACAGTTCGTGGTACGAGATTGGTTTGTGGTTCGAGTTTACAAGACCATTCGTGCTACGAGTCTGGGATTCAGAAATCTGATTGTCGACACTAGACGGCCACATCTGACGGGCCTGTGAAGATAATCAACACTGACAACAGGAGAGGTTACCCCCTGCGCCCTTCGCTCGCGACGTGCCCCTTATCACAGAGAGACGAATTGGCGAACAACAGCAGCAGTACTCACCGATTTTCAGCTAAGTACTTATTAAACAGGCCACAGCAACGAACATTTACTTTCCATCAAGTATCGATGACGATAACATAATCTTTTTGCACCTCATCGAAACATAACATTTGTTATTTTTAAATGTTGCATAATAATTGATCACTAAATTTGTTATATGCTATTTTACAAATTCCTAGTTGATTTAGATATTTCAGATAGGAGTGTACGCGTATGAATCCATATCTTTAAAATATATACTTACACCTATAGAACATTAATAATAATAATGTTACTGTTAATTCATTTGGGGCTTGTACGAGCTTAATTAAGTAATACTTTCGTAGGTTGGATAATTGTGAATAGATTATGTCTGAGTTCAGACAGATTATGAATGTGAAAATGTGAAAGTAGATACGAATAGTCACGAATGAAAATTATGGGAAAGATATCTGACTTCCGGAGAGTGAGAAGACTATTTCTCCAGCCTCCTACGACTGACTTTTACTAAGTCAATCCCACGCCCGTTCTCTCTGGACAAAAAGCTTAATTCTAAATGCAGTAAGAAAATACAGTACAATATCCAGTAACAGTTAGCATAGAAGAAATTTCTGACCACAAGGAAATGTAAATATGTTTATTAACACACACACACTCAAAATCCCACACCAAGAAAACAATAAAGGAATGCCTCCACTGGCTTTGTAAGATTAGTGAAGTTATCACATAAACAACACACTAACAAATGACACCAGTTTCCACTCAATCACACACACAAAATCGCCTCACTTCACACCTCCACTCGTACTCTTCCTGACACAAATAAAACAATAGTTTACTAAAAGGGGTGAGGCCCCCAGCTCTCAAACAATGAAAGCGGCCTGTCCTCTAAGGTCACTAAAGTTTGTCAGGTAATGTTCACTTCTCTAGCAAATAACACGCACAGTTCCACCTAAGTTTGGGTGACTAAGGCTGTGGAATTACACTTTTAGGTTGCGGGTGGCCACCACAAATATGCGAATGCAATATTTAATGCAATAAGACTGAGACGATTTTCGCTCACTGGTTGAGACTTGTACTCCACGGGCGAATCTGTGAATTACAGCTGGCAAACTGAGTATCATAAAACGACCCGAGGCATTTGCACCTCTGAAAAAGGATAATGAAGGTTGGAACACTGGCCCTGGGTGCTGGAAATCGTTGCTTTCTTCTGTTTGGGTGTGTTAGTATTATCCACTGAGACAGGACCTAAACGGGTCTGATAATGTTGCCCCGAAGCGTGGAGGGCGATGGCAACGGTTTGTAGACACTGGCGATTGGCAATAGGTGGTGGGTAAGTAATCTACGGTAACCACCTTGTAGCTGAACGCATACAGAACGATTGATCTGCCGTGTGATCTTTATTAACTGGAGTAAAATATATCGATGGCGGTAGTGATCCTCAAGAGCACGTAGTATAAAAGCCCAGTATAAAAGCCCAGTATATATTTCTGCAGAGATGCTTAGGGCCCGACCATAGAGCACAGTTGACAGGTTGACTTCTCTGAAATATACAAGTCAAAAAAATATTTACAACCAGTCTACACGTTCTTTCACTCGATTAAAACACGCACCCTCTCCCCCTTCGCACAGGTAACCCCACCATGCGGGAAATCTCTCCGCGCGCGCGAGTCTAATTGACCCCGCGTCTCCAGACACACGCACACTTATATTTTAGGCAACCCAGAGTTGGCCATTCAAACGCGAATAGACAAATAAAAGTAACCTTGCGATAATTTATCTAATAGGGACTACACTGGACGCGTTATGAAACTATTGATGCGATGATACACCATAGTAGCAAAATGAATAGCCAAAAAAAAAAAAAACTCTTTACAGAAGAAATTACACACATATTCAAATGTAAAACAAAGTGACAAAAATGATATACATTAGACACTCTTTCTTCTGTCTTATAAAATATCTCTCTCTGTCTTGGCCGTATTTCTTAAGCGGAGCTAAAATTGGTAGTATGCATACCAAAAATTAGAAATCCCAGGTCACACACAAAAAATGACTTTACCTTAAGAATTAAGCATATTAGAAAGTAACTCGGCTCCCCAAATAAGTAGCCTTCACTTTAACAATTATATATATATATATAATATATATATATATATATATATATATATATATATATATATATATATATATATATATATATATTAAAGATAATGTAAAAGTAACACGGGCCTTGACTCTATATCGTTAAAGCTAGAACCCAAAAAATAAACATTAAAAATAGGTGTGCTTACTGAGCAAAGAAACTCAATTTCTTCACTATAAATCTGCTTTTAGGCTATCAACCTTATAATGATTATCCAGGCAACAATGAAACCTTAAGAGACTATGGTGATGAGAGATAGAGACCTGCCCTTATATGTAGTGAGAACTTCAAATCTCCAGGAGGCCTCTGCTCTTTGCACGAGATACAACGAAAGTGGCGTAGCGTTGTGGGGGGGGGGGGGGGTTCAGCACGTGTTCGAGATCAAACAACACCAGACTACAGACTTTCCGGAGCGATGCTTCGGCTAGATCGAGAAACGAGAAACTAGACGTAACAGTAACACGCTCGTTCGTCCGTGGATGGCAGAAATCAAAGGACAGAGAGCTCCCCGTGTTTCCCCTATCATAGAGTCCGAGGGACTCCGATTTCCCCAGGAATCTCGACATGAAAGTTTTTAGTGCAGAAACTCCGCTTCGCACGTGCGAAAGGGCGGGCTTAGTTTGGCAACGAGATTGACAGAATCAAAGCGAGAATAGAAGCTATAAAGAGCAAAAATGGCAGGAAAGTATGCGCAGACAAAAGTAGAAAGAAACCACTCAGATTAAAGGGCAGACAATTCCAATCAAAGCGTGACAAATACCTCTTCACAAAAGTTGTTGGGCAGATAAAAGTTAATATTGCTAAGACACACTCAGCATTTTTTTGACTTCTGAAATATCTAGTGACGAGTCCCTCGAGATAGAAGCCTCATCATCCTTCTATCTGTATATCTCAAGAGTAATCTTGTGGGAAGGTAGACACCTTTGAAGACCCACATTAGATACTCTAGGTTTTGTTCATTGTTGGACCATCACTGCAGAGAAAAGGGGAGGCAACCCGTGACATTTGTTGTTATGAGTTAAATTCATAACAAGTCTGTCGATATCATTAGAGGGATCGAGAAGTCTCCGTGTTTGTTTATTATACGTAGTCCTTGGTAACACAGGAAGTGACGTCATTGCCTCGAGGTGCAGTTCGGCAGACGTCGTGGTAAGCAAGACAGACGGGGGGAAGATCGTCTGGAAAGGTCTTCTTGTGTGTGGCGCTGATGGAGAGTGGACGTTTGTATCTCGGCTCCTGAGATTTATATGATTATGTGATATATCCCTACGTTGTACCATCACTAGTACACCAAGATCTTGTGTGAGTTGTACTAGATATCTTCATTTGATAGGGAGTATGATACAAATGTGTAAAACTGTCGTGGACAGTGTTCTAGCTATTGACGATACAGAGCTATACTGATGACTGAATATGTTATGCCATCAGATATAATGGCTTTCAAGATTATGCATGTGGAGCAGCGTTTACTGCAATAAGCTGTGTAAATTGTCCACTCTGCCTTTGTGGTGACATTGATATTTAAAGTTCTATTGCTGTGCGCGTTGTCGAGCAGTTCTACCCTAATATTATCTTGGCCCGAGTAACCAGGCGTTTACTTAAAAGATACTGATGAAATTATATATAGACACGCAACAGTAGAATGGGGGCCTCAAGCTGGGATCCTGAATCCAGTATCGTTTGTTGATGTCAGGAGAATTTTTTCGAGTCATTGGACGTCGTTTTCTGTCCAGTACTGTATTTTTCAAAATGGCGGTGTTTGTCGGCTGCTGGATGCTTTGCTAAACCTAACCTTGTTAAAACGGAGTGTGTATCATCGTTCATTGTGAAGGAGGCGGAAACCAGGAGGATTTTGTTTTCTGGCACACAGATAAGTATATTTATGGATGCATGCAGCTTGTGATTTAAAGAATCTCGTTTGCCAGAGTTTTTTCTTTATGTTATATGTATTTTCGTAACTATATGTTCCTGTATTAAGCGGGTGCTTGGAAGGGACTTATGAATTTGCTACACCTCCAATGGACAGTCGTAAAACCATAAGCGTCCTGTAGTTTGTATCTGATTTTTTCAAATTAAGGGGCCGGCGTACATAGCTGAACGTTACTGCCTTAACTGAATTAACCAGGTTCATTATTTGTCTAGTTGTGAAAGTCCTGTTATTTGGCAAGTTTGTTATTGTTATCAAGTTAAGTGTAATTTTTATTCAGTTGTTTTCCATTATTGTTTGTAAAATTGTTCATCTCACCTTACTATCCCTTAGTTATTGCTTACATACTTAGTCGTTCCCCTTCTACCGTGAGGTGTAGAGATTTCTAAGAGAGAGCGTCAGAATATGCTATCGGCTGTCTTCTTCCTGACCTGGTTCCATTCTAGTCCTCGGTTCTTCAAAGATTGTCTAATGTTGTCCTCCCAGCGGACTCTTGGTCTTCCTAGGGGTCTGGATACATGGCTTTTTATTTCCCATGCTTGTCGTGGCAGCCGATCTTCTCCCATACTGCAGACATGGCCAAACCATCTTAGTTGTGACTGTTCTACTTGGGTCTGCAGCAAGTAGGATTTTAGGCCTTGACGTATTGTCTAGTTATGGACCATGTCTCTTCTTGTTACTTCAACCACTTTCCTCAGATACCTCATTTCTGAAGTTTGAATCTGGTTTTTGTGGGTTGTAGTCATTGCCCATGAGTCGCATCCATATGTCAAGATGGGACATACGTGGAGCGGTATACAGCCATCTTCGTTTTCTTACCAACCTCTTTCTTGCTGAGGAATCCTCGATTTATGGCCTGAAGAAGTCTCCCAGCTGATGCTTTTTGAGTGGCCAACTCTTGTTTGATGCCTCCCTTTCGGTCTATAATAGCACCGAGATATTTAAAGTGGTCGACCTGCTCCAGGACCTGTTTTCCCAGCTTAATCTGGTGTCTTCTTTCTTCTCGTGATATCACCATGGATTTTGTTTTAGAGCTGCTTGTCACCGTCCCTCTCTTCTCCAGCTTTTCCTTTCAGACTTGCTGGTTGGATTGGAGATGTGCCTCTGATTCAGCAATCAGGGCAACATCATCAGCAAATGCCAGTTCTGAGATAGATTCCTGTCTCTTCTTCCGGTACCCCACTGAATACTTTCTTGTTCTCTCCTTACATGCCTTGATAATATCGTCTATTAGTTATTAGATGTCATATATGTTGTGAAATTGTGCTTGCTGTGCTTGTCTTGTCATAAGTGTGGTAGAGCTGAATTTTGTTCATTTGTTATAGTTCATACATTTCTGCCTTGGTTGATCATTTTTATTATCTTCAATTAGCTCTGTCACTGTATCCTGTAATCTTGTTTGTATTTCTATTTATTTTGCTCCTTTAATAACATCCAATAGTACTTGCGGTTGAACGATTTTGAGTGGTGAAATAATTGTTGCTAATATTGCTCACATATTAATTATATAATATGTACATTATTGTTCAGCAATTCGAAAGCACAATAATAGTGAATTATGGCTACCTTGGAGTATTTTGTGAAGATTGGAAAGGAATTTGGTATGGAAGGTGATATTTTAAAAACATATGCTTCCACTGAGCTTGCTAAAGAATTAAACAGGTTGGAGGATGGGGAAAGAGATCAAAGACAATTGGATAGAGAAAGGAGAGATGAGGAATTAGCTGAGAAGAGGAGAGTAGAAGAAATAGCTCTTGAGGAGAACAAAATAGGCCTATACTCAGGCTCAGGCAAAGATAAAATCACATCAAGAACTTGAGGAAAAGAAATTAGTTGCTGCTCAGAGAATGGCAGAACTGGAATTGGAAAAGTTGAGACTTCAACATCTTCAGTTTCATCCAGCAAGTAGTGAGGCTGAAAAAAAAGACCATGCTTCCACTTTTAGGCTTAATTTGCCAACATTTAGTCCAAATATCGATGACATTTCATGCTTCTTAAATAGATATGAAACGTTTTGCCAAGAGTTTAAAATTGATAAAACTACATGGCCTAGTAGGTTGATGACTTTATTAGTGGATGAGGCTCTTACTGCAGTCTGCACCATGGATGATCAGAGTCGAAATGATTAGGAAGCTAAAGAAGTATCAATTGGATGAAAATGGTTATATGTTAAAGCTAAAATCATTGTTACCTGATTCTGCTAAGGATTTTGCTGAATTTGTCTCATCTATTAAGCTTTACTTTTCTAGATTGGTTGATTTATCAAAAATTGAAAAAGCGTTTGATGGGCTGGCTGATTTAATTCTAAGAGACAAAGTGCTGTTTTCGATCAGTAGTGACTTTTTATCATTCCTACAGGAGAGGAAACCTGAAACATTATCTGCTATGAAAAATTGTGGACGGCAATACCAAATTGCACATCCTGGCAGAAACCTTAGGAAAAATAACTTTGAGGATTCATTGACAGTGGCATTTGCTAGGACTGTGATGTATAATTCACATATTAAGAGATCTAATTCATATGATGATGAATTTTTTCCTCCACAATCATCCTTCAGATCTAATGATTATCAGAACAGAGATGGATATAATTTCAGATCAGGCAGAGGACAAAGGTCATTTTACATGAATAATGACAATAATTTCAATAACGGAGGTTATCTACAAAACAATAACATTAAACAGTCTAGAATTCCTGAACGGTCAAATGCTGGTGTGCAGCTTAATGACAGTAATCCAGTACAGAATACTAATTTGTTCTCTCTTGCTAATGCATGTAGTTTGGGTTTATCCAACAGTACTAATTGTTATGAAAGTAATTCTTTGTTTCAGCCAGATGGAGTCCCTAGGCTCCTGTGTGATACCCTTTGCCAGTTATGTCCTCATATGATGAGACAGGGTCATTAGTCTTTAATAAAGGTTTTGTTAACAACCAACCTGTTTCACTTCTCATGGACACCAGGTGCACTACGGTTGGAGTGCGCATGTTGTTGGTGGAACAATCTGATTACACAGGCAAGGCGGTTAAATGCATTACATTCGGGGGCACAGTGGAATAATATCCAACTGCAGAAGTATTCTTGAATAACTCTTACTTTACAGGGAGGACTCTCGTGTGCCTGTTGAACAAACCTATTGCAGGAATAACCCTGGGAAATATTCCTGAAGTCCGTGAATGCACTGAGGAAGATATTGTGCAGTGGGAACAACAGCATCTGATCAGTGCAAATGCTGTCACAACCAGAGCTCAGTCTCGTGCTGAGGTACATAATCAAAACCAAATCGATAATGTTGTGAATGAGGGGATGAATGAAGAGAGTGGGACCGAGGAGGTGGTGACTGATGAGGAGAAAAATCTTGAAGAGGAGAAAAATGATGATAATTTACAGATGGAACTTATTAATAAGGATTCATTCATTCAGAGACAGAATGATGTAGATTCCTTAAAGAAATTTTATCAGGTGCCAAAATCTGAGGATGTTGTGGTTGATGATAATTCTATACATCGGTACACTTTAAAGAATGGGATTTCAATTAGAAATTTCCAAGATTCCACATCTGTCAGAAAACAGATCATGGTAACAGATAGTTTTCGCCCACTTGTTTTACGACATGCTCACGATATTAATTGCGCAGGGCATTTGGGGATTGCCAGGACAAAACAGAGGATTTTGTCTCGATTCTTTTGGCCTGGAGTGAGAAAAGATGTAAAAGCTGTTTGTCGCACATGCAAAGTTTGCCAGGATGTGGCAACAAACCGGCTTAAACATAATGCACCTATCCAGGCATCGGATATATCGTTGCGTCCCTTCGCAAAGATGGCGATTGACCTTATTTGTCCACTACCAGTCATATCAGCTAGAAGTTACAAATATGTGCTGACCTGCATTGATATGTGCATGCGCTGGCCGGAGGCTTTTCCTCTTAAAACTTTTTCCACCGGGGATGTCGCTGATGCGCTATTTTTAATTTTTAGTCGATTGGTTTTTCCCGAAAATATTCTATCAGATCAGGGAACTCAATTCGTCTCTGACGTCATGACACAAGTAATGAAGGAGTTCGATATCAACCGTTCTGTTAATTCTATATATCACGCAAGCTCAAATAGGAAAATTGAGAAACTTAATCGTTACCTTAAGCAGATGTTAGGCAAGGTTACTACTAAGTACCCGCAGGACTGGGATAGAGTACTACCTGCAGTATTGTTCCCCTATAGGGAAATACCCAACGTATAAAACATACTGGTTTTGCATCGTTTGAGTTGGTATTCGGTGCTAAACCTAGAGGACCCATGTCCATTCTAGAACAATTATAGGTTGGAGCTGACATGAATGAAGATGTTCAAACCTCTTACCAATATGTTGTTAATTTGAGGAAAAAAATTATCGCCACATGCTAGATAGCAGTGGAGGCGTCGGAAAAGGCAAAACTGAAGGCCCGATTGTTTGTGAATCAAAACAGAAAACTACGCCAATTATGGCCGGGTGATATTCTTCTGACAGATTTCAGACCTATCAAACTGAAACCATATCCTATCCCTATTCATTTGCAATCACAGGTACAGGAAGAAATAAAGGATATGATGAAGTTAAATATAATTTCTCCATCAAAATCTCCATACAGTTTTCCTATGGTATTGATTAGGAAGAAAGACAAATCCATTCGGATTTGCATTGATTTCAGACGTTTAAATGCTTTGACTATCCAGGACGCTGAACCATTACCTTTGTTTGATTCTCTATTAGATAGACAAGCTACAGCTACTTTCTTTAGTAAATTTGACTTGTCAAATGGCTATTGGCAGATTGAATTATCGGACAAAGCTAAACCTTATACAGCCTTTCCTACACCTCTAGGATTGTTTCAATTTAATTTTATGTCTTTTGGTCTTCTTAACGCTCCTGCTACTTTTGTTCGCATGATGCGCAGGGTATTCTCTGACCATGATGACATAATCACTTATATTGTTGATATTTGTCTTTTTCATCAATCTTGGGAAGAACACGTTCTTGAAATTCAATCTTTACTGAATACTTTGCGTCTTCATCTTCTGCTTGCTAGACCATCCAAAACAAGAATAGGATTCACTGAAATTTCTTTTCTTGGTCATAAGGTAGGAGGTGGTTTTCTTGAACCTGAAGATTCAACTATCTCTAAAAATTTGAATCTTGAAATTCCTAAAATAAAAAAACAGGTCCGCAGTCTGCTAGGTCTAGTAAGTTTCTATAAAAAATTCTAATTTTTCGGAAATTACTTCATATGTCTTCTTTGGTAAGAAAGAATTCCCCAAATTAAAAATCTGTTTTTCCAAATCACGAATTTTTAGATTACCTGACGCTCGATTTCCTTTTATCGTTAGAGTCGACGTTTCTGGATCAGGAAACGATGGAACGCTTATGGAGGAACTCGATTGTTGTTTGTATCCAATCCTATAGGTCAGTATAAAATTAACTCCAACAGAACAAAAATATCCAATTGTGGACATAAGTCTAGAATGACCAGCATGATCAAGGGAGAATGCTAGGAATACTGTTGTATTACTTTTTCGATTCGCAATTCGTGGAGACTTATATATTCCTACTTTATATCAACGTACGATTGTATGGAGGAGAATCAGGGACATTAACATTAATATGTTGGACATTTTATCGCGGGACTTAATATTTCATTGAATGTGCATAATTTCATTACACTACGCATTTTAACTACTGTGCTTAAAATGAGTGTTAATTAATTTTAATTCGCCAGATATGGTTTGATCTTTTATACATATCTTTTTCACACGCACACTAGATTTTGAATCAATATATATTGCTGATAGTACATACTATTATCTATTCGTACACCACATCAGCATATTCGTATTTGATTGCGCACACAATTGTGCTAGATGCAAGGTAACATTTTAAAAATACCGCTGTACACTTTTGCTGACTGGTACGGATAAGTACATTTAACCTTAATTTTTGTTGGTGTATAATGTTTCATTCATTCACTTTCTTGTTATGATTGTCTGCCTCATTTCATCTATTAACGCTATTACATATTTATATCATTTTTAATGCTTTGCATTATTGCAATTGCGTTAATAAAAAATTTATTGACCACTGATACTGAGGCAATAGGTGTTATTGGACGGTGTGAGGTATTTGAGTGTATGTATTGCTACCATCATTTTCTAACACGGTGAGTGCTTTCAGTGATGGCCACCTCAAATTGCTGTTAAAACGATTTTTGTCATTCGCAGTCTTTGTCTGTGGTTTTTACCGCTACCGCACTTTGAGTGTTTAATTGCCTACTCGGTGGCAGAAACCTGGGTGCTATGCTATTTTGTACTGACAGTGAAGTTTGATGATACCAAAGTTCACTCCGTTCATGTTATACTCACACCACGGAAATAATGAAAACTTTGTTTCCATTTTTTCGGGGGGGGGGAGGAAGTAATTTTATGAGTTAAATTCATAACAAGTCTGTCGATATCATTAGAGGGTTTGACAAGGCTCCGTGTTTATTTATTATACGTAGTCCTTGGTAACACAAGAAGTGACGTCATTGCCTCGAGGTGCAGTTCGCCAGACGTCGTGGAAGGCAAGGCAGACGGGGGGGGGGGGGGGAATCGTCTGGAAAGGTCTTCTTGTGTGTGGCTGATAGAGAGTGGACGTATGTATCTGGGCTCCTGAGATTTATACGATTATGTGATATATCGCTACGTTGTACCATCACTAGTACATCAAGATCTTGTGTGAGATGTACTATACTGTTCAAAAAAAGAAACGCATAGCTACTGAAGGCACACACATAGCCATAATTTTGACATTCAATAATTTTTTTAATTTAATGTGGAAGGACATGGGGTCGAAGAATTTCATTGACGTATCGTTGCGCATTCAAGCCTCCTTCAATGTGCACCAATTGACTCCTTCCGTTGTAACTGATCATTCCCCACACCATTGCACCTCCACCACCGTGCGGCGGAGCTTCATCAACGCAATTTTGGGCAAAACGTTCATTTCGCCTACGGTAGTCCCTACGCCGTCTATCATGACGCTGCAACAAAAAGAAAGATTCGTCACTAAACCAGACACGTCTCCATTGATTGTCAGCTGCCCAGGGACGATGCTGGTTGGCCCAAAGAAGTCGATTTTGGCGATGGCGGCGCGTAAGGGCAGGTCGTCGGTGAGGTCGTTGTGCCCAAAGTCCAGCGTCATGCAGTCTATTCCGGACACTTTGATCAGACACATGACGTCCTGCAGGCAATGACTGGGCAGTTGAGGAAGTTGTTGTAAACCTGTCTCTGAGGTGACGAAGCCGAATAAAGCGATCCTCCGCTGCTGTTGTAACTCTGGGTCGTCCACTGCGATGCCGATCTTCAACTGAGCCAGTGGCTTGGAACCGGTGCCAAAGTCGACTGATGGTACTCTGATGCATGTTTAGATGCCTGGCAACCTCACTGTGACTTTTGCCTGCATGCAGTCGGCCAATAGCAATGTTCCTTAAATTTATCGATAGAGACGCCATAAATGTCTGCTTGAAAATGAACTGAATTTTTTGTGTGTAGCATTATCCTTTTATAGGGTTTCAGTCGCGTAGTCAGTAAATAGTGTTCACCGCAAATTTTGTTGCTGTCACGTGCGCGCAACATGAGCTGTGGTCAAAAATTGCGTCATAAACACTATTGACCACTGCGTTGTAACGATTACGAAAACGAACGCAATTCAGGTCAACGCGTGCATTTGACACTGTAAAGAACATTTGAGGCTGGTTTTTATATACCCTAGCACCAAATTTTATTTACAAACTCATAAAAACGTGCCCTCGGATAGCTATGCGTTTCTTTTTTTGAACAGTATAGATATCTTCCTTTGAAAGGGAGTATGCATTTCGTTGAACTGATTAAATACAAATGTGTAAATTTGTCGTGGACAGTGTTCTATCTACTGACGATACAGAGCTATACTGATGACTGAATATGTTATGCCATAAGATATAATGGCTTTCAAGATTATGCATGTGGAGCAGCGTTTACTGTAATAAACTGTGTAAATTGTCCACTCTGCCTTTGTGGTGACATTGATATTTCAAGTTTTATTGCTGTGCGCGTTGTCGAGCAGTCTTACCCTAATGTTATCTTGGCCCGAGTAACCAGGCGTTTACTCAAAAGTTACTGATGACATTATATAAAGACACGCAACATATTTCATAGAATGTAGTAGAAAATTTAGCCCAGTAGATTATCTCATATTTTGTAAAACCATCTTATATTTATAACATGTTAGGAAATTTAGCATAGTAGACTGTCTCTTACTTTAGAAACCATTGCTCCGCAAACCGATATGCCGCGGCACACTGGAGTCACTACACTTCTATCTACATCTCTGCCAAGAGTAATCTTGTGCGAAAGTAAACATCTTTGACAATCTATTTAGATACTCTTGAGTTTTGGCCATTGTTGGACCACTGTCATGAGTGGGTTATGTAAGAGTCTGTCTGACGAGAAACAAGTCGGTGTGATGTCAGTGACAAGACGACAATCAAAGAGATCTGAGATGATAGGTGTGAAATGGGGTTGATAGTGGATAGTGTGACTCATATTTATCGAGGTTGAGAACCATTACTGACTTGGTGGTCCTGGAAACAGTCTGCAGCAGTGCAGTCTGGCTGAGCGAGTACGGATCGAAATAGGAAGGCAAACCCGGTCCTTAAAAAATGCCGTGCTGAAGTCGGATGTGTCGACCGAAAGGTGCAGATATCACAGCTTAGGCGTAAACAGACACAAAGCAACCACCGTCCCTTTCAGGGTGAACGAGGAAGAAGAAGAAGAAGAAGAACTGATAAGGAACGACGTAGCTTGGTAAAGAAAACTGGTGCAAACGGAGCATGAGAGCTCCTCTTACTAGCTTGGTAAAGAGAACTGGTGCAAACGGAGCATGAGCGCTCCTCTTAGTAGGTGTTGGGCGAAGTATTTGTACTCCATGCAAAAGCCACTCATCAATGTGCTCGTAATAGGGTGATTAACTAGGCACGCATGTAGTTACGTGCAGCCCAGCTGTGAATGGATCGATGAATTGTACGATCCTTCGTCCAGGAAGGTAAAATAGGCTTAAGGCTTCAGCGTAGGACCTGAACTAACCGGGGTTAGCTGTAAAGAAAACACAAACAACTCATATATCATTGTGCTAAATAAGTCATAAACATTACAGCACGTCACAACAATAAACGTCTTAACTAGATATATGAAAAACATACACGCCTCAACTTCTATTAATCTGATCAAGGCTGAACTGCGCTGCGGTTTTTATCTTACTCTCCCCCGCTCACCGTCCGATCAACAACAAGTGCAGGGCCGGCTTATGGTAGTTTTTGCATAACACTACAATGCCCGGTGTGGTGAAAATACCGTGATACAACGTTAAAATATCTCCAATTATAAAGATAACGGGTAAAATAACACGTAGGGATAAAAATATAGGCAAGATATGCCGAGGCTTCTTTACCTACGCCAGCGCTTTCTACCGCCATTGAAACTAACTAGTTGGAACATGCAGACTAAACGGTTTACCCTTTTAGACGGGAGGGAAACGGAGATAAAAGAAAAAAAAATTATGACGGTCTGAACACGTGTTTGAATCTAAAAGGCAAAAAGACGCAATTTGTAGTTTAAAGGAAAAATTACGCCACTAGTTGACACAATGTAAGGAATTGGTAGAAAAACGACCTTAGCTCTTGTTAGAAACAGTCGTATCTTGGACGTTTTACGGTAATTGGTTGTTTTGTTTGAATACAGCGGCAAACGCCGTGGACGAAGATTCAAAAACAAATTTCAAAAACTAACCTTGAGAAAAGTAGGGTTTTCTTTAATAATAAAGTTATGAAAATAAAACCTAGCTAGTTTGATAGCCCATCTTAAGCTGACAAATAATATACTTTTAATTACACAGACGGACAGATAACACGGAAGATATTGACGAAAGACCGTATTGTTCCATACAGACTAGCGAACAGTTTTTTGTGCATATTTTCACTAAAGTTACATTTTGGCGTCCTTGAGCCTAAAAATGCAAAAATCAAACTGCAATGAACTAGGGGCAAAGTCGGAGGATAGTAGCTAAAAATAACTTAGCATAGGATCTTAGAAGTAGGGGGAGACAAAAATTTATGAAATTTTTTATGTAGTTAGCCAAAAACAAACAAGTGTAATTTTGGGAAAAATACTACATACTAGACTGAGACTGGACTGAAATTGGACTTTTAGTTTGAATATTTGAAAAAGTTAGAGGGGAAGTCCGTTGATTGGACAGACGTTTTTATATTATTGAAAAAGAGACGCACGCTTGTGCCATTGTATAGAAGACTGTCCATTGACACAGTTCGTTACTGCTAGAGGTGATTTCCAGGAATTATTAAATAAAAATCAGTGGGACGCCCTAATCTAGCCAGCAGCTCAGCTGAGTTTTGCTAGTACTACGTAACTGTGTTCTCAATTCTGAATTGTGAGTTTCTGATCTGGCACTACGATTGTGCCAGATGCTTTTGTAGAAGTACAAGAGCGGATGTCTGTGCAGCCTAACATTTTACTCCAGCTACTGAGAGGAGTGGGCCACAAGAATTGTGTACTACATCGTCACAGGCCAGTTAAGTGCAAACCTGGCCTGCAGTAGATTCATCAACTGTGTCCACCATCAATAAAGAAATAAAATCTTGTTATATAAACATTAACATCAGTCCATATGTCAAGGACACTGAACTTTGTAACCATAGATTGGGCATGATGACGCCACCCCAACTAAACATCCAGTGCTAGTTTTTCCCAAGACATTGTAGATATTTCAAACTTAAACTATAACAGCCAGTGTTAGTTCAGTTTATCATAGAGTTTATTATTATTACTATTATTATACTTATTATTTACATGTGTGTGTGTCTGTGTATTTTATTACCTACACATTACATTTCAGTACCCTAGACTTTTAACGTAGCTAACATTCATTATAGTAGAATAGGTCTGTTTGAGGTCGTAAGTGGTAGCAGAAAGGCCTTCTGTAACTCACATAAACTTTTATCTCAGGAGCCTTCACAGCTGACCTCATCCAGTACACTAGGTAACATAACAACCATACAATAACATCAAAAACCACTACAAATATTGGGGTCTTGTCCGGGAATTAAGTTTATCAAAGATATTAGGGTCTCCTGGTCCGGGAATCAAACTAGTGGGGGCATAAGTGAATAAATTTAACAGTGTCCCTGAAATAAAAAGTGGAAAATAAAAGTTGATGAATCTTCACAGCCAGTGGTAATTAATTAATTAATTAATATATTACCTTAGTAATTATATACTTGGAATTTACCTTAGTCATTGTTAATTTGTGTGTTAAAGTATGGCAGATCTAGCAAAATTTAGATCGGCTGCTGTGCTGACGGCGAAGGAAATGAACATGGAGGGTCACGTTTTAATTCAGTATGTAACTTCAGAATGTGACAAATATATTGAAAGGGAAGATAGGAGGTTAGCTGAAGAGAAGAGGTTACAAATTGGGGCTGATAAAGAACTTAAGACGCTGCAGATTGAGGCAGAAGAAAAACGACATCAAAGGGAGGCAGAAGATAAGAGATTGACTGCCGAAAGGGAGGCAGAAGAAAAGAGATTGACTGCCGAAAGGGAGTCAGAAGATAGAAGATTGCAAAGGGAGCACGAATTACGACTAAGGGAGCTGGAATTACAAGGCCATGCTCCGGAAAATGGTGCCAGCCCTTTTGCCTCAGATGCTATGCCTAGTCAGGGAGCCTCAACCTCAGCTATGGGGTTTCATTTAGACCATTTTGTTGAGAAAGACGATGACATCGAGGGGTACCTCAGTAGATTCGAACTATTAGCTACTACGTATGGGTTAGAGAGAGAGAGAGAGAGAGAGAGAGAGAGAGAGAGAGGTGGAGTCTTAAGTTATCCCAAGGGCTTAGAGGTACTTCTTATGAAGTTTTTGCTAAGATGCATAGAGACGACCAAGACAATTATGACATGCTAAAGCAGGCTTTGTTATTGAGATATGAAAAGAATGGTGAATTTTATCGTAAGAAGTTTAGAAATGCCAAACTTTTGTCTGGGGAGACATACCACCAATTCTCTGCCAGACTGGAAACCTATTTGGAGAAATGGACGGCTTTGGGGAAGACCCAAGATCTTAAAGAGATGATCATGATAGAGCATATAAGAGAGTCCATGGCTCCAGACCTGAGAAAATTTCTCATGGAACAAGGTGCAGAGAGGTTGGGGGAGGTTTTAAATGTCGCTGAGAGGTATCAGGCAGCCCAGGCAGAGGTAAGTGGCACTAAAAAGAAGCACATAGAAAATTTTAAAGCTCCACAGCAATTTAGTAAATTTGATACCAGAGAACAAGGTAATAAAGGCAGGACAAACGTTGATAGGCCACGAAATGATTATCGTGATAGAAACTCACAGTTCAATGACCAAAAATATAATGAAAGAAAAGCGTTTAACCAAGGAAAGAGATGGTGCAAATGGTGTAAGAAAGCCAACCATAACACCGAATTTTGTAAAAGGAAACCTTCAAACATTGCTGCAATGAAATCGGGGAAACAGAGATTAAAGGTTAATCCTAATGGACAGCAGGAACCTTATCACCCCCCAGTTTGTGAGGATGTTATTTGTAATGGGGTCACCATAAGGTGCCTATATGATACAGGTTTGGATTATGATTCAGTTGTGAAGTCTAGCCTAGTGAACCCAAGTCAGTATACCACAGAAACAGTGGAAATACAAGGGGCAAATAAGGACATACCACTCATGACACTTCCCATCGCAAGGATAACGGTGAAAACTCGCTATGTGGAAGGAGAAATCAGAGCAGCAGTGATAGATGAACCAATCTACCCTCTGATATTGGGGTGTAGATACGTCTTCTTGGGGAATCCCGAGAGACCTGTGATCATGGCGACAGTGCAGACCAGGTCACAGAACAAGGAGGAAGAAGGTGAACCTATAAATGCTCATCCAGAAGAGATGAGGAAGGTGCAGGCTGAGGATAGGACACTCAAGCCATGTTTTTAAAAATTGCCCAAATGCCACACACCTCCAAGCAAGGGAGAGTACTTTATGAAGAACAAATTGATATACAGGAAGGCCGGAACTAGATCCACTGGTCACGGACAGTTGGTTCTTCCCAAGGTATATAGGGCAAATTTAATAAGGAGCTTACATGTTGGAAAAGATGGTGACCATGAGAAAGTAGGTACCATCTGCCAAAAGGTTGCTCGAAAATACTATTAGCCCGACGTAAATGTCGATATTGAGAACTTTGTAGAAGCATGTGGCGTATTTCATGAGGGAACACCCACAAAGGGAAAAAATGTGCAGGACCCAGAAACGCCACGGGGCAAACTTAGGCCTGGAAGGAAAAATACTTATCATAAAGTAGACAAAGTGGAATGGGAGCCCCCTTTTCACACCCAGTCTTCACTTGAATGGATTAACATGGCCACTATGCGACGAGTACAAAGAGTAATTTTACCCCAGAATAAGCTGACAATCTTTCGGTCAGCCTTATATAAACTGGAGGAACCTAAAAGAGAGCGAAGATCTCTCATAAGTAATCTAAAGTGGGGAAACAAACCCAAGAAAAAAATTGGTAGTGGTCGATTAGTGAGTGAAGATTCTAGGAAGAAAAGCCCTCACTATAATGCTTCTAATGGAAAGGACCCGATGGGTACCATGAAAAATAAGTATGAAAATTTAAAAGTCCATATGTAATTTATTAAGGACCTGGACAGATGAGAAAGCAGAAGAGACTGTTACCTCATCATATCAATATGTGAACGAGCTGACCACTCGTCTGAAGGCTGGATGGAAACTGGCAAATGATAATTTGAGACAATCCAGGAAGAAACATGCAGCGTATTTTAATAGGAAAGTAAAGGGCAGAGAATTAGCTGTGGGAGAGAAGGTGCTTTTTCTACTACCCAGCAGCCAGAATAAGTTGCAAATTGGATGGCAAGGTCCATATACGGTTCTAGAGAAGGTGTCTAGAACAAATTATAAAATTGACAAAAAGGGGAAGGAGAAGGTATATCATGTAAACCTTTTAAAGAAGTATCTGGACAGACCACTCCAGGAAAGCACCCCCTTACTGACCTTGGCTATCGCAACTAAAATGAAAAAGGAACCACTCACCTCACATGAATACCCATTACATCCCTGTGAGACAGCCGCACAGGTAAAAGTCAGTAAGCACCTGACTAAAAATCAGAGGGAGAGAGTTCAACAGGTTCTGGAGAAACATACAGATGTATTAACAGATAAACCAGGACATACAAATTTGCTACAGTATGACATGAAGCTGGCAGACTCAAACCCAATCTGTATGAGAGCCTATTCTGTTCCGTTTGCTAAGGAGAAGGCATTGAAAGAGGAAATAGATTATTTGTTGAAAGAAGGGATTATTTCACAACGTGAATCATCTTTTAGCTCCAGTGTAGTTTTGTTGAGGAAACCGTCTGGGGAACATAGACTGTGCATAGATTACAGGAAACTGAATGCTGTCACAGAAGGACAAGTGGACCCATTACCAGACACAAAACAGTTATTTGCCAGATTGAACAAGGCAAAATACTTTTCGAAGGTGGATCTTAGCAAAGGCTATTACCAGATTCCAGTGAAGCCTGAAGTTAGACCTTATTTAGCTTTTAGCACCTCGAAAGGACATTATGAATTCAACATGCTACCATTCGGATTGAAAAATGCTCCGGGTGTATTTTCTAGGATGATGCGCAAATTGTAGGATCCCTTGAATAATCCATGTATCACAAATTTTATGGATGATATTCTCGTCGCCACAGAAAAATTTGAAGAACACATTAACTATCTGAATATGTTATTTGATAGGCTTAGGGAAGCGAACTTAACTGCTAGACCAACAAAATTTTGTATTGGATGCAAAGAGTTGGAATTCTTGGGACATACTGTATATCAGGGTAACATGACCCCTGACCCCAAGAACTTGGAAAAACTGCAGAGAGCACCTAGACCACAAACAAAAAAAGACGTGCGATCATTCGTGTCGTTATGTGGGTTTTACCAAAAATATATCAAAAATTTTAACTCTATATGTGCTCCTCTGACTGATCTGACTCGGAAGGGAAATCCAGATAAAATTGTTTGGTCCGCGCAATGTGAATTGGCATTTCAAGAGTTAAAGGAAAAACTCACTAGCAAGCCTATTCTCAAATTGCCTGATTTGACTCAGGACTTTGTGGTGAGAACAGATGCAAGTAATGTAGGCCTGGGGGCGGCTCTGTTGCAAAGGTCCTCTTCACCCAATGGGGAACTGAACCCAGTCGCTTATGCAAGCCGCAAGTTGAATAAAGCGGAGCAAGGATATTCCACACGCGAAAAAGAATGTTTAGCGTTAATCTGGGCAATAAAGAAGTTCCAAATCTATCTGTATGGTAGGACTTTTGTGGTCCAGACGGATCACCAGCCACTTGTGTTCTTATCTCAGGCCAAGCATGAAAATGCAAGATTGTTAAGATGGTCTTTATTGTTGCAACCTTATCAGTTTAATATTGAATATATCCCGGGGTCACTGAATGTCGGTGCAGATTTCCTCAGTAGGCACCCCTGTGATAAAATTAGAATAGTAGTAGGCGTGGGAAGTAATTTTATCTATGTGTATCACTGGTTTTGGAACTTGCATTTGTGCATGTTCTCAGGTGGGGAGATGTGTGGTGAAAATACCGTGATACAACGTTAAAATATCTCCAATTATAAAGATAACGGGTAAAATAACACGTAGGGATAAAAATATAGGCAAGATATGCCGAGGCTTCTTTACCTACGCCAGCGCTTTCTACCGCCATTGAAACTAACTAGTTGGAACATGCAGACTAAACGATTTACCCTTTTAGACGGGAGGGAAACGGAGATAAAAGAAAAAAATTATGACGGTCTGAACACGTGTTTGAATCTAAAAGGCAAAAAGACGCAATTTGTAGTTTGAAGGAAAAATTACGCCACTAGTTGACACAATGTAAAGAATTGGTAGAAAAACGACCTTAGCTCTTGTTAGAAACAGTCGTATCTTGGACGTTTTACGGTAATTGGTTGTTTTGTTTGAATACAGCGGCAAACGCCGTGGACGAAGATTCAAAAACAAATTTCAAAAACTGACCTTGAGAAAAGTAGGGTTTTCTTTAATAATAAAGTTATGAAAATAAAACCTAGCTAGTTTGATAGCCCATATTAAGCTGACAAATAATATACTTTTAATTACACAGACGGACAGATAATACGGAAGATATTGACGAAAGACCGTATTGTTCCTTACAGACTAGCGAACAGTTTTTTGTGCATATTTTCACTAAAGTTACATTTTGGCGTCCTTGAGCCTAAAAATGCAAAAATCAAACTGCAATGAACTAGGGGCAAAGTCGGAGGATAGCTGCTAAAAATAACTTAGCATAGGATCTTAGAAGTAGGGGGAGACAAAAATTTATGTAGTTTTTTCATGTAGTTAGTCCAAACAAGCAAGTGTAATTTTGGGACAAATACTACATACTAGACTGAGACTGGACTGAAATTGGACTTTTAGTTTGAATATTTGAAAAAGTTAGAGGGGAAGTCCGTTGATTGGACAGAAGTTTTTATATTATTGAAAAAGATACGCACGCTTGTGCCATTGTATAGAAGACTGTCCATTGACACAGTTCGTTACTGCTAGTGGTGATTTCCAGGAATTATTAAATAAAAATCAGTGGGACGCCCTAATCTAGCCAGCAGCTCAGCTGAGTTTTGCTAGTACTACGTAACTGTGTTCTCAATTCTGAATTGTGAGTTTCTGATCTGGCACTACGATTGTGCCAGATGCTTTTGTAGAAGTACAAGAGCGGATGTCTGTGCAGCCTAACATTTTACTCCAGCTACTGAGAGGAGTGGGCCACAAGAATTGTGTACTACATCGTCACAGGCCAGTTAAGTGCAAACCTGGCCTGCTGTAGATTCATCAACTGTGTCCACCATCATTAAAGAAATAAAATCTTGTTATATAAACATTAACATCAGTCCATATGTCAAGGACACTGAACTTTGTAACCATAGATTGGGCATGATGACGCCACCCCAACTAAACATCCAGTGCTAGTTTTTCCCAAGACATTGTAGATATTATTAATATTAACCATTGTAATAATATACCTATGTACAAAAATGTCTTTTGATTATGCAATATATATATATGCATTTTATTGATAAATACATATTATTTCATATGTTCTGACCAAAAGAAACAATTGGTTCAGGACTAATAAATTAAAAAAATTTTCAAACTTAAACTATAACAGCCAGTGTTAGTTCAGTTTATCATAGAGTTTATTATTATTATTATTAGACTTATTATTTACATGTGTGTGTGTCTGTGTATTTTATTACCTACACATTACATTTCAGTACCCTAGACTTTTAACGTAGCTAACATTCATTATAGTAGAATAGGTCTGTTTGAGGTCGTAAGTGGTAGCAGAAAGGCCTTCTGTAACTCACATAAACTTTTATCTCAGGAGCCTTCACAGCTGACCTCATCCAGTACACTAGGTAACATAACAACCATACAATAACATCAAAAACCACTACACCCAGATGCCGGCGTCTAATGCTAGAATAGTTTCAGACACGTTTACAAACTGCCCACCCCTCTCCCTCTTGGCGAGACGTGACCTTAAAATCAGTTAGGTCGGCTAACCCATCTGCTTCTACACAATTTGCCGACCAGTATAAACTGGTAACAGGGGCGTTCCACACATTTAAACTTTACATACAGCATATGACGACAAATAGAAACATGCGCTAGTTAAGTATACAAATTGCATTTAAGATACCCATTAATACCCAAGTACGAAATTAGATGCAAAGTACATGTTGCGAAGAAAAATTATGTACACAAACCGCCACAGAGGCCAAAAAAGATTACATTTGCTCAGTTTAACCTTTTGTGCATGTTAAAGATTTCCTAACTTGGTTATCCATAGGAGAAGGAAACCGATTATACTTTTGATGCACTACATCAGGCGTAAAATTCTCTACCCAGTAGGTTCTTATATAGTAACAGCACACCAATATAAAAAAAAACTGGCTATAGCTTTAGGTTGAATGATTGTTGTAATTACCACATTAAAAAAAAAAAACTCGTTATGAAGGCTTACTATGACGTACCACATATCCCAAGCATAACATTTATACTAAGTACCAATTTCTAAACTTGCTTACCGCAACTGTCAGAATCTCCCACTCTTATAATTAAAAGCAGGCAAGCTGGTGTTAAGTCTGCTACTATCTGCCGGCAAGAATTTTCGGACTGAAGCAATGAGAGACAGACAAGACTGCCTATATATAGTGAGTATTTGCCACATGTGTTCAGCGTGGTTTGAACACCTGCAAAGGGGAGCAGAAAAATAAGACGTTATGGTTACCCAGAGACTTCTCTAGGAGACCTGCTACAAAGAATTTGGCGCAACAGCGAAAAGAGGGTTACGCCAGCGGGTCCCAGACTTTCCTGGCCATCAAAGCACAGGGAACTCTTCGTGACCGTCCCTTCACAACGCAGGTATCTCGGGCAAATTTGCTCCCTTGCCGGCTTGCGATGTAACATGACAGAACTTTCACGGAACAGTTTCCCGTGTCAAAGACCCGGGACTTTTTCGCCGCTAAACTTTCAAACTGAGTGTCGGCTTTTGACTCGTGGTCAAACGAACATGATCAAACAAATGTTAAATATAACGTATAATTTTTTTATACCAAAAATAAAACAAATATATAAAAAATTATATGTTTTGGTGACATATTACGGAAAAATCGTACAATTTTAAAAATTGTCACGGATTGCAGTAGTGGTCCAAAAATGGCCAAAACTCAAGAGTATCTAAACTGGGTCGTCAAAGGTGTTTACCTTCGCACAAGATTACTCCTGGCAGAGATGTAGATAGAAGTGTAGTGGCGCTTGTCTAAAATGGGTGTCTTCACAAGATAATTTAGAAGTCAAGAACAATACGGCGTAGCGCTGAGCAATGGTTAACTTATATCTGTCCGTCGCCTTTTGTGAAGGATTTAAGCAATGATTTTAAGCCGGTTCAAGCCCCCAGCTGAGTTAATTCAGCGAATTGCTCTTATAATGGTATAGCTCTGTTTAGAAGTAAATAAACATGTGTATATATATATATATATATATATATATATATATATATATATATATATATATATATATATATATATATATATATATATATATATATATATATATATATATATATATATATATATATATATATATATATATATATATATATATATATATATATATATATATATATATATATATTTATATATTTTTATATATTTATATATATATATATATATTTATATATATTTATATATTTATATATTTATATATTTATATATTTATATATTTATATATTTATATATTTATTTATATATATTGTTCTGGCTCATACGTTTGCTTTCATACATATAAAAAACTGAATTGACTATGATTGTTTAGTTTTAAAACAACAGGTAACAAATTTAATAATCAATTACTATTAACAGTTTAAAATAAATAATCTGCTGGTGACTTTTATATTGGATTTAAATGTTCTCTTCACAGAGATTTACGGTGAGGATATAGTTCAGAAAAATTATGTCATTTTTGCTGGTGCCTTTGTATAAACACTTAACTTTTAGATGAGTCCTGCAGTTGTGGTTTTCGTCACTGCTTGGTGCTGAGGGGACTTCTTCACACAACTTCTCCGATTTAGGCGGTTGGTTTTGATTCCCTGCGTTTCACTCACAACTAGCTTCGTTCCACGAACTTTTGGACACAATAGAAAGAACAAAATGCCTCTGCTAAGTACGCTGTTAACAGGCGCATCTTCTCGTTGTCCATCCACCAATGTTAATCTCTCAGAAGAATTAAATTCTTGAGTATACACAGTGCAACTCATGAAAGATGAAAACAAATCACCAATATTATTCTGGGTATTATATGGTAACTGTGTCTGGACAGAACAAATAATGATTTGTGCTTGAACTAACATTAACAATTTACATATATCTCACAAAATGATATGCTGCACTTGAGGCACATGTGATGTAATCATCGCTCATCACTGCTCCAGTCGGAGTCTGGGGTCACCTCTGCTGTCGGGTTTTCCCGCACGACTAGCAAGAAACAATCACCAGCACTTGCTGTAGTGGTTCATGAATAAACTCTTTTCATATGTTGAGGTTGCCAGCCTCATTTATAACAACTAAGCAAGAAAGATGTAAAATTTACATTAGTAAATCAATTGTTTACACTTACCTCAAAATTTTGGGAATACACAATCTCCTTGCACAGATTTAGACTGGACACAGCTCTGTATTAGATGCTTCGAATCACTTAGGTCTGGAAATTAGAGTTAATTCCTCTGACGGCGGGTGTTCTGCGAAATCAATGGTCTGGGAAAACTTTTGTTTAATTCCGCTATGACTTGGTCTGGAAAATTATAGTTAATTCCTCTGATGGCGGGTGTTCTGCGAAATCACTAGCCTGGAAACACTTTTGTTTGATTCCTCTATGACTTGTGATCAAATTCCTAAGTTTACAGTCTTGTATTAAAAATGCGGGTTTACTTGTAAATTCCTAAGTTGCCCAATACTCGATCTGTTACTTATAGTTGTGGAATTTCTAAGTCCAATGTCTCTTTTTCTATCTGGCTTTCTGGGAGTTGCTCGTATGAAGTTGCGAAGCGGTCTGTTCTGCGTCTCTGAGTTCGCTAGATTATATTTCTCATTCTCAGTTCAAATAACAGATTGTGTTTCCGCCGAATGTTCAATTGAATTCATTGTATATTCCGGCTCTCAAATTAAACCAATCAAATCTTTCTAGCACTGGGTTAGGTGTTTAATTTAAAATATCCCCTCGCGTGATTTAAAATATAAATTTTAATATCCCACGCATGACCTCTGTCTAATCATGCGGTAATATTTCCGGTGGCATCTTTTGCACAACTCATAAACACCATCTGTGAATTCATTTGATGTCCAGATGCTACCTATAGCTAATATTGTCTTTCCAGACAGATTATTTTGATAATTCCGCACAGGGATGGCCCCGTGAAACGATTATCTCATATCGTCTGTGATCGTGCGTTCTCCAGACAGTAAAACAAAAGGATCGCCGGCAGCTCAGACAAACCATATAATTTCCTCAGACATACAGACTGCAACCCAAGTATTAATTGCCTGATTGTTGCTCGCCCCGGAAATGAGTTACGTCAAATTTGCTCAAAAGGGGGCGAGCCAGCTTCTTATGATAAGAATATCCCTCGCTGACCAGTGATAATGACTGGGTATTGTTACGATAATACTTCAGTTCACCTAGCGGAACGTAAATACGTCTGAGGAGTGGTAAACAAGATAAAGATAGTCCCATAGCAGATACTTGCGTAGATGAGTGGAGTGTTAGAGACTTCACCATACTAGATCGAGCATAGAGAATAAAATAATGAATGGAAGGGCATAAAAATTGCCAAAAATGAGCGCTTCGTGTGAAAAATGAAGAAATGATACTGAAGTAGTCGCTAAAGGTGTGAGAGAGCCACCAAAAGAACAAGTAGAGACGTTTCGTCATACAAATAATGAGTTACCGTCATTCGACAATGCATCACACATACACACACACACACACACACACACACACACACAAAGGGAGGTTGTCTTATGGGTGCACCAAATTGTTAAATGTTTACTATAGACACTTACACACTTATTAGTGTGTTCCCAGTGGCGCAACAATGTTTTTCACATTGGGGAAGCAAACATCACGATATGTTTAGTACATCCATCCATCAGAATGGAATTAAAATTATGTGAGCATCTGTGCAAAAAGATCGCATTAGGGGCGATATCCCGTACCCTAATTTATAATAATAATAATGATAATGGCCCCTTCAGTCATAACTAACTGTGAGAATGCGACCCTGAGGTGACAGCCATCAGCTGCTTATTTACCTGGTGTTTCTTTCCACATTTTCTCCTCTCTTCTGCTTGATGTGAGAGCTTCTTTTTCTCCAATCTGAGATTGCGCCGTAGATAGCATCGTCATTTGGTACGATCGGCAGTTTCATCCTCCCAGGTTTCTGGATTTATGCACAGGGCCCTCATGTCTCTGTTGCACACATCTTTGAATCTCAGCTGCGGTCGCCCAACTGTTCTTTTGCCATCTACCAGTTGTCCATAAAAGATTCCTTTCAGGATGTGACCATCTTCCATGCGGCGGACATGGCCTAGCCAGCGCTGTCTAAGCGGGGAAGTAACTCTAACTGTTCATCTTTCCGCCTGCGTCTAGAATCTCGAACTCAGGTCGCTCGTAAGACTGCCTAGTGTTGCTTCAGATTACGTATTTTTCCTGTACCTAATGTCGCCAGGGAAACATTTCCCTACACCCTTATGTCTTGTTACGTTAGATCCTTGCACGTGCAACAGCCACGCTTAAACACCTGCAGAATTTATCTTACTATTTAAAGCGAGGTGTCTTTATCACTCAGTACCATTGTCTCAAGAAAATTCTACCACTGGATAAAGTGATATTTTGCGCCAGAGCTAAATAACAGTTGTAGTGCAGGAATTATTCTTTATTCGGTAAGCACACATTTAGTTATTTAATACAGTGGGGTGTTAGATTAATCTTATAGAATAGAGATCCCGTGTTACTTTAATTCATCTTAAATATATATACATTCTTTTTCTTTAAGGTAAATGTTTTTCATGACTGGGATGCTCTGAATTTTATTAAGTGAGCCATTATCCATAATCATGTTAGCTTTGAGTGGTTTTTCTTAAGAAAAAGTGGGAGCCGGTTATAATATTATTACCCAATGTTCCGCTTGGTTGTTTGTATAATATTACTGTAAAGAGTTTTTGCTATATATATATATATATATATATATATATATATATATATATATATATATATATATAGTGTAAGCCCAACGCTAAACTTGTGGTAGCTCATTCAATGATATCCCTACTTGGATGATTATCACTCGGGCCACGTATAATTATCATGGAGTGTGGAGATACCCAACATTGTTTTCACCTTACCAAAGTGTGTGTGGGACCAGGTGTGTGTATGTGTGTGTGTCAATATATTGTTAGCCTCAGGTCGCCTTGTGACGCAGCGCGCAATCAACGAGTGGCATGTAAACAGAAACCTAGGGCTGGGCCCACAGTGGTAGTTATTCCCTAGGCATAATGGAGCAAAGAGCGGGTGAGAGACGGGGTTTGTTTTTATTTTGTGAGAGAGAGAAATGGCGAGTGGAGGTTTTTTTAAATATTTTGCATAGGTGAGAGAATGACAGAGGAAGAATCTGCTACGGGTAGTAATGAGATTTTGATTGCTTCTATATTTTCACAGCTTTGGTCACAACATTTGTTCGGTGCCTCCTCGTGTGATTGCTGCTTCTTGTGGATTATAGCTTCCATATAACAAATATTACACAGCAGTCTACGTCATACTGCCAGTTGACAGCTATAATGCTGCTTCGGGGATATCTTAACCACAGCCTATTGTTGAAAGTGTCTATCGCTCCAGCACATACGGGCTGTCGCCTTTGCCATCCAGTCATGTTCGGCAACACTGTCGGACCCATTAACAGCCAGTTAACTCGGACCATACGGGCATGCCGACAGAAAGGATTCGTCGATAGCTAGTACTTGTAAAACACACATTACTCGTGCTGTCTGGAGTGTAACACACGACATAGATTTCTTTTACCTACACGTAAGCAGTTGTCTTGCGTCCTGGATTATTTACCTGCAGCACATAGTTCCGCCATTTGCAGTTAACCATCATCTCAGCACATACGGGCTGTCGCTTTTGCAATCCAGTCATTTTCTGCAACACTGTTCGACCCATTGATTGCCTGTTACCTCTGAGTATACTGAGATAACGACCGAGAGGAGTAGTCAGTTGCCAGTACTCGTCACCTGTCATGTAGTTCAAGTCTTCATTATCCAATAGAAGGGGCGCCCCAGCGCGAATACTGGATACTCGCTCGCCAGCAAAAGTCCTCGTCGTTTGGATATATTTAGATCAGTGGGTGCAAGTATTTCTGCATTCGTTTTAATTTCCCTCACATGCTAGTTTGGCCACCAGCCACAGGAAATTGTGAACGCATAGGATTTATTACGACGTTGTTACAGAGAGAGCTTATGGCTGTTTCCTCGCGAAACTGGCTGCTTAGCCCATTTGTTAAATTATCTTGGTGGTGAGAAAGTGTACGGATGTCGGGTGTTTGGAGTGAGACGTATTGCCTGAGAGATTGAGTGAAGTATTTTCCTGTGATTGTGACATATAATCACTAGCCCATCAGAGCTAGTGGAGATATTATGATTGTTGTTATTGTAGTTTCTTTAATAAATATATTTATATGTTCTAAGCGGCCAGAATTCATTCTATTCTAACTATCACTTGATGTTTGCTGTTGTAGTCCTTACTGTAATAGATTATCTTATTTAGCAAGAGAGGACGGAATAGGGTATGACATATTAAAAACCATAGTCTTGAGTATGGCTGGGAAGTCGACCTTAGATATCTGATCATATCACTTTCTCCCAAGAAGTAATTTCTCTCTCCATATTTTCATTAATGACTTTAATTTTCTCTACTTTCACATTAATCATTCATATTCTGTCTAAACTCAGACATCCTCTATTTCCATTTTCGCGACAGTATACCTCTGCCTCTCTTACCCTGAGGTTTTCCGAACAAGGACTGCCTTCTAATGCTATCAACAGGTTTCCTTAATGCGTGTACTATCCAACGCCAGCTTCTTCTGTTCATCTCTTGTTCCACTGGCACTTGTCTGGTTCTTCTGATCAGTTCCACATTTGTGACTTTGTCATACCATTTTAATCCTTCTATTCCACACAAGCAGCCATTAATGAAAGACTGTAGCTTTTTTTATGTTGTTTTTGTTATTGTCCATTTTCAGAGCCATATGATAGTACTGACTTGACATTTGAGTTGAAGATTCTTACTTTTGGTTGGGCTTTATTTCTCTTAGTCTCCATATATTTCCCAGTGCAATGAAAGCTTCTCTTGCTTTTCATATTATTATTTTGATATCCTTGTCTGTCCTTCCAAAATAGTCTGTTAAGCTGTCAGGATATGTGTATAATTCTACGTCTTGTCGTGGTGTTTCTTCAAAATCAACGTTGCATTTATTTTCATTATCTTTGTCCTTTCCTTGTGCATTTTCAGACTCACTTGGCGTGACCTCTCATCGAGTATTTTCGTTTTGCCTTCCATCTGATTGCGATTACAGGACAGAAGAGCCAAGTCATCGACAAAATCTAGATCATTAAGCTGTTTAATCAGATTCCACTGGATTCTACTTCTATTGTGTGACGTCCATGTTGTCATAATCTTATCTATTGCTAGTAAAAAAAGAAATAGATACAAGAGGCAGCCTTGTCGCGCACCAGTTCTTATCGAAAACTGGTTCTGTAAGTTGTCCTTCAGGAACAACTATGCATGTCATGTTTTCATAAGTTTTCTATATTAAGTTAATGATCTTTGAGGGGACTCCATAATACCTCATCAATTCCCAAAGTGATTCTCTGTCTACACTGTCTATTGCCTTTTCATACTTTGCCAAACCATGCCATATTATTAAGCCCCATGGATTATGTCAATGTTTAGTTGAACCATGTCACGTTCTGTCCACTTATCCGCTTCATTTTTTTCCAGCCATGCATCTCAGCAACTATTTCTGATGACACGCCCACAATGTGCACTTTTCGTTTCTTTGAACCTTAGAGAGGTTTCCGACCTTAAAATAATCATATTCAAGGATTCTATCGCCAAAAATCCACGATTCTTTCAGCATGCTTTAGATAAAGCACACGTTACTGAGGTTTCCTGTCAAGTTCCCAAAATGCTGTAATTAGCGTAAAGGTTTCCGCGATCTACGCCAGTGACACAGATAATAGTATCAGACAAGTCTGGTTCCTGTACACGTGACTTACTGTAGTGTTGCCATCATCAATCATAAATTCACATCGCTCTCAGGGGAACGGAAGCCAGAAACCAAAACTCTCCATTAAGTCTAATCGATGACAATTCACACGCATGTACTGTCTTTTATTCTATATAATATTGTGCGTTAATGGTTCCTCTAGAAGTTTCCTAATGTACTCTTATGGATTCAAGGTCATTGCCTGTTTTTGTTCCAATTACTTTTTAAAATATACTTTACTATAGAGACAGAGCTGATGTTCGTAATGCGAAAGGACTGTTCAGATATTGAAGGAGAGCTACCACACGTAAACAATACTGCACGATAACTACTACTAAAAAGATTTTTTTTAAATGCCAAATGTATTAATCATATGCTTAGATAGGAGGGTCTACTTCTTCTTCTGCGTTCAAATCTGCAGGCCTGTCGCCAGGATGACGTCCAGTCTTTTCCAGGTCAGCGCGGCAGCCCCAAAGCTTCTGCTTGAGCTCAGCAACCCCAGGCCAGGTCTGACGTCGTGGGTCATCATGGGTTGAGCAGGAGGGTCTAGAATATTCGATGACCAAAACACGATGGGGAAAGGGAAAAGGGGGGGGGGGGGGGGGGATACAAGAAGCAGAGGAATCCAACGGGGATTTGCAATGTCACGACTGAAGATTTAGGATGGCATAACATAGTTGGGAAAACTGCCAATATTTGGGATATCATGACGTACTTCGAAAACCAGTGAAGAATTTATTAAGATGTCATGATGTACTTGGAAAAATAGTTAATATTTCTGATGTCATGACGTATTTGAGAACAGCGAATATTTCCGATGTCATGACGTATTTTGAAAAACCGTGAATATTTCCGATGTCATGATGTATTTGGGAAAACAGTGAATATTTCCGATGTCATGATGTATTTGGGAAAACAGAGGAGATTTGTGATGACATTGAAAGATAGTTAGGGAAAAGAAAACAGCAACAATCGACGATGGCATGATAATGTAACTATTTGAAGTACTGGGAAGGTCAAATGACAAGAAAGTCAGCAGTATGTGATCTTCGACATCAGTTAACCTAAGTCATAATGATGCTAGATTGGTAATCTTGTAACCCTGGTCCGTTGGTAAGGTTTACAATCTGGACAACGTACAGGAATTGGCTGAAAGACCTTTCACCCAACCACTCTGGTGGAATGAGATAATAGTGGAAGCAGAATAGAAAAGAAAAGAGCAGCACAGGAATAACGTAAAGCACGAAACAGAAGAATGATGAATGAGGGAGAGGTTGAAAAGATGAAAGAGGAAAAAGCAGAGACCTGTCAATAGATTCAAGAGCTTGGCGAGGGAGGCTACGAATAAAATGTGGGAGGACTTTGTGACACAGGTGGTCACATAAAACACCCTACAGAAATTCTGGTCCGTACATCGAAGGATAAATAAGAAAAATGGTAAGCCAACCCATCCCTAATATCAAAATCTCTTCATGAATACGCCTGAAGACCGACGAAGAACAGGGGCGAGCTATATTCAATCGATATGTTGAGCAAACAGATAAAGGTGACAAATATGCCCAACTGCAAATAAAGGACAGTGTTCTAGAAAATGACATTAGGGGCCAGATTTACTTCGATCATAAATTTGAAGGAGACGTGGTGTACACATTGAAAACCAGCAGAAGCACTGCTCCGGGTCCCAATGGTGTACAATATCATCACATAAAACAGCTCGACGACACAGCCATTTTAAATATGGTGAAGGATTTCAACATCAGCATACAGAAGGCTGGGGTGCTGGAACACTGGCTACATAGTTACCTTTGGCCACTTCCTAAACCTGGTAAAGATCCCACACTGCTCAGCCGCTATCGAATCACACTGCAGAATGTCTATGGTAAATAACTTGAAAAGATAATTACGAGACAAGTAATGAGCCATCTCGAAAATGCACACATCCTTCCTGATAACTTGGGGAGCTATTAGCCTATGAAACCAATGGCACGGAGTGTTTTGATGCGGTTTTGCATGTATGAATGTTCCTAAGCTCCAGCGGGAGTTTAATTAGTCATTTGAGTTGTTGTGAGTTGGGTATGTGTGGTGGATTTTGGTGTTACAAATGTTATCATTCAATATTTCTAATGTACTGAATGAAGTCAGCTGTAAAGGTCCCTGACTATAACAAATTTTGGGTTGAGTTATCAGAGTACCTTTCTGCTACCACCTTATGACCTCAATCAGACCTATTCTTGACTAGTATGTATGATAGCTACGTATAATGTCTAGGGTTATGCAAGTGTGTACTGTAGTGTAAGTAAAATTACTACAAATACATTTAAATTCTAACGCATATATATATAGAACTGAGTCAATACCACAACCACAAACAAACTGACACTCTATTATATATCTTATAGAAGTCTGTGGCTGAATATTATGTAACTGGCTAGATTACAATTTATTATGCCCTGATTCAGAATTTTCTGAGTCAGGACCAACAACAAAATGAATTTTATGGTTTTATTTACATAAAGATTAATCACACAATGGATCTTCTGTCCATACAAAGGACTATTATAATCTAATTATATTTAGGTATTTCTCTAAACTAAGTAACACTGGCAACTAATGATGGGATGGGGTGTTATCATCATCCCTTCTCTTTATATTAGTCTCTTGTGGAATATTTATTGGATAATCAAATATTTTATGTTCTCTTTAATAAAAGTCAGTGGATAAACTTTTGAGTGCCGACACATAGGCACTTATCTTGATGTAGATAGTAGTATGATGCTGACAATTCCTTTCGGTCATTCGAATGACCAGACTGCCACAGTCCCTGGTATAGTATAGTATAGTATAGTAGACCGCTTGGTCCAGCAAAGTTTCACTTTCTCTCTATCAAGTAAATTCACCAAGGTTCTGGCACTAACGTAGTACCAGAACAAAAAACCCTGAAACAAGGTTATGATTCTGTACAACATATCTACAATATTATTCCACAAGCAATACATGGCATAATTCAATAAAAGCAAAGGGTCAGATCTCTCTGACCACCCTATGTCAACCATTTTCTTCTGAGATAACAACTCATACCAGTGCTTCTATTCTTTTCCTTAATGGCTACAACGCCTCTGACACTGCAACAATGATTATCTCCCATAGAATAATGTGAGTTAGAATTCCTACTGGTGATTGTGGAAATCATTTTAAGTTATACAACTCATGTATATTTTTACTGCTTGTGTGCAACACCACAGGCCCTGCATAAGTCTGCTTGGGACCTCTGTACTCAGTCATAAAGCCTTCCCAATCAAGCAGTATCTCATACACCAAATTTTGTTGTAATAACAAGATTAATAATTCGTTCTTACCACAATTCAAAGAAATATCACAAACATACGTTGACTGGCATTAGCATTAAGGTAAGTTTAGCTTTGCCCCAGTCCAGACTGCCAAGAATTATTATTTCACTCTTAGCACTGCTGTTCTCAACGCAGCTTGCTGACAAAACTTTCTGTATCAACTGGTGACAAGCCTTTGAAAGCTTTTGCCAATATCACTAGCCTGGTCCAATCACAGCGAAGGTCTAGCTTTTCAATTCAAATTTAAAAAAACAAAACTCCAAACTTCTAGGAGTGAGTCTTCAAAATATATTTAGCTTTTTTTGCCTAACCAATACCCTCCTTTCTATACTCTTATACTAACCAATTGGATTTGAATCAATCTAATACCTCTTTTTCAAACTTGCGTCCCCAACTAACGTAATGGATAAATGAGCAAAAACAACAGTCTGTCCGTCTTAGTGTACGTAGACATATAGTATTATTTCAATAACTTGGCTAATAATTAGACTACCATATATATTAAAACCACAGTGGATTGCTCAACCGCTTGCTTGTCACTGATCAAGGAAACAACAATTAATAATCTGTTGTACCAATAAACGCCGTTAGGTGTAACGGAACAATGGATAATTTCTTGTTGCCCTATGACGCCGCAAGGTGTGATGGCCGGAGACTGCTTTGTCAGTCGATGGCCAAGGGAGAATGATGATGATGATGATATATTAAAACATATTATTGCTCAGGGGACACTAAGCTATCTATATTTATGATTTTTATGGCGATATTATTTGTCGTTTAGATTTTCAGTTTTGTCACTGTTAATTGTCAATTACAACTTTTCCATAAGTCGGCCATCTTCCCCCTTCCTTCTCTATCATTTTTTCCATTCAAATAACTAACTTGTCTGGGTTACGTCAGAAATACACTACTCGGCGAGAATTGAAAACTGTCTGTGTGTTTATATATTCTGGCTTGTCCCACAGTGTGCAGATATGTATGGAACGGCGTGTTGAGCGAATAGGGGTTTTGCAAGAGGGTGTTAGTATTGGCGTTAATTATTACTGCCGTTTCGTTCTACAATACTGGAAAATGTCCGAATTACTACTATTAGTAGCGTTAAAGTTAAAATCGTACGTTAATTCAGACGGTAGTTGGGTGTCACAGTTCTGGCAGATCGTTAATTGTTAGTCTCAAGGACTAAACTAGGAAAGCGTGTTAGATTTTTACGGCGGGATCAATTTTATAAGCATTTCCTCTGCACAAAAGGCAGCGTTCTACTGGCGTAGAGACGACTTTCGGCGAACACCCAAGTGCGGTTTTTTTATTATTATAGGATTAAAATCTTACTGAATTTAGCGATTATTTCACAGATTTCACTACACACCTCCCTTCCTAAAACATGCATTCACTGCAGGTTCTAATCTGTGAGATAACTTAGCGCAAATGAAGTCCTACATTTTTTTCTGATTTTCATCACAAGGATGTCTACTCAAAACATCGGCACCCACGTTCTGAGAGCCGGGAATATATTCAATCATAAATGAATATGGCTGTAGGAGCAATGACCATCTTAATAAACGCGCATTCTCATGCTTTGCCTGTGATAAGAATACGTGAGGCTGATGATCCGTTTGGACCACAAATGGTCTGCCATACAGATAGATCTGGAATTTTTTTATAGCCCCGATTAACGCTAAACATTCCTTTTCACATGTTGGATAATTTTTTTCCACTTTGTTCAACTTGCGGCTTGCATAAGCGACTGGGTTCAATTCCCCATCTTGTGAGGAGGACCTTTGCAACAATTTGGCCCCTAAGCCCACATTGCTTGCATCACTTCTCACGACAAATTCTTGATTCAAGTCAGGCAATTTCAATACCGTCCTGCTTGTGAGTTTTTCTTTTAACTCTTGGTATACTAATTCACACTGTGCTGACCAATTAATTGTAACGCGTTAAATCCGTCAGAGAGGACATATAGAGTTAAAATGTTTAATGTACTTTTGGTAGAAACCACACAACGACACAAAAGATCTCACATCTTTTTTTGTTTGTGGCCTCGGTGCTCTTTTCAATTTCTCCAGATTCTTGGGGTCAGGGGTCATGCTACTCTGATGTACGGTATGTCCCAAGAATTCCAACTCTTTACATCCAATACATCATTTTGTTGGTCTAGCAGTCAAGTTAGCCTCTCTGAGTCTATCAAACAGCATATTCAAAGAGGTAACGTGTTCCTCAAATGTTTCAGTAGCGATAAGAATATCATCCATGAAATGCATCTCGCATGGATTTTTCAGGGGATCCAACAATTTTCGCATCATCCTAGAAAACACACTCGGGGCATTTTTCAACCCAAACGGCAACATGTTGAACTCATAATGGCCTTCCGAGGTGCTAAAAACTAAGTAAGGTCGAACCTCAGGCTTTACTGGAATTTGATAATAGCCTTTGCTAAGATCCACCTTAGAAAAATATTTTGCCTTGTTCAGCCTGGCAAATAGTTGATTTGTATCAGGTAATGGATCCATCTGACTTTCTGTGACAGCATTCAGTTTCCTGTAATCAATGCACAGTCTATGTTCCCCAGATGGTTTCCTCAATAAAACCACACTAGAGCTATAAGGAGATTCACTGTGAGAAATAATCCCTTCTTGTAACAAATAATCTATCTCCTCTTTCAAAGCTTTTTCCTTAGCGAAAGGAATAGAATAGGGCCTCAGACAGATGGGTGTTGGGTCTAGTAGTTTCATATCATATTCTAACAAATTTGTGTGCCCCGGCTTATCCGTTAACACGTCTGTATGTTTCTCTAGGACCTTTTGAATTTGCTCCCTCTGTCCTTTTGTCAGGTGAGTACTGATCTTCACCTGTGCAAACGTTTCACTGGGCTTCAGTGGATATTCAAATGAGGTGAGCGGGTCATTTTTCATTTCGGTTGCGATAGACAAGGCCATTAAGTGTGTTCCTTCCTGGATTTGCCTGTCCAGATATTTCTTCAGAAGGTTCACATGATAGACTTTTTCATTTCCCTTCTTGTCTATCTTATAGTTTGTTCTGGATACCTTTTCCAAAACTGTATATGGACCTTGCCATCCGATTTGAAGTTTATTGCTGCTGCCGGGCAATAGAAGAAGCACATTCTCACCTACAGCAAGCTCCCTATCCTTCGCTTTTTTATTATAATAAGCAGCATGCTTTTTCCTGGCTTGTCTCAAATTATCATGTGCCAGTTTCCAACTAGTTTTTAAACGAGTGGTCAGTTCGTTCACATATTGATATGATGAGGTAACAGTCTCATCTGCCTTCTCATCAGTCCATGTCCTCAACACGGTTACATATGGACCTGTAATTTTGCTGACTTATTTTGCATGGTACCTGTATGGTCCCTGAACTTGGAAGCCTTATAGTGAGGACGTTTCTTCCTTGTATAATCACTCACAAATCGTCCACTGCCAATTCTTTTCCGGGGTTTTTCTCCCTACTTTAATTTCATTGTGAGAGATCTTCTCTCTCTTTTATCTTTCCCCAGTTCACATAATTCCGACTGAGGGATTGTCGGCTTATTCTTGGTTAAAACAACTCTTTGTACTCGACGCATAGTTGCCATTTTAATACATTCAAGTGAAGACTGTGTGTTAAAAGGGGGCTCCCATTCCACTTTGTCTACTTTATTATAATTATTTTTCCTTCCAGGCCTAAGTTTGCCCCGTGGCGTGTCTAGGTCCGGATCATTTTTCCCACATTTGGGTGTTCCCTCATGAAATATGCCGCAGGCTTCTACAAAATTCTCAATAACTATCTTTACATCTGGCCAATAATATTTTTGAGAAACCTTTTGGTACCTACTTTCTCGTGGTCCCCATCTTCTCCAACATGTAAGCTCCTTATTACATCTGCCCTATATGCCTTTGGAAGTACCAACTGACCGTGACCATTGGATTCAGTTCCAGCCTTCCTATACAACAATTTGTTCTTCATATAATAATCCCCTTTGCTTGGAGGTGTGTGGAATTTAGGTAATTTTTTTAAAACAAGGCTTGAGTTTCTTGTCCTCAGCCTGTGCCTTCCTCATCTCTTCTGGATGAGTATTTATTGGTTCATCTTCTTCCTGTCTGGATTGTTAATGGGTCTGGACTGCTGCCAAGACCACAGGTCTCTTGGGATCCCCCAAGAAGACATAACGACACCCCAATATTAGAGGGTAGATGGGTGCGTGTAACACTGCTGCTCTGAATACTTCTTCCACATAGCGAGTTTTTACCGTTATCCTGGCAATTGGAAGTGTCATAAGTGGTATGTCCTTGGTCGCCTGTTGTATCTCCACTGTTTCTGTGGTATACTGATCCGGGTTCACCAAGTGCGCACTCACAACAGAATCAAAATCCAAACCGGTATCGTAAAGGCACCTAATGGTGACCCCATTACATACCACGTAATCACACACTGGGGGGTGATAAGGTTCCTGCTGTCCAGTAGGTTTTACCTTTACCTAGTTTTTCCCCAACTTCATAGCAGCAAATCCAGCAGGTTTCCTGTTACATACTTTGGTGTCATGTCCTTTCCTCTTACACCATCTACAATATAATCTACCTTGATGAAAAGGTTTTCATTCCTCATATTTCCTGTCAGCGAATTGTGGGTGTTTATTTTTATAATCATTGCGTGGCCTATCAACATTTTGCTTACCCTTGTTACCTTGATCTTTGTTGTCAAATCTATTAGAGTTTTGTGGAGCCTTATAATTGTCTACATGTTTCTTTTTGGCGCCAGCTACCTCTGCCTGGGCTGCCTGATACCTCTCAGCGACATTAAGTAACTCACCCAGCCTCTCTGCACCCTGTTCCATGAGAAACTTTCTCAAGTCTGGAGCCATGGACTCTCTCAATGGCTCAATAAGGATCATTTCTTTAAGATCTTGGGTTTTCCCCAGAGCAGTCTATTTCTCCAAGTAAGTCTCTAAACGTGCAGAGAACTGGTGATAGGTCTCACCCGACAGTAGCTTGGCATTTCTAAACTTTTTCCTGTAAAATTCACCATTCTTTTCATATCTTAACAAAAGAGCCTGCTTTAACATGTCATAATTGTCTTGGTCATCCCTGCTCATTTTTGAGAAAACTTCATAAGCTGTTCCCCTAAGACCTTGGGATAACTCCAGGCTCCATCTTTCCTTTTCTAGCCCATAAGTTGTAGCTAATACCTCATACCTACTTAAATATGATTCAATATCATCATCTCTCTCAACAAAATAATCTAAGTGGAACCCCATAGCTGAGTTGGAGGCTCCCTGACTAACAGTAGCATCAGAGGTAGAGGGGCTGTGACCATTTTCAGGAGCATGGCCTTGCAATTCTAACTCCCTTAGTCGCAACTCATGCTCCCTTTGTAATCTTTTAACTTCTGCTTCCCTCTCTAATCTTTTATCTTCTGCTTCCCTTTGCAGTCGTTTTTCTTCTGCCTCTAAGGCCCTAGCCTCCTTGTCAGCCTCAATTTGTAAACGTTTAATTTCTTTATCTGCCTTTAATTTCTTAATCTCCCTAGCATCTTCTAACTGCATTCTCCTCTCTTCAGCTAACCTATGTTCTTCCCTAGCAATGAACTTATCACATTCTGAGGTGACATAGTCAATCAAGACTTGACCCTCCATGTTCATGTCTCTGGCAGTCTGCACAGCAGCAGATCTGAACTTTGCCAAATCAGCCATATTATATCAAGCAACGTTAACAATATACTAAGGTAACTTATCAACTCTAATTAAACAACAACTACAAGCACCAACAGTTTATCCACTATTTAAATTCCACAAAAGAATATATTTTTACTTTTATTATCTGGGATTCCTATACCTGTATTAGGAGAAGTTTTAAATCCCAGAAGCTAGTTACCCAATATAGCTGGTGCTATGAGAAATTCAAATCCCAGGAGCGAGACCCCAATATATGTGATGTTGGGAGTTTACCTAATGAGAAGTTCAAATCCCGGACGAGCCCCCAATATATGTGGTGGATTTTGGTGTTTTAAATGTTATCATTCAATATTTCTAGTGTTCTGAATGAGGTCAGCTGTGAAGGTCCCTGATTATAACAAATTTTGGGTTGAGTTATCAGAGTACCTTTCTGCTACCACCTTATGACCTCAGTCAGACCTATTCTTGACTAGTATGCATGATAGCTACGTATAATGTCTAGGGTTATGCAAGTGTGTACTGTAGTGTAAGTAAAATTACTACAAATTCATTTAAATTCTAACACATATATATAGAACTGAGTCAATACCACAACCACAAACAAACTGACACTCTATTATATATCTTATAGAAGTCTGTGGCTGAATATTATGTAACTGGCTAGATTACAATTTATTATGCCCTGATTCAGAATTTTCTGAGTCAGGACCAACAACAAAATGAATTTTATGGTTTTATTTACATAAAGATTAATCACACAATGGATCTTCTGTCCATACAAAGGACTATTATAATCTAATTATATTTAGGTATTTCTCTAAACTAAGTAACACTGGTAACTAATGGTTGGGAGGGGTGTTATCATCATCCCTTCTCTTTATATTAGTCTCTTGTGGAATATTTATTGGATAATCAAATATTTTATGTTCTCTTTAATAAAAGTCAGTGGATAAACTTTTGAGTGCCGACACATAGGCACTTATCTTGATGTAGATAGTAGTATGATGCTGACAATTCCTTTCGTTCACTCGAATGACCAGACTGCCACAGTCCCTGGTATAGTATAGTGTGGTAGACCGCTTGGTCCAGCAAAGTTTCACTTTATCTCAAGTAAATTCACCAAGGTTCTGGCACTAACGTAGTACCAGAACAAAAAACCCTGAAACAAGGTTATGATTCTGTACAACATATCTACAATATTATTCCACAAGCAATACATGGCATAATTCAATAAAAGGATAGGGTCAGATCTCTCTGACCACCCCATGTCAACCATTTTCTTCTGAGATAACAACTTATACCAGTGCTCCTATTCTTTTCCTTAATGGCTACAACGCCTCTGACACTGCAACAATGATTCTCTCCCATAGAATAATGTGGATTAGCCTTCCCACTGGTAACTGTGGAAATCATTTTAATTTATACAACTCACGTATATTTTTACTGCTTGTGTGCAACACCACAGGCCCTGCATAAGTCTGCTGGGGACCTCTGTACTCAGTCGTAAAGCCTTCCCAATCAAGCAGTATCTCATACACCAAATTTTGTTGTAATAACAAGATTAATAATTCGTTCTTACCACAATTCAAAGAAATATCACAAACATACGTTGACTGGCATTAGCATTAAGGTAAGTTTAGCTTTGCCCCAGTCCAGACTGCCAAGAATTATTATTTCACTCTTAGCACTGCTGTTCTCAACGCAGCTTGCTACAAAACTTTTTGTATCAACTGGCGACAAGCCTTTGAAAGCTTTTGCCAATATTACTAGCCTGGCCCAATCACAGCGAAGGTCTAGCTTTTTAATTCAAATTTAAAAAAAACAAGACTCCAAACTTCTAGGAGTGAGTCTTCAAAATATATTTAGCTTTTTTTGCCTAACCAATACCCTCCTTCCTATACTCTTATACCAACCAATTGGATTTGAATCAATCTAATGCCTCTTTTTTCAAACTTGCGTCCCCAACTAACGTAATGGATAAATGAGCAAAAACAACAGTCTGTCCGTCTTAGTGTACGTAGACATATAGTATTATTTCAATAACTTGGCTAATAATTAGACTACCATATATATTAAAACATATTATTGCTCAGGGGACACTAAGCTATCTATATATTTGATTTTTATGGCGATATTATTTGTCGTTTAGATTTTCAGTTTTGTCACTGTTAATCGTCAATTACAACTTTTCCATAAGTCGGCCATCTTCCCCCCTCCTTCTCTATCATTTTTTCCATTCAAATAATTAACTTGTCTGGGTTACGTCAGAAATACACTACTCGGCGAGAATTGAAAACTGTCTGTGTGTTTATATATTCTGGCTTGTCCCACAGTGTGCAGATATGTATGGAACGGCGTGTTGAGCGAATAGGGGTTTTGCAAGAGGGTGTTAGTATTGGCGTTAATTATTACTGCCGTTTCGTTCTACAATACTGGAAAATGTCCGAATTACTACTATTAGTAGCGTTAAAGTTAAAATCTTACGTTAATTCAGACGGTAGTTGGGTGTCACAGTTCTGGCAGATCGTTAATTGTTAGTCTCAAGGACTAAACTAGGAAAGCGTTGTAGAGTATCTATGTGTTGTAGTTGTCTTGGCCACTACTGAATGTCTGGATGCGGATGTTATGTTTTGGGTCATGCACTGATCATTACTGAAGAAAGTCTTCTTCAGTTACCTCTGCATCATCGAATGAACCTGTCATGTAGACCTTGAGTGGGAGTGTCAAGTAACGCGAATGGTGTAGTAGTTCGGTGTAACAGACCACTTGATAATACCTCTCACACATTCTCATGTAATGCAATGACGACTTGAACTGCCTCTGACATTTCAATAGTTTAATGAAGGCACGCAAACTGGACAGCACGGATACAGTCATGGGTACATGTTGACATAAATTCATTGGTTATTTGAATCGTGGATGATACATTCATGTAGTAGTGAAATATCATTCAACCCAAACTAACATTCACTGTTCTGGTAACTAATTGCCGTATCCTGTACTGACTGAACGCGTCAATGAGGATCGGTAAACATACAAAAGTCATTGGCCAAACCTTCATTTCATGGCTAAGTTCTTAAGCTGAAATATGTCCAATGTTTGTATAATAATCATAAACCACGATAGTGGATTTTCACCTCATAACAAGATCTCGATACCACTGCCCGATAGTAGGATACATAATCTGTTCTCTTGACAGTGATCAAAAAATATGATGACAGAAATATAACATGGCCGCCTTCCTGAGTTGTCGCTCACTCACTCGTAGGAAGGTAGATATAAGCCAAAGTTAATTTAGAATGTGCATATAAATAATTTTATAAAGTTTTCCATACAGCTCTACAGTAATCAAGTTACTTCATGTAGACATAACTGCTGTAGGAAAGCCTGTCATCTTCGTCGATACAAAACACGACCCTAGCGATACGAAGCACAATGTTCCATCTAGGTCTAATCGACTCGAGATAATCAAAAATAGGGTCTGGCATAACTGGAGTTCGAATCACACATATGAGGAGGATCTCTGACAAATAGACTCTTGCAGAGACATAAACTTCTCCTGGAAAAACATCTATGAATCACTGTTAAACCTTAAACAGTGCCAGCCCTGGAAAAAGCACTCAGCCATTCTTGGCGACATTATCGGAACTCTCCACAACCCAGAAGGACTACGAAAACCTGCGCTAGATTCCGGCAGAAAGAATATAGTCCGACCTGAACATACAAAGGTATACAATATACGACTGAATCTTCTTTCACTAGACAAGTAGTACACATGAATTCAGGCCATAAACATAACAAGCAAAATTAATCTATTTTCTGGCCCGAACAAATAAGAACGGACATGAATTCAATATCCATGCGCCGAATCAATATCAAGAACGATCACTCATATAATCAAAAGTGTAAATCAATCATGAATTATCTAGCTTTACCAGAGGAAGCATTTTCATACACAAATGAATGCAAGTATATATTTTCCATATTAAATAGCCATATCGTATTTTTGTAATATGTGCGTCAAAATATGCACGCAACAAGCGTGTTAGATTTTTACGGCGGGATCAATTTTATAAGCATTTCCTCTGCACAAAAGGCAGCGTTCTACTGGCGTAGAGACGACTTTCGGCCAACACCCAAGGGCGGGTTTATTTATTATTATAGGATTAAAATCTTACTGAATTTAGCGATTATTTCTCAGATTTCGCTACAGTATGCTTGCCTTGTAATATGTTAGTTACAAGCAATGTTGTGAGCAGAGATTAAGACAAGCTGCTAGCTATAGTTATGCGTGAATGAAGCTCAGTGGAGTGTGGAAGGTTTTCACGTGTTTGGTGAATACGAATGAAAGGGGTCAGTCAGAGAGAGATGTGTGTTGGGTCAGTAGAGAGTTGAGTCAGTAGTGAGTAGACAGTAGACAGGAGACAGTGAAGAGCGTAGATAAGAGAAAGGTGGATGTCAATAGTAGTGCGCGAGTAAAGGGCCAGAGTTGTGCAGTGGATTTATGAAGTAGCCTATTTTGTGGCTGTAGATATTCCGAGAATCAGAGTGATTGTAGAATACCTGGGATTTGTTGTGTCTCCAATGATTGTAATGGCCCTGCGCCCATTGTGACTTAAATTTGATATAATATTTTCACGGAGATTGATATAGTTCTTGGAGCTGGTGTATTAATCCTTTGACCGTGAGCTAGACAGGCGGTGTATGAGTGTTTGATATTCTACATCCACCCACATACACCCTACTCATTACAACCAACTTGAGGTAACGCCGGAACATTTGCGTACGAGAAATTCCAGGGTAAATGAGAAACGGTGGCTGTTGCAATTGACCTAGAGAATCCTTATAGCAGTGTGGACTTTACAACCCAAATAGAGTGTGTAATGGCATGTGGCATAAACTTTTAGCTTACAAGGTGGACATCAGCTGCCTTAACGGAGAGATTAGTTGCATTTTTCGTGGGAACATGGAAGAAGAAAACCAATGAGCATTTTCCTTGGACTACCCCAAGGTTTTCCACTATCGCTAGTGGTGTTTAACATCTACACAGCCAATGTAGCAACCATTCAATCAACAGAACCGGTGCGAATATTCTTCTTCTTCGTTCGCCCTCAGACTTCTACATTAATCACCCATTAAAGGCAGTAGTCAGCTCAAGGTTCTTGACATCTACAAACAGTTTTTCGTTGAGAGATGTGGGTGGTTGCCATATGCCACTCCGTTCACTGCTGTAAGTTAGGCAGGAGTGGAGCTGATGTTCGGCTGTCATGGAGCTGGTGCAACAGGAGCAGAGATCTGTTGGACCAATCATGTACTTGTGATATAAATAGTACCTCAACCTATTGTGACCAGTACGTAAGCGGAATTTGATGAAATAATCTCACCTAGATAGTTGGCGATAGGTATCATCTGTTATGCGACATGGGTGTTCTCTGTCCCATTTGGACTTGAATTTGACTTTTATAGTTGTTTTTAGCCATTTCATAACTTGTCTCTATGTCGTTTTGTTGCAGGGCTCCCCTTCTTTAGCACGTTTATCTGTCTCTTCGTTGCCTGGAATATTGCACTGTGCACTTGTTGAATCATTAGGCCGGGCTTTCAAGTGAGTTTATCAGATCTTTCAATCCTTTAGCATGGTGGCTCTTCAGGGCTGTTATTACTGAGAATGCATCTGTAATGATCAGTATCTGTTTTTCTGCATGTGCTTTGTACTCAATAAGGACGAACATTAACTTCTACAAATGACATACTCATCTACAAAAATGGTTCTGACAGACGGGAATGGTCCATGTATACAAGAGACTACAGGCGGTTTTTAAATGGTGTGACAAAATTAGATCAAAGGTCAATCCCAACAAGGCCTGTGTGATGTGGTGCTCCTGGAAAAACACCATAGTGAAAGCAGACCTTCCAGACATCACTTTCAATGGGAAGAACATTGAAAAGCAAGACAAGCTGAAGTATCTGGGAGTAACGTTCGATTATGAGCTATCGTTCAATTACCATGTCGAATAGATTATACAAACATGCAATCGAGTTCTGGCAGTGTTAAAAACAATGGCTGCTGCGTACTTGGAGCAAAGACTACTGTTTCTTCTGTATCAACAGCTCGTCATATCAGTAATCAATTATGGGCTGGGAATACTCACGCTGTCAGTTTCGCAATGTCAAAGACTGGAACGCGTTCAAAATTATCTCATTCCACCAGAGTGGTTGGGTGACACCCAATTCCTGTACGTTGTCCAGATTGTAAACCTTACCAAAGGACCAGGGTTACAAGATTACCAATCTAGCATCAACTATAAAAGTCATATTCAAGTCCAAATGTGACAGAGAACACCCAAGTCGTATAACAGATGATACCTATCGCCAACTATCTAGGTGAGACCATTTCATCAAATTCCGCTTACGTACTGGTCACAATAGGTTGAGGTACTCCCGCATGACCAGGAGAGTAGATCCACACCAGTTTTTGAAGATTCGATATTTTTTCTGATGTTTTCCATTCATGCCGTAGCCATCAATTTTGGACCTTCCGAAGGATGGAACAATAACTGCCTTGGTTGATAGAGTTTCAGACATCCTGCATCAAGTATGAAGAGAGACATAAAATTAAGTGGTTTGGCCATCGACTGAGAAAGGAGCCCGATAAATTACCACTACGTGTCCACAACTGCAGATTTTCTGGCTTCTAGGCACGAGGAAAACTAAGAGGCAGATGGATAGACAACATCACAGACATCCTACAACAACACGGGCTCACAACAGCTAATGTGACACACTTGGATCATGAACGCAAACTTTCACTCCCCACTAAGATTAACTACGACAATGGAAGGAAAAAGTAAACAGTAAGATTCGTCAATTTTTCATTACTATAGTTTAAGTATGTCTTTTCCGCAGATCAATAATTGCTGATTGAAACGCTGACTACAGATGCATTTTTATGATTTTGCTGTTTATTGCTTTCTGTCATAAATTTTTAATAAATAGGTCAGAAGATATTTATGGTCCCGTATGAACAGAGGTGATAGTGGTAAATATGTGAGAATAAAGGTGTAAGAAATAGATTTTCACGAGGGGTTAGTGTAAGAGGAAGATCTGTCTCTGGAATGAGTAGTTTCTCTAGTCCAGCCTATCTATACGACTATATTTTAATATAAGACAACCTTTCTCTCCCTATATGAAATATAAGTTACACTAAACACACCCACACACACAATTATGTGACAACAATACACACAAACATGTAAAACTGTGGTTAATTGGGTATGGGTCTGACCATCACACACATTTAAGTTCTTTTTGTTGTTTATTATCATTAAACTTTTTAAAACATCAAACATATAGAGAAATCAGATAAATCATTTTTACCGATATATGAAAATAACCGAATAAGTGCCCTCCCCTTGTTGAGAAAAGATCCCAAAAGAAGTTAATAACCCAAAGGTTAAAGATAAGCGATAGGTTACAGAATAGAATATGAAGAACAAATTCCCCACTAAATTACTACTCAGTAAAGTACTCAGTTTAGCGAAATAAAAAAAGAAGTTAGTACAATAATTGTAACATAAAGAAAATATTCCCTCTCTTTCTCTCTCACTCTCATGTGTGGCCACAAACAATCTCGCTTACATACTGATGGTGTTGGTATCCCTTGAAAAAATACAATAACTCCTGAACGTATACTGTCAGGTGGGTTGCCCAAATATGGCCCCAGTCCAGCCTACGTATCGAATAATAATTACAAGGTGGACGCCAAATTTGGTAGTGTAATTTTCCCTGGATGAAATAGGTGGCACCGCGAATAGTTGCTGAAGCAAGAGGTGTTCTGGACGTTCACAGTTGAAAAAAAAGAAAGAAAAGTAATTCCCGTATTTGTTAAGCATCTGGTTGCTAAGACAAATGTTACAATATGTAAAAGTGATGATGATGTAAATCCTATCGGCTGGCTCTAGGGTAAGTGTCGATTTTGAAACAGCACAACTTTCTGAATGAATCCCGTGCTGCGTCTGTCAAAAGTTAGATGTTGTATATATATATATATATATATATATATATATATATATATATATATATATATATATATATAGATATATATATATATATATATATATATATATATATATATATATATATATATATATATATATATATATATATATATACTTACTTACTTAGTCGTTCCCCTTCTACCGTGAGGTGTAGAGGTTTGGAAGAGAGAGCGCCAGACCATTCTATCAGCTGTCTTCTTCCTGGCCTGGTTCCATTCCAGTCCTCGGTCCTTCAAAGATTGTCCAACGTTGTCCCCCCAGCGGACTCCGGGTCTTCCTGGAGGTCTGGATCCCTGGCTCTTTGTTTCCCATGCTTGTCGTGGTAGCCGATCTTCTCCCATTCTGCAGACATGGCCAAACCATCTTAGTTGGGACTGTTCTATTTGGGTCTGCAGCGGATGGGATTTTAGGCCTTGACGGATCGTCTGGTTGCGGACCATGTCTCTTCTTGTTACTTCAACCACTTTCCTCAGATACCTCATTTCTGAGATTTGGATCTGGCTTTTGTGGATTGTAGTCATTGCCCACGACTCGCATCCATATGTCAAGACTGGGACATAGGTGGAGCGGTATACAGCCATCTTCGTTTTCTTACCAACCTCTTTCTTGCTGAGGAATCCACGATTTATGGCCTGAAAAAGTCTCCCAGCCGCTGCTTTTCGAGTGGCCAACTCTTCTTTGATGCCTCCCTTTCGGTCTATAATAGCTCCGAGATATTTAAAGTGGTCGACCTGCTCCAGGACCTGTTCTCCCAACTTAATCTGATGTTTTCTTTCTTCTCGTGATATCACCATGGATTTTGTTTTAGAGCTGCTTATGACCATCCCTCTCTTCTCCAGCTCTTCCTTCCAGACTTGCAGGTTGGATTGGAGATGTGCCTCTGATTTAGCAATCAGGGCAACATCATCAGCAAATGCCAGCTCCGAAATATAGACCTGTCTCATCTTCCAGTACCCCACTGAATACTTTCTTGTTCTCTCCTTACATGCCTTGATGACATCGTCCATAAGGAGTATGAAGAGGTAAGGTGATAGGATATCACCTTGTCTTACACCAGTGGTGGTCCTGAACTCTTCTGACTTATGGTTTGCTATCCTCACATAATTTCTGCAAGACTTGTAGAAGCTCTGTATAGCATGAATCAGAGGTGCTGGAATATTCTTCCTTGCCAAACAGTCCCAAAGTTTGCTCCAGGGGACCCTGTCAAACGCCTTTTCCAGATCTATGAAACAAAGATGGATCTCACTCTTATACTCAAGGGCCTTTTCACTCAGCTGTCTGAGTGTGAAGATTAGGTCTTGAGTACTTCGGTTTGCTCGGAATCCGCACTGGACCTCATCCAATTGTGGCTCAGCTAGGCGTCGGAGTCTCTGCTCTAGGATTCTAGAGTAGATTTTACCAGGGACACTGAGAAGGGATATGCCTCTATGGTTTCCACATTGTCGATTGTCACCCTTTTTGAAAATTGGTGTTATGATGGCAATCTCCCAATCCTTTGGTATGGTCTTGTTGCACCATGCTGCCTGTAGGACCTTTAAGAGTAATAGGTCGCCTGATGCTCCCATGTACTTAACCATTTCTGGTGTTATACCATCATGCCCTGCTGCTTTGCCCATCTTGATTTTCTCTAGTGCTGCCCTCAGTTCTTCCATCTTTATGTCATCTTCACCATCATTGGTTTCCTCTTCTGTGTCAGTGGTTATCATTTCTGATGCTTCATCATGCTCACCATCCAGGAGTTCTGAGAAATATTCTTTCCATCTTTACATTACTTCCTTCGGGGCAGTAAGCAATTTGCCTTGCTTGTCCTTTATAAATTTGAGAGGGCATTGTTTTTCTTTCCTCATGTTCTTTAGGGTCTTATAGAACATTTTCTGGTTTTCTTGTGCATCTTTTTCTAGCTTTTCTCCAAATTCTTCCCAGGACTTCTGTTTTGCTGCTAGCACTTTGTTCTTTGCTTCAATATATATATATATATATATATATATATATATATATATATATATATATATATATATATATATATATATATATATATATATATATATATATATATATATATATATATATATATATATATATATACATGAGGGGCGTTCAGAAAGTAATGCACCACATCGTTTTCCTCAGCTAATAATGAAGACAGTGGCATGAAATTTTCCACACTTCAAATATGGCCTGTGCCAGTTGTGCACCAAATTGCACTGCAACCGGCCAAATAATACGGCTGCCCTAAACCATTGAAATGGAGCGTGTTAGCAACTTGCGTTATAAGCAGCGAATTGTGATAGAATTTCTCGATGCAGAGAAGGAAACTGTTGTGAACATTCGCAAGCGTCTATGTGATGTGTATGGAAGTTTTGCAGTCGACATAAGTAAAGTCAGTCGTTGGGTTTAGAGAATCAAAGAATCAGGAAGTGGAGATACGGAGCTGCTTGATCGGCCGCGCTGTGGACGTCCTGCCACAGCCACCAACGCAGAAATGTTGAAATGCGCTGAGGGCATTATTCTTACTGATAGGCGAATCATTACTTAACAATTGGCCTTACAGCTGTCAGTTAGCATTGGTAGTGCAAATGCAGTTATAAAAACTCTCGGATTTTCTAAGGTTTGCGCAAGATGGGTTCCTCGAAGTCTCACAAATGACCACCAATTGCAAAGGAAAGCAATTTCTTCTGAATTGTTGGAGCGTTTCAATGCTGATGGAGAGAACGTTTTGGCTAAGATCGTTACAGGTAACGAAACCTTGACACATCCTTTTGAACCTGAGACAAAAAGACAGTCAATGGAGTGGCATCATCCGCAATCACCACGAAGAAAGAAATTCAAGACAATTCCTTCAGCTGGAAAGGTCATGATCACTGTCTTTTGGGACATTGAAGGTGTGATTCTTGTGGACGTTATGCCAAGAGGAGAGACAATCAATTCGCAAGCTTACATTAAGAAATTGAAAAAACTCAATCAACGTTTTCGCAGATAGTAGTATACAATGCGCAAAACAGGTCGCATTGTGGCGGCGCCCTGTGGCGGCGCGTGACATTTTATATAAGGAAATTGTGGCGGCGCGCGGGCGGCGCAAGATGGCGGCCTTGAGATAACAAGGGGAGGTTATATGGGGGAAGATGGCGGACTTGAGATAACAAGAAGAGGGGTATATTTTTTTATATAAGGAAAATGTGGCAAGATGGCGGACTTGAGATAACAAGGGGGAGATAAGTAGGTTGTTGTATTGGATGACATTTTATATAAGGAAAATGTGGCAAAATGGCGGACTTGAGATAACAAGAAGAGGGGTATATTTAGAGTTTTTTTATATAAGGAAAATGTTGCAAGATGGTGGTTTTTTATATAGTAATATATTATTGTTGTTGTTTTTAGTATAGCCAACTTAGGTAGTGGCTGTGTTAGACAAACAAGAAGAGGATAATAGTTAGACTTTTAGATAATAGGATATTTTTAGACAATAGGAAGACGATAGTTAGACGATATATTGAGACATATATATTAAGATAACAAGATGATAATAGGAAGAAGGTAATAGGAAGACGATATTTATTGACATATACATTTAGACATACAACAGTTATTTTACAACAGTTAGACAAACAGTTAGACGAAATATTTAGACAAACGACAGACGATATAGGTAACAAAAAGGCGTTTTAGTTAATATAGTTTTTATTTTATATTCAATAGTGTTTTTGTACTAGCAAAAACATATAAGAGTACATATATAGTATTTTTTACCATAATACATTGTGCAGTAATTTTTTATCAAATGAATATATAATTATATAGGAAAGACAGTATATGGTAACATTATCAAACATTGATATTGGTAAATAATACATATTTATATTGGAAAGCTAGTGTTTTCAAAATATACAATAAAAATATCACAGCTGCAGGCCAGACCTTGAGGGGAGTCGTCACATTGTTGTCACGTCATAAGAAATAGAGAGGTGTTGTGTATGTGGTATTGGAGTGGAAGACAGTTTAAATGTTGAGGGGTGATGTGGTGACGTTGTCGGGATGTACCTGTCGTTTGATGTAAAAGTAAGACAGGGCGTTGCGGTGTTGTTCATATGTGTAGATGGAGGATTTGTGTGCACGGAACCCGATATTTTTCCCACCCTGTGCTTGTTGTGTGTTGAGGACGTCTAAGAAAGTGTGTTTGTCTACTTTGTTGTGGTGTTTGTTGAGTCCTTTGGTGGTTGTTTTGTCATAGTCACCAAAACAGTGATACGTCTTGCTACAGAGGGAAACCATCCCTCTGCCTTCGTACTCTAATTTAAAAAGGCCCGGTGTCCGTTTGTCGTATAATGTTTGTTCGCGGCATTTTTGACAAAGGGCGCGCGTTTTACCCTCGCTAGCTACAAAGTCGGGTCTATGGTCGGGACATACTTCGGCGGGGAACCACTGGTGGTAGGAGCTATAAAATTCCTGTCGCATAGCAGGCTTAACAACGTCCGCTAACTTGTCTGAACTAAGGGCCAAATAAAGGCTGTCTGTATCCGTCTCGCACAACTGAAAATCTGACCTATCTATAAATTTATCTAGACAGTCGTAGTAAAATTCTAACATGCGTAACTTAGCGTATTGGTAGACGAAGAATCCTATCTGAACGGGCAGGTCCCAACATATAGTCTGTTTAAGTTTTTCTACTTCAAAAAGCTCGTCAGTCACTAACGTCATTTTCCTAAAGCGGGGTGAGTTTATTAATTTAGAGGTACCCTCGCCCGTCGTGTACGAGACATCCACATGCTTCGCCTTATTGGTTAATGTCTTGCCATAGGCCGCGTTACCTAGCAGTTTCATGGTCTCGCTGGTTATGGCGTAGGCAGGATCAGTATTACCCTGTCGACGCGCGTTCGAAACAGTGTCCCCAAACTGCTTGAAACACGTCACGGGTGTATACTCAAGCACCTGGTAAATACAGGTGACTTCTAAACCTTTTGTCAGGTACCAGCGAAGCAGTGGTGTCGCCAACATAATCTTTTTGCCCACATAACTACCGATCAATGTCCGTCTGGGGGTAGTCAGGAGTTTATGTTTTTCGGCGTATTCCCGCATGAAAGGCCCAATATCTTCCCTCGTGACGTCGACATTCTTAAAAAATGGGCGTCATTTCAGAGAAATGTTCTTTTAGAGAGTCGGGGACATGAATGTCACACTCGACTAGTCCAAACAGGGTCTCGTCTAGCACCGAAGCGAGAATATTTTCTTTTGTCAGGGGGTACCGACATTTGGTGTAAGACGGTTTCTGGGTAGGGAAGGTGGCGTTCAGAAAACGACGGATTGATGGGTCGGTTTTCTTCAATGCCTGCCACTCGCACTCCCACATTTCGACAATGGTAACGTTGCATTCCTTCCTCAAATAAGAACTTATTGTCAGTGTCGCTCTGTACAACTCATCCAGTGGTGTGTTGTTGACTGGGTTAACGTCACGACCGGCGGTTAGTGGGCAGTTAGGGTGGCCGTGGAATAGGCAACCGTGGAACTGGTAGACGGTACGAGAGTCTTTATCCCAACCGTCTACCCTAATGTGCCTATCACTCAACGACATTTCACGGCCGTTAAACTGGGTTTTTAAGGTCACTTTATTTTGATGGGAGACCCAAGCCAAATAATCGCGGCACTGCACGGTGTATTTGTGAAGTTTGTGGTGCTTGAAACCGTCGTCATCACTGTACCGTCTAACGGGAAAGTCAGTGGGCATTTTCTGCATTATCGCCCACAAATAAAGGGCGTTGGCATCAAAACCTTTAATGGCTTGAACCGTTTTGCCACCTCTAATGCGGGTTTTACCTTGCTCGTGGAACCTGTGAAAAATAATTGACGGTCCCCCGACTATGTTTTGGCGCAAGGTGTGGTGCAAATCTGCCTCCCACTTCGAACATAAAGAAAACAAGACGTTGGGCGGGAGGGTTTTGAAAAGGTACTTTAACGTGACACCGGGCACGGAGATCGCATCTTTAAACATGTCTGCGCCTAGGTGCGCGTAAAAACTAACTTGTCGGTCTAACGCTGCCAGGAAGGGGACCACGTCTTTATTGTTGTACTACGTCAGAAAATCGCGTAACGTGGTCATGTGGTTCTCGGCCCACACCTTCTGACATTCGGCGTACTCGTCGACGGAAATGTTAGTATTTTTAAGTTTGGAAAAAAATGCCGAGTGGGGTGGTAGCGCCGTTTCGTCTAACTTTGCTAAATCTGTTATGTATTCATAACAGAAAAAGCCTTTGGTTTCTTTAACGTCGTACGCGGCCAGATATTTGCTATAACTAACACCGGGGGCTAAGTAGTTGACTATGTCTAAAAACTTTAAGTCGCTAGTGGCAATACACATAAAATTATTATTTCTCTTCACTAAAAATGTGATGTCTTCCCCCGTGAAATATCGGATGAGATACGGTTTGATTACGTTGATGTCGTACTTGCCCGAGTTGAAACTTAACACCGGTAGCTGCCTCAAATAGCCCTCTAATTTTCCAAAGAGCTCCTCAGACCCGAGTTGGGTGAAAACGTCATCAAAATCCGCTCGCAGAATCTCATAAGAGGCCGCGGCAATTTTGATCAGATAACGAGCCATCCTTTTTACCAATTTTTGTGGATCACCCTTTGTGATAAAACACACGGGTTCCTCAAAACCGGGGACGTTAGAAGCCACCGAACACGACAGGGGCACGTGTTTGGCTGTGTAGGTAGTGACATTACCACTTGATTCTACACTGTTCTCAAAATAACATTCAAAGTCAAAGGTGGCCCTATAAGGGAAGACGAATGTTGTGTCTACATCTATCCCCTGCTCCTTGATTAATTCCCAAATGGTCTCTGGGGGATTATACACACCACCTTTAAAGGTTTCTCTTCTCATAGAGCCGGTACAGCGCTTTTCATGGCGCGCCATATCCCTATAAATCTTCCACAACTTACCGCACTCGGTACACGAAAAAGAGTTACTGGCCCTATCGATATCTGTAATGTACATAAAATGGTTCTTAAACATTAACAGACGCAACGTATCTGGAAAACTATCACTACCTCTAAGTGTGGGGGTCAGGTTTTCCTCGTCGTCAAATTAAAAAACGTCAATATTTATATTAAAGCATTTTTCTAATTGGGGCATATCGATTAAACTAACCCCGGGAAAATCGATGAGGGACTTAAGTCGCTGCTGTGTTTGCCACTGTTCAACTAGGTGGCGCGTCGGTTTTCTAACATCTTTAACGGCACCACCCCTAAAAACGGCTAGACATCTAAAAAAGCAAAAGTTATCACTGTATGGTTTTGAATGTGAATCGTGTTGTAATGTGTTGATATGTTTATTTTCGGTGATAAAGGAGGGAATGTCTTGTAAGCAGCAACCGAAGGGAAAGTCTTAGATATGGTACAGATAGAAAGAAGTCGCCGGAATGGCTTCGACAAAGTATTTTGTGTTTGGTCTGTTTAACTGTGCTTGTGTGACAATATCGCTATCGTGTAACTGTGAGAGAAAAGCTTTGAAATCTGTGATGTTGTTGACTAGGTGGGGTTGATCTAAGACGACAGTGTTGTTATGGGAAGAGTGAAAAAATCTTAGATCGCCTGTCTCTCTGTGGCGTAAAACGATGTGGAAACTGTAGTGTGTTTTGAATCTTTTTGTTTGTTGTGTGAAGACAGGGAGCAAGAGTCCATATTTTCTGTTGGTCTGTGGAAAAAAGTGAAAGTGGACAGATATTTATGTTTATTGGCGTGTGTTTTGATTGCATTCCAGTTGTCAGTGTAGACTTGTTTTATGTCATCCTGTAGGTCTTCTAAAGAGTCTTCTTCAGTGGTCAGACGGGGTTTTTTGATATGGGTTTGGTGGGTATTGGTCATGGGGCGTTTCTTGGTCTGGCCTGTTTTTGGTGGGTGAGATGGGATGGGATTTGAAGAGGTCGCTGCTGGTAGTGTGGTAGTTGTTGCTGTTCTCATTGAGTCTGTGGTCCCTGCTGCAGTAGATGATGATGATGTGTCTGATGCTGTCTGTTGGTGCCCCGATCTCGATGTTGATGGTGTGGTGTCTGCTGGTGATATCTGTTGATCCACCGAGCTTGAGTCTGTTGTTGTGACATCTGTTGTGGGGAATGTTTCGGCGCCTGGTGGGTATGAGGTCGAAAGCTGGTTAGGGGTGAGGTGTATTTGTTTTCTGTGGGTTTGTAAACGATCACCACGAGTGAATTTTTTGTCACAGACCTCGCAGGAAAACATAGGGGTTGAGTGTACTGTTTTTACGTGACGTGTTAAAATATCATGGCGTTTAAATGTCTTGCCACAACGGGGACACAAATTGTTCTTCACCGCTGCAGTGGTGGTCCCCGCTGGGGTGTCTATATTGAGTCTTCGTGCAGCGCCCGCCGTTGCAGTGCTGGTCTCCAATGAGGGGTTTATAGCGGCCCCCGGTGCAGTGACTTCCGCTGTGGGTGATCTTGGTGCACCGGGTCCATGAACACTCTCAATATGTTGTTAGAGTGCCTCAGGTCCTGGAAAGTTATGAGGACAGACACGACAGGAGTGTGTCGGTTCAGCATATACTGTCTGCATATGTCTCGTTAGATCACGATTCCTCGTAAAAGATTTATTGCATTGTCCACAAACGTAGCCTTGAATTGAAGACATCTGTGAAGTAGAAACAAGATACCGTTACTCACACATAAAATAAATACAACAACATACATCTAACGAGAGAGAGAGAGAAAGAAAGACAGAGAGAGAAAGAAAGAAAGAAAGAGAAGGAGAAAGAGAAAGAGAGAGAGAAAGAAAGAGAGAGAGAGAGAGAATAAACACAGTCTTATATGTAACAATCAGTTAAATAGAGAGAGAGAGAAAGAAAGAGAGAGAGAGAGAGAGAGAATAAAACACAGTCTTATTTTTAGGTTGTTATCAAAGGAAATAATTTTGTTTAACAGATCAGAATGGTCCCCGCGCGCGCTGCCAGAAAGATATCGATTAAAAAACCCAGTCTGGCGCGTGACCCAACGACCTGATCTGTCGTTTAAGAAATAAGCTTTATTAACGTGTTTTGCTAGTTTGTAACAAGGCGTCTGTCCCTGTATAGTGCTGTTTTATATTTATAATATATTATATCTATATTTTTCATGTATAGTACTGTTAAAAAAAATATGTTCTAAATATTCTCTTTATCATGTTAACACACGAAAATAAACCTCGCAAAAATGAACAAAAACACTTGTCTAACAACAGGGGGAGAAACACGGATAAGATTTAGTCTTTTTTCCTAGTACATAATCGGTTAAGTCTTATCAACCACTCTTTAAAAATGACGTGTAAGAATTTAACATAACACACAGATAAAAATTTAGTATCTGAGTTAACACAGATAACAATAACAAACAAATATTAACAGTTAGACTAATTTGAAACAGATATTTAGCAACACTGCCTAGTGAGAAAACGAATACACAGACATATCTTTTAAATAGAAAAACAGATATTTTTAAAGTTATTTATGGTCTCCTAACGAAAACACTTATATTTTTAAAGATATACATCCTAACACAAAGTAACGAATACACAGACATATCTTTTTGTTTAAATATTTAATACAATACACAAACAACTAAAACCTTTTTATAATGTTATTAAATATTTTTACACCCTAACACACGAAAAAACATATATTTTTAAAGTTATTTATGGTCTCCTAACGAAAAGACTTATATTTTTAAAGATATACATCCTAACACAGAACATACGAATACACATATCTTTTTGTTTAAATATTTAATACAATACACAAACATCTAAAACTTTTTATAAAAATTCTATATAACGTGTAAAATATTTAACATCCTAACACACGAATTCACAGATATCTTTTAAATAGAGAAATAACATATATTTAACAAAACGCATACATACTATCAGGTAATTGATAAGACAAAACAAGTGGTTCTTTTCTTTCAGTGTTCTTTCAGAGATGTGTCCGCTTCGGTTTCTAATAATTGAATGATATGTCTGAAGACAATGTGTCCCATTATATTACAAAAAAGTGCGCGTAACAGGGTCAACGACCTTACACATCTGTTATTGCTCGCAAACAGTTGTCTGTAAATTGTCACGTACCGGTAACGGGTCACGGTTAAGAAATAACTCACCAATGTTTACTCAGTGCAGGTGTTCTGAAACAGCCTGTTTCACCTGGTAATATAATACTTATACAAACAGTGCTGTTGCTCTAAATGTCTTATTTGGCACGGACGATTATCGATCCACAGTGAAAACTCGTAGGAATTGTTTACTCAGCCACAGGTGTTTATAACTTGAAACGAGTTGTACCATAAAATTAGCAAACATTTATTTGTGACACAGGCAGATGTCTTGTTGACGGAAGGGAACAGAATGTTACAAATGTTTACAAAAAAATAAATAGAGTATTTTGAAATAAAGTGGGAAACATATTTTTCTTATCTAAAACATATATATATTAAAAGAGAAAGGCATTTGACACATTTTAACATCGGTTTAGTTGAATATATAAAAAATGAATCCAGAACTTAATAAGATACAAATGATAGCTTAAAAAGCAAGCTTTAAAATATCTGATAACTAAAAAAGAAATGTACCAAACAAAGACAGAGAGAGAGAGAGAGAGAGAGAGAGAGAGAAAGAGAGAGAGAGAGAGAGATAGAGAGAGAGAGAGAAAGAGAGAGAGAGAAAGACACAGAGATAGACAAATGTATCGAGAAAGAAAGGCAATTGATACATTTTAAAACGGTTTATAAAACACTAGAATAATGTCCCTCTGTATATAAAAATATATATTGTTTCAAAATACTAATATATAAAAAATATATCCAGAACTTAATAAGATACAAATGATAGCTTAAAAAGCAAGCTTTAAAATATCTGATAACTAAAAAAAAGAAATGTACCAAACAAAGAGAGAGAGAGAGAGAGAGAGAGAGCTAGAGAGAAAGAGAGACAGAGAGAGACAGAGAGAAAGAAAGATAGAGAGAGAGAGACAGACAGAGAGATAGAGAGACAGAGAGAGAGAGAGCTGTTGGTTATATTCTTTTTCGTAGAGAGAGAGAGAGATATTTTTTCTTATCTAAAACATATACATTAAAATCAACCATCCTTTTAAAAGATGACATATAAGAAAACAAAAAAAAGAGATATTCGGAAAACATATTCCAGGTATTGTTATGTTCTTGACCAGTGATTCTCACGTTTTTTTTTATTCTCAATACATGTCGGTGTCTGGGGTTCTCGTATTGGTTGGTTGAGTTCTTACATTTTTTTTTATTCTCACAATGTTTGCACAGTGATTCTCACAATGTTTGCACAGTAATTCTCAAATTCTTGACCAGTGATTCTCAAATTCTTGAACAGTGATTCTCAATACATGTCGGTGTCAGTGATTTTTATTCTCACAATGTTTTGCATAGTGATTCTCAAATTCTTGATTAGGGATTCTCAATACATATTGGTATCAGTGATTGTCACATTTTTTTTATATTGTTCTCACAATGTGTAGGGTTTTTGATATAAAATAACTGGTTGTAAGTGAAAGTTATCATTATTAAATATGGATCCGAGATTTGCACATCCTTTTACCTGTTTAATTTCAGGCCCTAGTTCTAGTGGAAAGACTGTTTTTGTCCAGCGTTTCCTAACACATATCAAGGATATGGTCACAGTCGTACCCGATGAAATTTTATATTGTTACTCCGAGTGACAACCTTTATACAATTCAATGACTGGATTTCAGTTTATTGAAGGACTGCCCGATATTGAGCAGTGGACAGGTGTTAAGAGACGGTTGGTAATTATCGATGACCTCATGAACGAAACAGACGAACGTGTAACTAAATTATTCACAAAAAAGTCTCATCATAAAAATGTAAGCGTATTTTATCTGGTGCAAAATTTATTTGGCAAGAACAAAGAACACAGAACCATTAGTTTGAATTCTCATTACATAGTACTTTTCAAAAATCCACGCAATGGATCTCAGATTGTTAATCTAGCCAAACAGATGTACCCAGGTCGGACTGCCTATGTTCAGGAGAGTTTTAAAGACGCAACATCGGTTCCACACGGGTATTTGCTAATTGATCTTCGTCAAGACACACCAGACGATTTAAGGCTTCGTTCGCGCATCTTCCCAGAGGAACAACAAATTGTTTACGTACCCAAGTAAAATGGCAGAAAAATTAAAAAGACACGCTGAGATGTTAAAATGTCTACGTACAGCCAAACCACAAGTCATCAAGGCTGTTATGAAAACAGCATCACCCGAGCTGGTAGGAACACTCTGTGAATGTTGTCACAACGTTTTAAAAGGTAACGTTACACTGACACGCCCTCAGAAGAGACGTATGCGTCGTTACAAAAACATCCTGCGAGCGCTTACCAAGAAGAAAGTCTCGCTCAAAAGACGAAGACAGTTTTTTACAATCTGGAGGTTTCTTATCTGCTCTGCTTGGACCAATACTATCTGTACTAAAAATGCTCTTTTAGATGGCTAAAAAATGGTTTTGATGGATCCTCGTTTGTTAGAAAAACCTTATAGACCACCCGATGCTCTAAGAGATAACTTGGGAGAATTAGACACTCATATGCAACTAGTCTTGGATCAACGTGATCTGCCACTCGGTGACAAGGCTAGACTCTACCAACAAACATTACAGCGTTATTTGACTCGACTAGAACAGTACAGACACGTACCTCTAGGTCTCGTAGATATTAAACAACCACCAACACAAACCAGCGAACAACCCACTGTACTTAAAGAGGAGATCGTGGACAAAACGTCTCAGTCCCCACCCGTCACACCCACTAATCGAAAAAAGGTGGTGACCAGTACATTGCGAGAATCATCGTCGTATTCGCTCAGAAGAAGGAAAACGACGCCAAAGTGGGAACCATGGCCAAAGAAGTGATTTTAAAACAACATTACTACGACCCAAAACGACCTGGAGCTTATGGTGGAATCGCCCCCTTACAACGTAGCACCAAACTTAGTCGTAAAAAAATTGAAGAGTGGTTAGGCCATCAGGACAGCTACACCCTACATAAACCGGTGCGCAGAAAATTTAAACGACGTACGACCATTGCAGGTGGTATCGACCAACAGTTCCAGGCTGATTTAAATGACTTGCGTTGTTTAAAAAGATTCAACGATGGGTATTCGTATCTAGTAACGTGTATTGATGTGTTTAGTAAATTCGCTTGGGCTGTTCCATTGAAAAACAAGACTGGGACAGCTTTAGTAGCAGCGGTAAAGACAATTTTTAACAGTCGTAAACCGATAATTTTTCAAACAGACAAAGGCAGTGAGTTTGTCAACAAAACATTCTTAAAGTTTCTTAAAAACGAAGGGGTCCATTTCCTCACTACGGAGAATGAAGACACCAAAGCAGCTATCGTCGAACGGTTTAATCGAACCCTCAAAGAAAAAACGTGGCGTTACTTTACCAAAACCAACAGTCTTCGCTACGTCGACGTGATACAACAACTGGTCCACAACTACAACTACTCGTATCATCGGAGTATTAAGATGGCACCGGTGGAAGTTACCCCGAACAATCAAGAAGAAGTGTGGCGTACTTTGTATTCGACCCCTGACGTCATCGGTAGAAAAGTCTATTTTAAACCTGGTGATCGCGTGCGGATCGCCCAAGCCAGACAAACTTTTAAAAAGGGTTATACGCCGGCGTTGACAGAACAGTTGTTTACGATCAGCCGACAAAACAAAACAAGACCGGTTACGTACATCCTTAAAGATGATTCGGGTGAGGAATTGAAGGGTTCTCTTTACCAAGAAGAACTGCAACGAGTCGGCGACAAGATAGTTTATCGAATCGAGTCCATTTTGGAGGAACGCCGTGGTGGCAGGGGTGTAAAAGAATATTTAGTCAAATGGTTCGGTTATAACTCGTCATTCAACAGCTGGATTTCCGCCAAACAGCTAGCGAGATATCGAGACTGATGGATAATGAAGAAGACGTGAGCACCCCAGTATTGCGACCACCCCCTCCCAAGGCTACGAGAACCTCGTTCTGGCCTTTTTTTGGGGAAACTAGTTCCGCGACTAGAGATCGTTTTCCTCTGTCAGATGATTGTTATATATGTCGTCATCGGTGTCTCATTATTCAATCTGAGTCGGAGCAACGCAGAGGGACCAGACGGCAAGTTTTGGATCGCTTTAATGAGCAGTTGTCTGGGTTACATGTTACCTAACCCCAAGATAGGATGAGTTTTTACGTGACTTTACCCAGCAATGCCTCGATGAAAATATACCCAAACAATAACGCCGGTCACTTTTTCGTCAAATTGCCACAGACTATAGACTTGACTTCGCGTTACGAGGTTGGATTGGTTGAGATTCAATTTCCCAAAAGTTATTTTAACGTGCTAGAGGATGATGTATGGATACATTACTTTCCCAACAAAGAAGATGAGTCTATGGTACTCACGTTACCAGCTGGTCTATACACGTCACCCGACACGCTGATCGACGAGTTGAATCGTTTGCTTTTAGCCACGGATGTGGATGAAAAAGCCAGAGTTAGATTCCATTTTAACAATAATAAGGCCACCTTGAATCTGTATGATCCGGAGGTTGAAGTTAGAATTAGCGAGACGTTGAAACACATGTTAGGTTTTCCTGCCTCACTCGCCACAGACATTGACCCAATACTACGAGGCAAGACTGAAGTACAAATGGATAGTGACATGAAAAATGTATACGTGTACTGCGATCTCGTAGCGGCGAGACCGGTTGGAGATGCCTCTGTCCCTTTGTTGCGGATTGTTCCTATTTTGGATAGGACTACCGCTTCTGTTTTCAGGATTTACGACAAACCCCACTACGTACCCCTGAGCCGTTTTTCGTTTGACGCGGTGGAAATCCTTTTAACTAACGATCAGGGTAAGACTATCCCATTCACTAGCGGAGCTTCGGTGTTGACACTACACTTCCGAACTCATAGACGGTTTGATTTTGACTAGAAAAATGGTCAGACACGTACCCATCCGACGAAACCCCAAGATGTATGAGGAGTTTTACTGCAACCAAGCTGGTCATGGGATGCCAGTGTTTATCGGAGGCAGAAGTCAAAGAGGACATGGTTTGGGTAGTTTTTTCGGCGGGCTCGGTCGTATGGTTCTACCGTGGTTAAAAACTGGAGGCAAAGCTTTACTCAGAGAAGGGCTTGGGACCGGTCTACAGGTCGCGAGCGATGCGTTAGCCGGCAGAAATGTTGGCGAGGCATTTCGCGAACGAGGCAAGGAGTCGGGTCAACGTTTATTACAGGGAGCCGTTGAACACCTCACCACTAACCAATCGGGTAGCGGGCTTAGAAGAAGAAAAAGAAAAACGAGAGCTGCCCCACCTGGTGAGCCGAAACGCATAAAACGCAGTAACCGAGCTCGACCTTCTCATTCTCACCAGAAGAAGCGAAGGTACTCTGATATATTTGAATGATGGCGCTTATTCACCCCAACTCGTGCGAGTGTCTTCACAGTGGTCTAGATTTATTTAGCGTACCACCAACGCAGACAGCCGTAGAAGAGGGACAATTTGTGGAGATACATCCGTTGGCCGCCTTAGCCCCCGGAGCCCCGGTGGAATTTGTAATTTCGGGAAACGGTGAGGAATATCTAGACTTGTTCAATACTTTTCTACACGTGCGCGCCAAAGTTACGTTAGCTAATGGCGGCGCATTACCCGCTGACGCAGAGGTGGCCCCGATCAACTATTACCTGCACAGTTTATTCTCCCAAGTCGACGTTTCACTGAACGATACGCTGATTACACCCAGCGAGAACACCTACCCTTATAGAGCTTACATCGAAGCCACGTTGAATTATGGGGAGGAACCCAAACGAGGTCATCTGACATCGGCTCTGTTTTACAAAGACACGCCAAATTTTATTACGGACACAATTGGTGACAATAACAACGGGTTAAGACTGCGTCGACATATAGCGGCTGGTTCTCAGGAGATTGATATGATGGGTCGTTTACATTCAGATATCTTTGCTCAAGATCGTTACCTGTTAAATGGGGTGACAGTTAAAGTAAAACTCACCCCGTCTAAAGATGCCTTCAACGTGCTGGGACACGACCCCACCGCTGGATATAAATCTATTATAACTTATGCGGCCTTGGTTGTCCGGAAAGCTAAATTAAATCCCGCCGTCTCTCTAGCCCACGAGAAAGCCTTGGTGCGAGGTAATGCCAAGTACCCCTTGAAACGAGTTGTGCTAAAAACTTTCTCTATCCTTAGAGGTATGCTATCGCACATGCAGGATAATCTGTTTCTCAGTCAAACACCTACACGGATCGTGATTGGACTAGTCACTTCGTCCGCTTTTAACGGGTCGTACACGGCTAATCCGTTCAATTTCGCTACTTTTGGTCTGATATATTTGAACGTCAGCGCGGACGGCAGAACCGTCAGTGGCAAGCCTTTGTCCATGGATTATGAACACAACCAGTACGTCAGAGCCTTCTTCGCGACGAATCTAGCTATGGGGCTGGTTGGTAAAGACGCCGGAAACGACCTCGAGTATAGACATTTTAAGCACGGTTACGCCTTATACGCCTTTGACCTCACCCCCAGTCTACTAGACGGTGACCAGTTTGAGATGGCCAAGTCGGGCCCAGTCTCAGTAGAACTTAAATTCGCCGAGGTCACACCCGAACCATTACAGGTTCTCGTCTACGCCGAGCAAGACTCGATCTTGGAGATCTCGAAATCGCGCCAAGTTTTGACAGACTACACCACTTAGACAATGAACACAGACGAGATACGCACCATCCTCCTGTCAGACATATTTGTTAAACGAACTGGGCTCGTTAAAGTGTTAGCTCGTGACCAATTACCTCTACGCATCGATCCGACCAAGACGGCTGCTTTCGTCATCAACACTGACCCTAGCTATCGCCCAGGTGACCACTGGGTCGCTCTATATTATAACGGACTTGGTACTTTTGAATATTTTGATTCTTTTGGCCTACCACCTACACACTCGGACCTGGTTAATTTTATAGCCAGAAACTCTACTCGACCTGTTAACTACAACGCCAGACATTTACAAGATGTAGTCACCAACGTTTGTGGGCTCTACGCCATTTATTTCATCTTGATCAAAACGCGAGGTGGTACTATGCAGCGGGTCCTACTACCATTTTCGGCTAGACAACACGCCAACGATCGATTAATTACGCGCTAAGTCAGACCCTGGCTAGCGAAACTCAACCCCACTTTGATAAACAAAGGACGAAATCAATAGACAGGTGTATTTTTTCCCTCACGACAATACGGCTATGTGTCATTGTTCCCACGCAATACATCGACGAATCACGTCCCGCCTAACACACGCTCGATGTTCGACGAATCAAATCCTAGCTAGGGCACGCCTAAAAAAACCAGATTATACAATATAAACACTTGGAAGACACTTTATTAACGACAGATACACCTCGTTGAAAATGACTGCTCCCAACAACTGGGTCTACATCAAGAGAAGTGATGAAATGCTTAAACCTTTGGCTAGTGGTCTGAAGGCTGCGTCTTTAAGTGTTTACCGAGGCCAACCTTTACTGCACGTGCGAAGATATTTTGGTGAATCCTACCTCAAATTTCCTACCAAACACGGCATTACGTTAACTCGACCCGAGTTTGACCATTTATTGACATTACAGAGCGAAATCCTCGCCGAATTTGACCGATTACAGCCACCAAGCACGGATACCTATCCTACTATCACTACCACGTTTGATCAGTACATCAACTCCAGCTGTTACCAACCAACAGAACCGAGTTTGTTTCCTACCACAGACCTGACCGATGTCCTACCCCCGAAGAAACCTACCACCTTCACTAACCTGTTTGACGAATACATGAAGTCTAGCTGTCCAGTATCCCCAGACCCGAGTTGGTTTCCTACCACAGACCTGGCCGATGTCCCTAATCTACCACAGAAGAAGAAGAAACCTACCAAGCGATTGAGAGTTGCCCTTTAGTATTTGACAAAATAAAAAACTATATTAACTAAAACGCTTTTTTTGTTACCTATATCGTCCGTTGTATGTCTCAATATATGTCTAACTGTTGTATAACTGTTCGTATAACTGTTCGTAAATATAACTGTTCGTATACATATCGTCTTCTTGTTATCTAAATATATCGTCTAACCATCGTCTTCCTATTGTCTAAAAATATATGTCTCAATATATCGTCTAACTATCGTCTTCCTATTGTCTAAAAAGTCTAACTATTATCCTCTTCTTGTTTGTCTAACACAACCACTACCTAAGTTGGCTATACTAATAACAACAACAATAATATATTACTATATAAAAAAACCACCATCTTGCAACATTTTCCTTATGCAACACTGGAAGCTATCCCCAAATTGGATTGGACTGTACTACCCCATCCACCCTATAGTCCTGATTTGGCACCCTCTAATTTTCATCTATTTGGTCCACTTAAAGATGCACTCCGTGGGACAAGGTTTGAAGATGATGAAGGAGTGATTCATGCAGCGAAAAAATGGCTACATGATCAAGACAAAATCTGGTACGGGCTAGGAATACATGCACTTGTTTCGCGCTTGCATAAAGCCGTACAAGTTGATGGGGATTATGTTGAATAATACCGATGTTTACATGACATATCCATGTATATTGTGTATAAATTTCATGCTTTTTGAATAAACAGCTCCTGAGAAACACGATGTGGTGCATTACTTTCTGAACGCCCCTCGTATATATATATATATATATATATATATATATATATATATATATATATATATATATATATATATATATATATATATATATATATATATATATATATATATATATATATATATATATATATATATATATATATATATATATATATATATATATATATATATATATATATATATATATATATATATATATATATATATATATATATATATATATATATATATATATATATATATATATATATATATATATATATATATATATATATATATATATATATATATATATATATATATATATATATATATATAACTCCCGTGGGCTGATAAATTGGAAAAAATATCTGGGAATTGATAGTCCAGTTAACTTAATAATTAGATTGTTTATGTGTCTTTTAGCCAGTCCTGTTCACAACATGGACTTATGGACTCGAAAGCCACGAAGAAAATAATCAAGAAGAAAAAAAACCGCTGGCCGCCCTGTCAGGTCTGCGAGAAATAAACAAGACATTATGAAAAGAAATGCAACTATTCTATAAATACACGGACGGGTCGAGACGGTCTCTCTCCCACTCCGGCAGTCCTGATTAAAGGTTAAAAGCACACGGTGACTTTATTTACAACTATACGGTCAGTTTTTTTTTCGCCCGCGCTACGCTTGAGATTCGGACCAAGGTATGCACCTTCCCGCTCCTCTGCGCGCGCGTTAATAATCAGCTAACACTGTCGACTATTTTTTAATTATCCCTACACGCACTTACAAATATCGTCTGTCGTTAATAGTTATTTTATTGTCGGCGCCTGTTAGTTTAGTCGTAAGGTATAACAATAGTCGCTAACTATAAAACACAAAAATGAAATAAACGTGAATCCTGTTCGGTCACTATAGTCGCGCTTACACTTAATCAGTCACTAAACCGTATCTTCTGGTGTGAGAAGCGGGTGATAACATTATCATTCTAACCTGGCAAAGAAAAAAAATTGCTTATATCCATTCATTTGCTCTCAGATCCCTAATGGTGTTAATTTCACATTAACGTGCGAACCATAGGATTGAGAAACTGTGGACCAGATGAAAAGTTCTCTGACGGCAACCGTTTTATCTCGTCAATCGCTGCTTTGCCCGACATCAAAAGACATCGTCCCGCTAACGGAGTTTCTTTCGAAATCGCTCGCATTCTTGAGATGAAATGCAAAACCGGCGTCAGAGTTCCCCTGTATCTTAAGATCAAAGGGTTAAGTGTTTATCCCACGTGCGATCAGTCCGATGTCCGGTGATTGGCAGATCAACTCGCGTGAGAAACTAGGTAAACTAATCAGGGCTCGCTGCCTGTTATGCTGGCAGGTCACGGAAATTGGTAAATGTCTGTTTGTTTACATGTCAAGAAAAAAAGAGCTTGGATTAGATATGAGTAATGCAGTCAGAAAATTGCGTAGTTTGGCTTAGCAAATGGTAGACACTAAATGGGAAAGCAAAGGCTGTCAGATTACTGTATCAATATTTACATTCTACGTCCCACTTTCTTAAGTACAACCCCCACACCCATGTCGTAGAAGGTAGAAATCGCACGAAGTAGAGGATTGCTGGTCATGGGCGACGTAGGGCCTGGTTATCCCACGGAACTGCTTCTGTAGCCACGAAGGTCGGCCCGGGTCACCCCAAAAATTCGCTGACCAAAAGGGAAGTGGTACTGCTCTGACTGACCTAACAAGCAGACTGTAGTTGTTTTGCTGCCGAGAGTATAAATTGGAGTGTATCCGGTGGATGTCCATGGAATTATGAACAAAAACAAGACAACATGACACTACGCTTCACAACAACAGTGGATCAAAAGAAAAGAAAAGAAAAGAAAAAGAAACTCTTTCCTTTCCTGTGCACAAGTAGCCCTCGATTTATGCGGAGGAATTAGTTTCCGGACGAACTGGCGCAATAGGAGTGGGCGTAAATTGAAACCATGTGGTAAAGTAAATCAATGGGAATTCAGTGATATCTGTTCCAGGTACCCAAAAACTGAAGTGCGATTTAATGGTTTTATCTTTAAAGCTCTGAAATAAAATAAAGTATATTAAATAAACTTTTGTAAATTGAACAAAAAAGCAAATGAAATAAAAAAAAAAAAATATATATATATATATATATATCTTCTTCTTCTTCTTCCGTCCTTAGCCACCGACCGTCAAAGCAGTCAGTGGCCATTACGCCTAGTGGCGTCTTAGGGCAACAGCAGATAGGTTTTCTTTGCCATTGTTTCCCATCACGCCTATTGGCGTCTTTAGGGCAACGGCAAATCAATCCATTTGCTGTTGTTTCCGTAATCGAAGTGACTGGCAAACGGGTGATCAGCCCGTTGGTATATATATATATACATATATATATATATATATATATATATATATATATATATATATATATATGTATATATATATATATATATATATATATATATATATATCTTCTTCTTCTTCTTCCGTCCTTAGCCACCGACCGTCAAAGCAGTCAGTGGCCATTACGCCTAGTGGCGTCTTAGGGCAACAGCAGATAGGTTTTCTTTGCCATTGTTTCCCATCACGCCTATTGGCGTCTTTAGGGCAACAACAAATAGATCCATCTGCCGTTGTTTCCGTAATCGGTGTGACAAGCCAACGGGTGATCAGCCCATTGGGCATATATATATATATATATATATATATATATATATATATATATATATATATATATATATATATATATATATATATATATATATATATATATATATATATATATATATATATATATAATATATATATATATATATATATATATATATATATATATATATATATATATATATATATATATATATATATATATATATATATATATATATATATATATATATATATATATATATATATATATATATATATATATATAATATATATATTATATATATATATATATATATATATATATATATATATATATATATATATATATATATATATATATATATATATATATATATGTATAAACACACTTTTTAAGGTACGTATCGATAGATGAAAGAATGTCTTAACATTTAACACATCACTTGTCACGTCTTCTCTGTGATCCATAATCGCTGAGCTCACTAGACGGATTGATACCCTTTCAATTTGGGGCTGTCAAGACTAGTGTTAAACCAGAACGTGATCAAAGCAATAAGTTATCTCAAAAGCAATAATAAATAAGAGCTGAAGACATCCCAGACCCCCGATCCTTCCATCGTCCGAAAATGTAAAGCATAAATCCTTTTTTTTTAAATTTCCAGCGAGAAGAATACTGTTGTTGTGTGTATTTACATTTCATGAAACCACTTTACTGGGAAACCCAAACTTTAGATTGGGGAAAAACCTTGTCTGTACAAGATATTTATCGATTAAGTGTTAAGAGTAAAGAATATTCCAGACAGCGAATTGGCTAACCGGATAATATCAGTATTGATTTATTTGTAATGCATCTGTCTATTTTTCAGCTACACTTCTGCTTCAGTAAGGGAAACAGACATTTTGTAATGGGCTTTTACTTGAAGAGAAGTCGCAACAATCGGGTTTGAAAATTCACAGGGACGAGAGGAAGATTTTGATAATAAATGCGACTAAACGGAAACCGGATTACGTCTGGTGGTACGTCACTACAAAATATGGAATTGTACTTGTATATATACTGTTCAAAGAAAGAAACGCAACTTTTTTGATGTTACTTTAATAAAAGATATTCGCTGATTGGACATCAGTCAACCTTTCGACTGTGTCCACCTGGTCATTAACTTCTCGTGGTTACCTGAATTGTACTCAATTCATTTTTTTTTTTTCGTACGCCCGCTAATACTCGAGGCGAAATCTCAGGTTATTATTAATGTCTAACCTGACTGATTTTTATGTGAGTATCCCTTTTTTTCTTGTACAGAGACAGGTGTCCCTCGCCATTCAGGCAGATACTCGCCGATTTCGGAGGTACCCATTAGAGCTGGGTCGGCTCAGGAGCCGCCAATCCCTGGTCGACGACACTCCTTCAAATATGCTCGCCAGGTCTCGAGTTAATCCAGTCCAATTCCCGGTCGACGAAAAATCCTCAGATGCCGTCGCCCGGATTTGATCCTGGATCACCCGGTCGCCAGAGCGGTGTGGTAACCACTACGCTAGCGCGGCTCCCTACTCAACTCATGATTCGTGAGGTCATGAAAGAAGTCAAGGCCAAAACAACATTTTTGACAATAACTCGTGACAGGTTCATGAGAATCCCGTGAAACGTACTGAACACAAAACTCTCTGACCATATTATTGAATGCCTATAAAAGATTGACGCTCCTCGAATAAATTCAGTTGAAAATTCAATGCGCAAGTATGGCTCATCTCACTACAGAACAACGACTCATCATCATTGGACGTTTACAGACTGGACAGTCACAAAGTGTAGTGGCCAGACTATTTAATGTGGTTAGAAGCACCATTAGTCGCCTTTGGAGGCGATTTTAAGAAACTGGCTCAGAGGCTGACCGGCCGCGCAGTGGAAGACCCAGAGTCACAACTCCTGCCGAAGACCGCTTCATACGGCTGCCTCACCTCAGAAATCGACTTGCATCTGCGTCCTCCACAGTCCAGTCAATGTCAGCAGCTCGTCGAATTTTAGATCAAACGGTCAGGAACCGGCTGCACGACTCTGGTATTTGGGCTAGAAGACCCTACAGAGGTCCTGTTCTTATGGACCGGCATCGCCAGAACCGACTGCAGTGGGCAAACCAGCATCGTCAATGAACCGTTGGAATGACTGGAGACGGGTTTGGTTTAGTCATGAATCATTTTTTGTGCTCAAGTGACACGATAGACGGAGAAGACTTTACCGCAGAGTCCATGAGCGCTACGCCTAAAACAGCGTTGATGAGGCTCCTCCACATAGTGGTGGAGGTGTACTGATGCGGGAGGCGATCAACTTCTTGGGAAGAAGTGACCTGGTGCAAATTGAATGACCTCTGAATGCCCAACGATACGTCGCTGAAACGCTTCGTCCTCACGTATTTCCAGTTCTGGCTGCAAGAGGGTCGATTTTTCAGCAGGATAACGCTCGACCTCATATGGCACAACTCACCACCCAGTTCCTCGCTGACAACAACGTCCAGACCATTTCGTGGCCAGCCATGTCATCAGACATGACATCAGACATGAACCCCATAGAACACTTATGGGATGAACTCGACATACGACTCCGCCAGCTAGACGTGGCTCCAGCAAATCTCCGACAGTTGTCTCTTGCACTGCGGGAAGAGTGGGCAGCCATCCCACAACAACAGATCCAACGGCTAATCGGATCCATGTCAAGGAGATTAAGTTCTCTGATAGAGGCCAGAGGAGGTCATACACCTTACTGAAACGGAGGCCTCAGTCGCAAAGAATAAAAGTCCAAACCAAATTTAATGAACATCATTTCATTGTTAAAGTCTGAAAGTTTCGTCATGCCAAGATTGAAACATTAATTCCGTAAAATAAAACTTTGGTACAAGTTTGAAATTTGGCGTCCATTACCACTGCAATAATGTTGCTTTTCTTTTTTTGAACGGTATATATGTTCGCAGCAGTATTGTAGCAAAGTTGATTTTGCTGGGGAGGTTATGATGGTATCCTAAAAAGAATGAAAAGGTGTCTGCTATAACCGTGTGAGGTCAAGCAAATGTAGGTCTCTGACTCTATAGATGATGAATTATGTGCAGAGAACCTACAGCTACCTCCCTAGGTCTCACACGGTCTATCTTCTGGCTCTAGTGTATGGTGTACCTAATGTCTAGGGGAGAAATGAATGATGGTACACAACAATCAAACACTTTAAGTTTCTATTAAAGAAGTTAATAACTAGCAGTTAAGTTTTTCTTTGAACAATTATTTACAATTTATTTTGTCTGTCCATTCATAGCTTGTGGACAGGTCTTTGAAAATAAGGACAAGATAGTTTACAGAAAAGAACAATTTAAAAATGTTGGGACAATATGCCCAATAACTAAAAGTTATTATGAAGTTATAAATGTCCTTCCTGTATGAAATATTAAATTAGTTCACTTTAGTTTTCTAATTTATAAATGTCCTTCCTGGATGAAATATTACAGAGTTCACTTTAGTTATCTACCGGGAGAGTCACTGTATATGAGGGCTGTAGTTCCTCCTACCCCATAAAATTCCTGTGTAATATTTTGAAACACAAGAAACTGTCAGAGATGCCCCAGATGTTTTACTCTTCACCTGGGAGTCCTTGTTGTAAGATAATTCAATGGGTAGTTGCAGAAATTTCAAGTTCAACAATCGCCAAAGCTCCTACTGGATATTCAACAGCATATAAGTCTGGTTGGAGACTGGTTGGCGTTTATAAGCACTCAGCAGGTTTCCTGTCACCAGCCGGCAACAGGAACAAAGACCCTCTGCAACAAAAGGACACCCTGGCCTTTTATCTCTGATCATTTATTCTAACACTTAATTCCCTACATGGGTATGGGGTCAGCCTCGCGTGCCTTACAAATTCACTCGCCCCGATTGTACAGGACTCCCACCTGGTTGTGACCACACCTCAAGTCCTTATAGTAGATACGCCACTGTACGTTCACATACTTTTCCTCCATACAATAATGTGGAGTAACCACATTTCCTGTGATATGATCTTCTCTTCTTTTCTTTTCACTTATATTTGCTTCAGGCATGTAAACAGTGTTCATTGAACACAGAGGCTTGCTAAACTATTTTAATACAATAATATGTCAACATAATTATAACAACATACATCAGTCAGATACTGTTTAATGTGTGGACTCAACAATGTCTGCTTCCGACATGTCCTTCACTTTTTCCCCAATAGCAGTATCTAACTTTGTAGTTGGACCAAACATATTAAATTTCATAAAATATCCTTACCACAATCAAGAAATATATAAACAAATGACGCTGATTTTGTGAAGAAATGGCCTCAGCTTCCTTCAGACTGCACAGACTGTGAATTTATTCTTTATTTAAGTTCAAAATTAATACAGCTGTTTTTCAGCGTATCTGTATACAAATTTTAGTTCAACTGGCGATGAATAGTCAAAGCCTTTTGCTAATATCTACCCGCACTAGCCAATTGTAACGTTCTACAACTTGAATTCAAAAGCAGTTTGAATGAAAAACCAAAATAATTTTGAATAACTGGTGGTCGATTGGCTAGTCCGCTCTAGTCATGCCAAATACAAAAGATATCACGTTAGGATTACATTTCTCCTACCGTTTCCCTTTCCCATTCATACTCTGTTCACCCCAAGCGAATTTGAATGTACCTCCCTGCCTCTTTTTCCAGCTCGCGTCCCCCTAACGTTACCAAAAAAAACATGAGCAGGAACGTCAGTGTGTCTGGTCGTGTGTTCTTAGATATTAGTATTTCTACAATAACTTCTCTAATACTGGGGCTATCATATATTTTAAAGTACATTCTTATTCAGCTAACTTTACGTCATACTACCATATAATTCTTATGGGGAACTTCAGAATGGTTTAAAATTTCCAAGTTTATGTCATCGTCCTTCGTCAAATAAAATTTTACATAAGTCCGCCATCTTTCCTCTCCTTCGTCTTGCGAGCATGTATTTTTCAAATAACTAACTTGTTTTAGTTACATCAGAAATGCTACCACTAGGAATAAATAAAACTGTCTGCGTGGTTATGCCTTGGCTGGCTTTCTCGCAGTGTGAATATATTCGTTGCAGACTGTGTCATCGAAGCGGGGGGTAGACGGGGCGGGTTTAAGAATTTGCGTTACTAGTTAGCCTTGTATCGTGTAATACTACCAAAAAATGTAAGGATTACTACTGATTTTGCTACATAGTTGACAGAAAGTGTTACTTCAGATAGCTATATTGCGGCATGCTTCCGCCAATAGTTAATTGTAAGACTAGACTACAAAGTGTATGCAGCAGATTGGGCAAAGTTAAATATTAGTAGTGTTTGTCGAAAACGAAACTAAAGCGTGTCAGACTTTTTCCGTGAATTCGTTCTATAGGCTTAGCACTGTGCAAAAAAACAGCGCTGCTGGCTTCGAGGATGCCAACCGTCAGACACATGCGGGTTAATGTATTTATTATCGTTTTATGCCTAAATCGTACTGAATTGAGCGTTTATTCTCGCATATTTTGCTACAAGTATATAAAGATGTTTGAGAAACCGATAAAGATATGGAGATACGAATATAAAAAGCAAAAGGAGCTTTCTTTGCATTGTGAAATATGTAGAAATCAAAAGAAATCAGGTTTAGCACAAAATCTAGAATCTTCAAACCAGATGTCAAAAATCCTATTGTACGGCCCTGAACACGAGAGAACAATAAAAACGTGTTCCAGAAAGATGCAGACTTTCACAAATAATTAACAAAGTTAAAGGTAGTCCTATAGCTGAAACTACCGTAGAGGAGTTAAGTGTTAGAGACTTTACCATACTAGGTCCAGCTTCATGATGTGGGCTGACCAGTTCCCTTCCTCGCTGCCTTTGCTTACCCGAACTCCAGAGCAGAGTCAGGTACCCATTTACAGCTGGGCAGAATAAAGCGAGACGCTGCTTAGTTTCGATCCTGGACACCCGTTTTTGTGCCGCGAGGAGACAGACTATAATCACGTACAAGATCACTAATGTAGAGATGACAGAAAGAAAAAGGCATATACCAATGAAACAAGATGTGAGACGACTACTGCTGGTAAATTGCACCCGGGGCAAGACTTTGTGAAGAGACATGACTGCCTGCGCGAGAAGGCATGAAACTTTCATGTCTATATTTTTTTACTGCCTAGCCATCTTCTTCTTGGAATTATTCTAAATATTGATACCTCGACAGAGATATGTGCTTGCACCATGTACTGTTCAACATGCATATTGACAAAATAACACCGGAAGCAATTTTAGAAATAAATCCGGAAGACAAAGTAAACCCAGAAAGTAAAGAATACATCTTGTAGATACCAAAATCTAATCTATGAAGATTAAGGTAAATAGCAACATCATACTAATAACTTAATTCACCATATGAAAGATGCAAAATGAAAATCAATACATCAAAGACACAAACTACAACGGTCAGCAGTTCAGCAGGACTACTTAATATGTATGTCAACAATATCCTGCTTAAACAGGTTCTTGAGTTCAAATACCTAGGTAGCATTTTTACAGAAAATGGAAACCGTAACACAGAACACCAACAAGCAGCTTCGGGCAGATATGGCTCGTGATCCTTGGTTGGTAGCTTATCTAAGAGAAGGAACTCTGAATTCAAACCACCGCTGCCTTGCGGGAATATCCATTTGTGGAATTGGCTTCGGGAGTAAACCCTGAGGATAAATCCGGAGTCGGAGTCCCTAAGGCAGTCTAATGTCGATTCGACATCATTCTGGCAACTCCTGCGACATGGCTGGTACCAAACTGTATCGGCTACTGCCGTTCCTTTGGATCTACCGGCTGTGTGGAGAGGGGGAACATGCTGCTTGGGCAACAGCTTGATCTCCATATAACTGTGCCCAAGCTCGCGCCCTGGAGAGGACACTCCAGCTTCACCCTATAGGTGTTGGCAAAACACGGGAAATAGCAGTTACCGGTTATAAGCATTTTGCCAGATTGGCGTAGGGCATGGCGCCAGGGGCTACTTCCGACAGTGGGAGAGGTTCTAGGATCTCACTGGACAGCTACCGCCCGCTTCAAGCTGGGCAGCCCCCAGTCAATAAGGTGTTGTTCCGCCACTGTCTGCTTTCCCCATTGGGTGCATGGGGATTAGGGTCAAACCCGAACTGTGGACAGAAAATTTTGCACCAAGCAATTATCGAAAAAATAGAAATAAGCAAACTCTCAGATTGGGATGCTGGAACGTCCGGACTATGTTGACTGGACTATCCGAAAACCTACAGGATAAAAACGATGTAAGGAAGACAGCCATAATTAATGATGAGCTTAAACGACTTCAGGTGGATATAGCTGCACTTCAGGAAACGCGCCTGGCGGGCTCTGGAACGGTGAGCGAGAAGGACTACACATTTTATTGGCAACGGAAAGATCTTAATAAAGCTAGAGAACACGGAGTAGGTTTTGCGGTCAAAAAATCGCTAACTAACATGGTTGAACCAGGCGAGAATGGATCAGAACGCCTGTTAACGCTCCGCCTGCAAACTAGCACCGGTCCCATCACCCTTGTCAGTGTGTATGCTCCTACTCTGTACTCTGCCTCAGAAGCTAAAGATGAGTTCTACGAGAATCTAGCAGCAGTAATCAAAAGCATACCTAGGCAAGAACAGCTTGTTCTCCTTGGTGACTTTAACGCTAGAGTGGGTGCCGATAATGTTTCATGGCCTTAATGTCTGGGCAGGTTTGGTATTGGCAAGATGAATGAAAATGGACAACGGCTCTTAGAGTTGTGCGTCCACCATAACCTCTGCGTGACCAACACCTACTTTCAGACAAAACCCCGGCATAAGGTGTCATGGAGACACCCACGATCCAAGCACTGGCACCAACTTGACCTGATTCTCGTCAGAAGGCCACTCCTCAGGTCTGTGCTCTCCACGCGCTCGTACCATAGTGCAGACTGTGACACAGATCACTCCTTGGTTTGCTGCAAAATCAGAGCACAACCAAGAAAACTCTATCGTGTCAGACATGAAGGGAAACCCCGCATTGATACCAGCAAGATGTCAGACCCTTTCATGATCGCTCAATTCACTGCGACCTTCAAGAAAGTGCCCAGTAGCCCTCAGCATGGTGATACTATTACAGAGAACTGGGAGCATCTACGGAACACCATTCAAAGTACTGCACTTGCCACCTTTGGTAAGAAAACAGCAAAGTCAAATGACTGGTTTGACGCTTCATCAGATGTGATGGCACCTCTTATTGAAGCTAAGCGCAGAGCTATGAATGAATACAAACGTTCACCGAGTGCCAGAACCCTACAGATCCTGAGGGCTACGAGAAGCAAAGTTCAACAAACTGCTCGACGCTGTGCAAATGACTATTGGCTCCAGCTCAGTGAGAGCATCAAGATCGCAGCGCAAACAGGCAACATTAGATAAATATATGACGGTATAAAGAAAGCACTTGGCCCCCATAAAAGTAAGACGGCACCGCTAAAAACCATCAGCGGAGAGAAGCTAACCGATAAGGGTAAGCAGATGGAGAGGTGGGTCGAGCACTACTCTCAGCTTTACGCTAGAGACAATACCGTTACGCCTGCAGCCCTTGATGCTGTCAATAGTCTGCCAACTATGGAGGAGCTGGATGCCGAACCAACATTAGAGGAACTCAGTAAGGCCATTGATAGCTTGGCCTCTGGCAAAGCACCAGGCAGTGATGGGATTCCTCCTGATTTAATCAAATGCTGTAAGAGCACGCTATTACATCCCCTGCATAGGATGCTGTGCCAGTGCTGGGAAGAGACAACTATTCCTCAAGACATGCGAGATGCCAAGATTGTAACACTGTATAAAAATAAAGGAGACAGAAGTGATTGCAATAACTACAGAGGCATCTCTCTTCTTAGTATTGTTGGTAAGGTTTTTGCCAAAGTCATCTTAATGCGACTACACAAGTTAGCTGAGCGCATATATCCAGAGGCACAGTGTGGATTCCGAGCTGGCAGATCAACAACAGACATGATCTTCTCTCTCCGCCAGCTTCAGGAAAAATCAAGAGAGCAGAAAAGACCATTATATATTGCCTTTATAGACCTCACAAAAGCATTCGACCTGGTTAGTAGGGATGGACTCTTTAAAATCCTCCTGAAAATAGGCTGCCCTTCTAAAATGCTGGAAATGATAAAGTCATTCCATGACGACATGAAGGGAACAGTCCAATATGCTGGAAGCACGTCACAGCCCTTTGATATACGACGTGGCGTTAAACAAGGCTGTGTTCTGGCTCCGACCCTCTTCGGAATCTTCTTTGCCTTACTCTTGAAACATGCATTCAGAGATGCAACTGAAGGAATATGACTTCACACTAGGTCAGATGGCCGTCTGTTTAATCTTTCAAGGCTGAAGGCAAAAACAAAAATCAGAAGGGTCACTATAAGAGACTTGTTGTTCGCTGATGATGCTGCAGTCGTCACTCAAAGCCAACAGGAGCTTCAGAGCTTGATGAATCGCTTCACTTAAGCATGCAAGGACTTTGGCCTCACAATAAGTCTAAAGAAAACGAATGTGCTGAGTCAGGATGCGGGTGCTGCACCAGTTATCACTATCGATAACTATGAATTGGCAGTGGTGCACCACTTCACATACCTAGGGTCTACCATCAATGACAAACTCTCACTGGATACAGAAATCGACAGCCGCATTGGCAAAGCTGCAGCTACCTTTGCCCGCCTCACATCGCGTGTTTGGGGAAACTCTAAACTCACAATGAAGACCAAAGCTGCGGTATATAATGCCTGCGTCACCAGCACACTCCTATATGGCAGCGAGACCTGAACGACCTATGCTAAGCAAGAAAGAAGGCTCAATACCTTCCATTTGCGGTGTTTACGCCGCATCCTCGGCATCTCGTGGAAAGATAAAGTGACAAATGTCGAGGTGTTGTCACGTGCTGGCCTTCAAAGTATGTATACGCTGCTTAGACAGCGCAGACTTCGATGGCTTGGCCATGTTCGCCGCATGGAAGATGGTCGCATCCCAAAAGATATCTTCTACGGACAATTAGCAGATGGCAAGAGAACAGTTGGGCGACCACAGCTGAGGTTCAAAGATGTGTGCAAGAGAGATATGAGGGCACTGGACATGGATCCAGCAACATGGGAGGATGAAGCTGCCGATCGCACTAAGTGGCGATGCTATTTACGGCACCACCTCAGATTGGGCGAAGAGAGGCTCACACAAGAAGCAGAGGTGAGGAGAAAACGTCGAAAGGAGCACCAGGAAAATAAGCAGCTGAGGGCTGCCACCTCAGGGGCGCATTCCCATAGTCAGTTATGACTGAAGGGGCTATTATAACACAGAACCTGAATCAAAATGTCAAAAACCCAGTGCATTGAATTACCAAGTTTCACCACTTCTCAAGCTTATGAATGGAAACTAAAAGACACATGATAAATTGTACATTCTTACCGTCTCTTTGCCATCAATGGCAATCATAGTCACCGATCATGTAAGATGAGATGTTTAATTAAGAGAAGCCGTTGATGGTACCAGGAGAAATAATACTTTGAAATAATGAAATCAGAAAAATTCTAGCAAGCTTTTATTTTTTATTTTTTTTTTAAATATAAAACTTTGCCTCATTTTGGCAATCTAGTAGGCTATATGAGGGCGCATATCCAAATAAAAAAGACCCTTGGGTTTGGGTATATAAGCAAGTATATTTGTAATAAGTACATCATTTTGCATTAAGTATATAGAAAGAAAGAAAATAAAGTGATTTGATCATCTCATGAAAATGGCGCCCAATACATTTGGTTTGGTTTTAAGGAATATCTTCATTGCACACGGACAGCTCCATCAGTGCTCCGATCTCCTCCCTTAGATCACACAAGGAGGATCTCAGCACATTGCACGAACTCCGTAGCACCGGCGAGAATCCCAATGTGTGTATATAGGTTCACACATTCTATAAATATTTTTGTGTTGGGTAGGTTTCAAATTTTTAAAGTTTGCCAGGGCAGCGGCCTTATGGCCTACTCTTCACGATTTCCAACTGCCGTGGGATTTTTAACGTGCACAACTTTCATACCGGACCGCCTATTTTCTCGCTCTTATTCGAGAAAGCGGAGCCGCGGTAGCATAGTGGTTAGTGCACTGGCTTCCTAGCTCAGTGGTCTATGGTTCGATCCCCGGATGAGGTGGGATTTTTTTAGGCCGCAAACGGCTCCTGGTCGACCCAGCCCCAACTGGGTACCAGAGCAACTCTGAGAAGGTTAAGGTGGCCGGCGTGATGTTGATCACGTCACTCCTAGTGTGCCGATGGTCAAGAAAATATGTGCCTAACACCATATTCCCAATATGCCACAATGGGCGTGTAACGGGGATCCTATTCGAGAAAGCTAGGCATCCGATCTCATTACCCAGGAGACCTGATGTGGGGGGGGGGGGGTGTATCACATCACTAGGACCACTGGGTCTGAAAAAAAATTTCCCTAAATTATATTCCCTCAACTAGGAATCGAACTCGGTACCTTTAGAATTCGAGGCGGACGCCATACCTCTTACCAACTCCGACCCCTCACCCCCTTCCAGGGTAAATTACTGTTACACATCTCCAACATTAGACGATTAAATTTCAGGGCACTTGGAAAACCCAGAGGCAGATAGATAAACCACATCACAGGAATTCGGTGAAGTTTGTTCCAACTTTGAGACTATTTGGCAAGGAAGAACATTCCAGCACCTCTCATTCATGCTATACAGAGCTTCTACAAGTCTTGCAGAAATTATGTGAGGACAGCAAACCATAAGTCAGAAGAGTTCAGGATCAGCACTGGTGTAAGACGTGGTGATATCCTGTCACCTTATCTTTTCATACTCCTTGTAGCAAAGTGTGCAAAAACACGCTTAGTTAATGGACTGATAGAACGGACAGAGGAAGAATAAAATTGTGAAAGCCTTGAACTGCACCGTGTAACTAAGAATTCTAAAAATAGTAGCGGTCGCGCATGCGCATTCGGTTATGTTATCACAGACAAGCCGGTATGAAAAAATTCACAATGGCGAAGCTAAGTGCTGAGAGGTAGGTACAGAAATTCTTGTGAACTGAGACTATTTAGCAGTGAATTATAAAAAAGGTGATAGCTTTTCACTAAAGGATATGCAGGAATGGAAATCAGAAAAGAAAATTGTAAGACTTATGTATATATTAAAATATTTGTAGTTTTATTTGCCTTTCACATCACAGGTCTAACCTAGTGCTAGACTAAATAAATTTGTAGTAAATACATGCAATACTCGATTGCAGGTTTAAGTATATGAAAAGGAAGCTTCCAATAGGAGAAGATAAAGGAAATATAAGACAACGTGCTGGATAAACTTGGTTGAGTGTATATTGGAACGATTGATGGGACAGTCACACATAATACCCAAAATGACAGAGATTTGCAGTGCTAAGAAGAGACAAACACTACCTGCTCCCTCAGACGCCCGCGCTCACAATATATAAGGCGAGAACGCTCAGTTCAAATTACACACAACTAAAACCCAGCCAGAAGACCAGTAGAGTGCTGTCTATACTACGTCAGTTACCACTGCATGCAGGGCATCATTCTTCGCAAATTACAGTCTTCGTAAAAGCTTGGAATCGATCTTAGAGGGTGTATAGGTTTACTATAGTTATTTATATGACTAATATCAATTTTTATTTCAGATTTTAGTGTGTTGTGAATGTATCGGACATATTGTTTGTGTGGATATGATGCTGAAGATTGGAAAACCTAAATTATAACCACCACAGTCCTTGTCAGGGCTAAATTTAACCATTCTGGTTTTGTCTGGGTCTATAACCTACTAGCAAGACCAGTACTGACTTGGCATGTAGGTGAGAAAGGAAAAGGTTGCATCCTGTCCATATATTCATATTGCTTTGATTATTCATGTATTATTATATTTGAGACAATGTTTTGCAGTAGACACCAGTCTGTCTCACTATATCTACATCATACAAGGCCATGTATCATTTATCATACATGCAGACATCTGATGACATCCTCATCTCATACACACCATAGGATGTAATAGGTCTCCATGACATTGCCTAGCCACTTGATACTCCTTGTTCCAGGTTCTATAGTCAAATTTAAAAACCCTGAAGTCAAGTGGACATTCGATCCTGCTACCTAACCATAACAGGAGCCCAGAGGTTGAAGTGTTCCAGAGCTTTTTCCCCCCTGATTGCTGGGATTGGACTAAAGTGTGACTTTCAGACAAACGGTGTGATGTGTCAAGCCATATCTGGACAAGTGCTGATTCAAAGCTGAGTTAGATAGTGACTATTCCGGTGGCTAATGTGAGACATTCCACAGTCAGATGATGATAAATTAGGGTACAGAACATAAGAGACAGACTAGTAAAATTAATAACAGGGAGAGAACATTTTTAGTGTAAAATAAGTTAACGATCCCATGGGGACTTTTTATTTAACTTTAAACTTCTAAAGATATTATCAACTTGATGTAAATACATAACCCTAATCACCATCGTCCAACACTCACCATTCATTACCTAATTAGATAGTTGTATATAATCATCATGTGACATATTCTTTCCAGAACGTTGTCTCCATTACAGCTGCTCTGAACGCATCACGATTCTGGGCAAGTCGACCTGCATCAGCCAAAGACAAGTTCAGACTCTCTGTGATGTCCTGGGTCCACCGTCGTCTAGGTCGACCCCTTCCCCTTTTTCCAGGGACCATGCCTTCCATCACTGTTTTTTCCAGACTATTATGTCTTTTTATATGACCGAAAAATTTCAGCTTCCTTATTGCGATGGTATTTAGGAGCCAATGTTCCTGTACGTTTAGTGAGTGCAGTACTTCTCTGTTGGTCTTTTTTTTCTGTCCAGGGTATTCTCAACATCCTTCTGTAGCATTTCATTTCGAATGATGTAATCTTTTTTTGCAACTGTTTTATTGAGTGTCCAAGTCTCGCAGCCGTATGTTGCTACTGGGAATATACATGCTCTGATCAGTTGTAACTTTGTTTCTTTGCTTGTGCCTTGCCATAGGTTTTTCATCTGTATTAGCTTATGTGAAGCAATTGCAAGTCTTCTTTTAATTTCTACTGCACAGTCGCCAGAGCTGTTAATGATTGATCCTAAGTATTCGAATTCATTGACACTTTCCAGTTCTTCGTTATCAATTTCAATTTCTGGTTTGGTCTTTACTTTGTCTGTTGTCAATACTTTGGTCTTCTTGGTGTTTAGGTATAGATTCTGGGCCTCGCTGTGTTTTTTGGTGGACAGAAGTAATTGTTCAAGTCCTTTTGGGTTGGTCGATAGGAGGACTGTGTCGTCAGCATATCTGATTTCCGGGATCTGGTACCCGCCGATGTTAAATGAGTCAAACTCTGTGTGTTCTTGGTCATCTCTTACGTTTCTCATGATATTCTCGGCATAAATGTTAAACAGGTAAGGGGAAAGGGTACAGCCTTGTCTTACTCCTTTCTGTACTTCAAACCATTCTGATGTTTCCCCCTCTATTCTTACGGCTGCCTGTTGTTCTTGGTACAGCAGTGCGATAAGTTGTATAAGGTGGTTTGGAAATCCCATATTTTTCATAATAGCCCATAACTGCTGATGTTGTACACAATCGAAAGCTTTGGTGTAATCAATGAAACAAGTATGTAGGTCAACGTTGAATTCTCTACACTTTTCTATGATGATCCTCATGTTGAATATATGATCTCTAGTGCCTCTACCTGGTCGAAAACCCGCCTGTACTTCATTTATTTCTGTTTCTAGCTTTTGTTGTATCCTTTTCATTATGATTTGTAAAAGTATTTTGCTGGCATGGCTTATAAGAGCTATAGTTCTGTAGTTTGTGCACAGTTTCAGGTTGCCCTTTTTTGGCAAGGGTATGTAAATTGATCGTTTCCATTCCTTGGGCCAAATTCCGCTTTGCCAGATCTTGCAGCATAATGCATGGTATATACGAGCGCTGCCTTCTCCTCCTGCCTGTATCATTTCAGCTGTTATTTCATCACAACCAGGAGATTTTCCACTTTTTAAGTGTTTGATTGCATTCCGGACTTCCTCTATGGTAGGTTCTGGTTCACGTTCCGCTTCATTCATGACGTTGTTATCTGCCGCTTTGTTTATTTCCGTATACATTTCTTGACAGTACTCCTTCCATCTGTTCAGAATATCTTTACGTTCTGTTAGAGTGTCGCCTTTCTTGTCGTTTATTGCTCGGGGTGATGATTTAAAGTTGCTGTTTTTCAATGTTCTTACTTCAGAAAACATATTCTTACTCAATCCCTGTTCGCGCATTTCCTCTATTTTCCTGCAGGTGTCGTTTATGTATTGTTGTTTGTCTTGTCTGACTCGTTTTTTAATCTGCTTTGTGTATTCCTTGTACAACTCCTGATTTTCTGTATCTTTTTTGGACTTCATTTTTCTTCTCTCTACCACCAACTTCAGTGTTTCGTCTGAGATGTATTCTCGTCTCTTTATACTTCTTTTAGGAATTAACCTCTGTGCATTTGTAATATATACATCTCTGATGTTATTAGCAAGTTCATCTGGTGTCATTTCCTCCTGTACTGCCATAAGAATGTCAAATTTGTTCTGAATATCGACACTGTACTCTTCTGGTATGGCGCTTGTGTCATAACGTATTACTTTGTCGCTGTATATAATACATTTTGAAATTGTACTCAAGTGACTTTTCAAATTTTTAACTGTTTAAGTTGAGTTACTTTTTCTGATTTATTATAATATCACATGAGTTACTACAGCTAAGGTGGCAAAGTATATTTCTGAAGCCTTAAACTATTGTCTAGCTCAGAGTATTCGCAGCCGTGGTTCACTTGTGATACCAGTGCTCTTCTCTGACACTGGAACTTCATACATTCTGGAGAGAATTCTATTTCTTCTCTAAACACTATCTTCATACAAGAAAAACCTTACGCTACACTCCTCATGGACGATGTCATCAAGGCATGTAAGGAGAGAACAAAGAAAGTATTCAGTGGGGTACTGGAAGATGAGACAGGCATGTATTTCAGAGCTGGCATTTGCTGATGATGTTGCCCTGATTGCTAAATCAGAGGCACATCTCCAATCCAACCTGCAAGTCTGGAAGGAAGAGCAGGAGAAGAGAGGGATGGTCATAAGCAGCTCTTAAACAAAATCACGAGAAGTAAGAAGACATCAGATTAAGCTGGGAGAACAGGTCAGGTCCTGGAGCAGGTCGACCACTTTAAATACCTCGGAGATATTATAGACCGAAAAGGGGGCATCAAAGACGAGTTGGCTACTCGAAAAGCAGCAGCTGGGAGACTTTTTCAGGCCATAAATAGAAGATTCCTCAGCAAGAGAGAGGTTGGTAAGAAAACGAAGATGGCTGTTTACCGCTCCATTAATGTCCCAGTCTTGACATATGGATGCGAGTCATGGGCAATGACTACAACCCACAAAAGCCAGATCCAAACCTCAGAAATGAGGTATCTGAGGAAGGTGGTTGAAGTAATAAGAAGAGACATGGTCCGCAACCAGACGATACGTCAAGGCCTAAAATCCCACCCCCTGCAGACCCAAGTAGAACAGTCCCAACTAAGATGGTTTGGCCATGTCTGCAGAATGGGAGAAGATCGGCTACCACGACAAGCATGGGAAACAAAGAGCCAGGGATCCAGACCCCAGGACTACCCAGAGTCCGTTGGGAGGACAACATAAGACAATCTTTGAAGGACCGAGGACTAATGGAACCAGGCCAGGATGAAGACAGCCGATAGGATAGTCTGCCGCTCTCTCTTCCAAACCTCTACACCTCATGGTAGAAGGGGAATGACTAAGTGAGTAAGTAAGAAGTTTGTTCCGGTTTCCGATCGAGTGCACACTGTGCGACTTGATAAGTCGCTATGCTATGCTTCTCCATTAATCTATCATATTTTCCATCTACCTCTAATTCCGTTATTTGTTTTTGTACTTTGCTTTTGTGAGGTAGTGTACACATTCTGCTGATGGATAGAGCGTCTTTCTTACAAGATGCCCCAATCATTTTTTATATGTTTCTCGGTTCGGCAGAAAAAAAAAAAGAAATTCACGCAGACAACCATGGCTTTTTAAAGAAATCATCCATCTTTCAAGAACAAAATTATATGGAGATCAAGAGAAATCAAGCCCAACACAAACATAAGAAACTTCAACTGAAATGTCAAGTCAGACCTGCTGTGTGGATGTAGCAAAAACAACAACCAAAAAGTTACAAACTTTCATAAATGGATGATGGCGTAGAATAGAAGGATTATAAACGGTATGACAAGATCAATGATGTGGAACTGATGACAAGAACCAGGCAGGTACTAATGAAACAAGATGTGAGAAGAAGACGGTGGAGATGGATAGGACATACGTGGAGGAAACCTGTTGATAGCATTACCTAGCAATCCTTGTTCTGGAATCACCTGGGTAAGAGAGGCACGGGTAACCCAAAATCACACGGAGAAGAGAGCTGGAGAGAGAATTGAAAATGATGAGGAAGACTTGCGAATGATCTGATAGCACGTGACAGGAGGCATGTGTTTGTTTAAGGTCCATGCTCATTGGTCGAGGAATGTGGCACGGTTGATTGATTGAAGAACATCTATTTTGACCAGACCAAACCTTTGAATAAGCATTTTCCTTTTCGCTCATTATTGAGTATAGAGTCACCGGTGCATATAGTCCCTTGCACGAAGCTTGCCCACATCATTTATTTTAGTTTGTACGGTGCTTTATAAACGTCAGATTTTTCTCAAAATGTGGTTCGCAGACCCATGGGGGTCCTTGAGATCCTTTCAGGGAGTCCGCGAGGTCAAAATTATTATCATAATAATCTAAGAAGTTATGTGATTGACTTCCTCCGGTAACCATGAAAGCGACCGTCTAGGCGCATTGTTCACTACAAACGCGTTCAGACACTTGGGTGGATAATACAAAAGGAAGACCAGACGTTGTCTGCGATATGTCGCGGCTTATCCTTCTGGGGACCAGGAAATTACATATGATAATTGGTTAATTCCTTCAGTCCAGAGATTGTTTGTGTAAGTATTGCAGAGAAACCCGTCTGGGAAGTCAAATTAGCGAGTACACTATCTGCAGGCGAGGTTACAAATCGTAATTGAAAGGTTATCTAAGAGGACGGAAGAAGTCGGGCCATATATGGGAGATGAGGTCATGTGTGTAAATATTAAAATGACATTTTAAAATACGCGGTGGAAAGTAAATAATTGTCAACCCCGACTGACTACATTCTGCTCATGGGTTGGATCACAGGAGAGTCAGAAATAAACATTTATTCTGGTTGGAAATTTTGCGGGAAATGCCAGGTGGAAGCGTGGACATGAAGACTGCAATATAACCTAGCAAATTCGGAGGCTAAAACATGCTGCATTTTAGAATCGTCAAAGAGACAGCTCGGACTGAAGCCAGGAAAGAATAGAGTTAGGATTCTGACCTTGTAGGACCAGATATAATACGTATCGGAACTCCTTCTGAACACTGCAGCAAGGAAAACCTACCCTTTAATACGGAAACCGGACTCCTATAGGACCTACTCACAAAGTCACAGTGGGATTCTAACTAGAAATAATACCCCTGACGCGTGTTCGAGGCATCTTTATCAAGTTTCCAAGATTATTCTACAGAGCAAGAAGTCTAGAATTCACAACTAGTTGGGGTATGTTGTAGCATAAATTTTATACTTTGGATTTGACATGTTTGAACTTGCCGATGGTTATACAGGTTCATACGAGGCTGGCAACCTCAGCATGTGAAAATTATATGTTCATGAACCACCAAAGCAAAGTGCTGGTGATTGCTTTGTGCTAGTTCTCACAGGGAACCAAAAGCAGAGGCAACCACAGACTCCGAGGGAGCAGGGAGTGGATGATGATGACATCATATGTAAAAAACCATTTGAGGTATACGATACCAGTTGTACTACTATTCTGTGGTTCAAAAGCTTGTGATCGACACTGGAAACCTACATTCAAAGGGTGGTGAAGAAACCTGCCTAGACCAGAAGAGTTTACATCTTGAACTGATATGGAGACGTGCCCTTGCCACAGAGACGAATTGACAGAAACAGCAGCATCAACACTTCAGCGTTTTGGCAGCTGACATATCTAGCAGGCCAAATACAGAAGAAATTTGTTTTTGTTTGAACATAAAGTTTTCTAAAGCCGACATCTTTTCTATGAAGATACCTACATTTTGGTAATCACCAGCTCCTATTTATGTATATTTGTTAAATAATAATTAATCATTAAATGTGTTATATGTTGTTTACAAATTCATAGTTGATTTAGTTATTACAAAGAGAAGTGCACACGTATGAATCAGTATCTTTAATATATATCCATTGTCGTAGATTTTATAAGATAGGTCTGAGATGTGTGTGGTCTTGCCTGAGCAGAGGTGATAGTGATAACTATGTGAGAGTAAGGGGTAAGAAATAGTTTTGTCACGAGGTGATAGTGTAAGAGAAAGAACAGTCTCTGGATTGAGTAATTTCTCTACTCCAGCTTATCTGTACGACTATATTTAAATCAGACGCACTTTCTCTCCTTATACAAAATACAAGTTACACTGCACCCACATGCACACAATTGTGTGACAAATACGCACAAACGTGAAAACAAGCTATGGATAACATACATGGGTAGGGGTTGACCAACACAATAACTTAAGGTTTAATTAAGTTTATTTATTACTAGAACTTTACAACATCCAGCATATACATCAATAAATCTTGGTTTACAGACACAAAAAAATGAATTTAATCCAATAGGTCCTCCCCTCTGGTAAAGGAAAAGAAAATAAGATCCCAACAGAGGTTAATTAGCCCAAAAGATCAAAAGTTAACAATGAGTGTATGGGATAGTCAGTAAAGACAAAAAAAAAAAAGAGAACAAGTTCCCAATTAATCTATCCCGTAAATACTCAGGTTAGTGAGAAACAAAAGAGAAGATTTGTATGATAGTGGTAACGAAAGAAAATATGTTTATCTCTTCCAGTTCATTCACTCATTATACTGTGGCCACACTCATATTCGCTTACCCAATAGTTGATGCACGTATTCCGTTGAAATCAACACTAACAAGTACTAGGACTATTCAGTGTCATATTATTTTTGCCAAATTCAGCCACAGGGTAGATCTCTGCCTTCAGTTGGTTGGAGTAAGATTCACGCGTGTTGATCACCGTCATATAAGGAATAATACATATATTTCCTGTGTTTTCTAGCCTTTGGTTGCTGAGACACTAGGTTACTTTTATACAAATGTTGCTGACAATAATTTTCGGCTGTACTCTGAGTTGATGACCGAGTCTGAACAATGAGTTCTCTGGAGTAAAATCCCCGTGAAAAAAAACTACTGTCATATGTCAAATAAATCTAAATATTTTGCCACAGCTGGCTGATGAGATTGATATAGGTAAAGTCTGGTATTGTTCTGGTCCAGTTAACATTTACAATTATTGTTCTAGTTTGGTCTCTCTCATATAATGAAGAAAATGGACCGCACAGGTCACAGCACTAAGACTCAACAATATTATAAAGTTTCTGGATGCTTATAAATTATAAGACCAAAGGACCCTAAGACCATAGTTCGTAAGACCATAAGACCGCTAGGTAGCTGGGTTTTTGATCAGCCTTGATTTAGGAAAGAAATATAAACATTTAACCATAATCAATATTATATCTAACACGCGTTAAAGTAAGACCTTTTATTCACTCCGTTATTAAATTAAATTATAAACCACACGTGTCTAGCTTATCATATCGCTTTTAACGCGTGATATGAACACGAGTCATTTTTAAAATTACCGAAAATGGATAGAAGTAAATATATATACCGTCAGTAGACAGTTGCCTAATGTATGTACTAGTCAATTAAAGTATCTCTTTCTGGGGAATAGCGAGTAATTAAATTTACGTTACAGCTGAAAAAAATAGCTACATGTTATGTAATACGCTCTTCAATTAACTTAGAAAATCCCAGTGAAATATAATGAAAAACTTTTAAAACACTAAATCACTTGAAGGCTAGTATATAAATTACCGCAAAACAGAGAAAGATGGCAAAATCTCCACGAATCTTTGTACGAAAACTCTTAGGATATCGAGCTAGTTATTCCAGAAAATTTCTGAGCAACTGATAATGACTTTTGGGGAGACGAGGTATATATCTATAAATGCCGTTCTTTCGTTCCTTAATGCGAAAAGTCGCACCTACATCCAGGGCAGGGCAATTCTACGGTTCGATTCCTGAATGAAAGACTTTTTCCTCACCTATGCCGACAGACAACCTCTGGCTTGTCTTTGATTATCTCCGCCTACGTAAGTTAAGTCCCCTGAAAATGTAACTATCCAAGGTACGTCTTTTAGTCTTATTGCCCTTGATTCTTCAAACAAACCGTTAGCGGTTGGCCATCGGCCCGCGTGTTTTTCTGATCAAAGAACAATTACCTCAGCCGCGCCCTTCGGTCTGTTCCACCATGCTTAATTGCCAAACGGCTCGCGTGATAATTGCTATAGCGAATCAAGGTTCTTGTAGACTATAATTTTACAAGATAGATCGAAGGTGAACCTTGACAGCACAGGTCAACAGAAAACTAGGCGTGGCTTCAAAGGTGAGACTACAGTCAGTGAGTTTCATGGCTTTTGCGTAGCAAAAAATATACCTCAGATGGGGGGGGGGGGGGGGGGGGGGCGGGGGGGGGGGGGGGGGCGGGGGGGGCGGGGGGGCCGCGCAAAAGTGGATGGTCATTGCTGCACTATTTACATATATGTGACATCTATATAGACCCAATAAGAAGAATTTTACTGTTCATTCAGTTGGAGGGCTTGTACGAGCTAAATTAAATTATTTTATAAGCCAATATTATCCCAGTCCTAAAATGGACAAACCATCCAATAAAGTAACAAGCTATCGACCGATCTCCTTGACATCAAGCGTAAGCAAGATTGCTGAAAGGATGATAAATTAAAGACTATATTGGTGGCTAGAAAGCACCAAGATCTTAAATACCAATTAACCAGGGTTTAGAAGAAATAAACTGACATTGGATCAGTTGATAAGATATACCCAAGATACAGGTGATGCCTTCAAAGACCAAAAAAAGGTGTTAGCAACATTTATTGACCTTAGACAAGCCTATGATCGAGTCTGGAGGATAGGCCCCCACTTCAAAATGCGGACAATGGGAATATCAGGGCGAATGTACAACTGGCTGAAAGGTTTCTTCCACAACAGAACAATCCGAACAACATTCAGTGAATCAACATCAAAACAAAGGACCCTGGAGGAAGGACTGCCCCGGGATCAGCACTAACCTGTACACTATTTATATATATATATATATATATATATATATATATATATATATATATATATATATATATATATATATATATATATATAGAGAGAGAGAGAGAGAGAGAGAGAGAAAGAGAGAGAAAGAGAGAGAAAGAGAGATAGAGAGAGAGATGACCTCCCAGACGTCATCACCTGCCAAAAAAGCACTCTTTGCTGATGACTTAGTCATCTGGACAAAAGGAAAACATCTCCATACCATCACCAAAAAAATGAACAGGAACCTGACAACCATCTCTGCATACTGCCAGTTCTGGAAACTTGAAATTAACGTAGAGTAAACTGTGTACAGCCTGTTTAGTCTAAACAAGAGAGTTAATGAGGAAAACATTGAGGTCTGGATGAACGGAGAGAAACTAGCATACAAAGAATTCCCGAGATATCTCGGAGTCGAACCCGACCGTAGACTTACCATGAAACCCCACATAAACAAGCTGATTGAGAAAGCATCCACAAGACTTAGGCTCAAAAGCACCATTCCTCTTTTGGGTGGGGAGCAGACCAACACTCATTCCGCTAACTTTATACTGGATATGTGCGCCCAGTAATTGACTACTCGCTCGCCCTCCAAAATCATGCTCTACGGTGTATAAGTGGTGCCATGAAGACAACTCCGACAGATGCACGCAAAATCAACACCAATATTGAACCTTTAAACGTAAAAAGAAAACGCTCTGCTGTGGAAACATACGACAGGTATCTGAGAATGGAAACAACGGAGGAGAATAGGAAAATGAAAGAGCAGTGGCACCAAAAACAAAGAGTACAAAAGACATTTTTTCTTAAAAATGGAAAAGATGGTAGCATCAAACACCACCTACCAGCAGTTAGAAAACCAATGGTAACTATAAAAAAATAATCACCTTGTTGGCAGGCAACTACTCCTACAGTAAGAATTGAACTCTCTGACTCCTCAGCAGACAAGAACACCATAGCACCACTACTGAAAACCTTCGCTTTAGAAATTATAGACTCATATCCACAAGATATGATCTGCATTCAAAGGTACCACCAACGCTGGATATGGCGCAGTGAAAAAATACCACAACCTGCACCCAGAAGACCACCCTTGCATCTTTGACCCTCGCGGAGAAATTTGCTCCAGCTGTGATGCAGAAATAACAGCACTAGAAAAAGCATTGTGCCGGATAATCTCAGACTTTGAAAGTGGCATCAGTCCACCTGAGGATATCATTATATTCTCAGACTCAAAATCAGCACTCCAAGCCCTAGAAAGCAAAATTTCTCCTGATGTTAATAACATCTGTGGATTAATTGACCAACTGTTCACTTCCTATTGCGTCGAAGTTATACTCCAGTGGATCCCTGGGCATGTCGGAGTCCCAGTAAATAAAAAAGCCGATAAACTATCCAAAAGTGGAGCAGCACTGCCCCAGTTCCCATCAAGTACCACACTGCAAACCTGCCAACAGAACCTGAGAAACAATTATAGGCAGGAATGGCTAACTCCCAGACATGGCGTCCATTCTTCAAACATCAAGTGAAACCAAACCCTCAAGATTCAATAAAACAATTGAAAAGAGGAGATCGGAGTTTAATCTTCATGCTAAGAACAAGCCATGCCCCCCATCAATAAACATTTAAATAGAATAGACCCACTACGTGAACCAAATTGTAGGCACTTCCACCACCATGAAGAATCAGTTGAACACCTAATGTTACAGTGTTCAAGACTAAATGACCTGCGGCACCAGCTACTCACATCGCACCCAACCATCCACATCAACGATGGCCACTTTGGAACCAAGCCATGTAACCGTACACGATGTAAGACATGTCAGTATGTAATCGAAACACGTTCAGTCTCGTTCCCTAACGCCAAGTTCACCATCACCCATGGCTTCACATGTGAGTCACGCAACGTCATTTATGCTATTATATGCAAACGTTGCACCATTACGTACATCGGCCAAACGGGCACACGACTGGGCGACCGATTCTGCAGACACCTCTATGACATCTCTCAGTTTAATTCCACACCTGTGGCCATCCACTTCAATGGCCCTGACCACCACGGTGCCACTGACATCCAGGTGACAGCCATCAGATACTGTTCCTCGGACGCCAACAGTCGGTTTCGCCAGGAACAACGCCTCATCCATCTTATGGGTTGCCTCAAACCACACGGTTTGAATACCCAACATTCGTTTGTCTGAGACGCCTTTCTCTATCGAGTCCCTGTTGTATGACTTTCTACTTTGATGCGATCACCCTTTTCTTTCTTTTTTTTTTTTTAAATTACCATTTTTTAAATTTAATAATTCTATTTAATTATGTATTTATTTATTTATTTATTTATTTATTTATTTTTTTTTTTAATTATTTTTTTCCTTTATTATTTTTTATTTTATTTATTTCTTTATTTAGTTTTTATTTTTATCTATTTATTTATTTGTTTTAAATTTATTTATTATTATTATTTATTTATTTATATTTTATTTTTTTATTTTATTTATTATTTATTGATCACTTTTTTCTCACTCTTTTCCAGTCCTTGTTTTCATTATTTCTTATTTTTATATACTATCAACTTCCTCTTTCCAGTTTAGTGGCAGCCATCTTGCTTTGCTTCACATGTGACTGGACTTAATATTAAGGGAGTTTCTTTTCTCTTATTTTTATAGTTTCATGTTCTCTACTTAATTCTCATGTTCTTTCCCTCCTGTCTCTTGTTTGTCTGTCCCTGACGAAGGCCTTGTGGCCGTAACGTAGGTTTTTCTTGTCCTTCTCCTTGTAAGACGTATTACTATTTGTGTGTGTGTGTGTGTTTTTTTTTTTTTTTTTTTCAACTGTCCAACCATCCACAATACACTCTACACGTCATCACAACAACTGAGGAAGACTTGTACCTTTGTCAGAGAAGCAATGCGCTGTCAAGAGCTACCTGCTCACAGCTGAGGGATTATATCATCATGATCAAATTAAATTCTATAATACCTCTTCACAAAAGGGGCGAGTAGATAAAAGTTAACATTGATAAGACACATTCAGCATTGTTCTTGACTTCTGAAATACTTACTTACTTACTTAGTCGTTCCCCTTCTACCGTGAGGTGTAGAGGTTTGGAAGAGAGAGCGCCAGACCATTCTATCAGCTGTCCTCTTCCTGGCCTGGTTCCATTCTAGTCCTCGGTCCTTCAAAGATTGTCTAATGTTGTCCTCCCAGCGGACTCTGGGTCGTCCTGGAGGTCTGGATCCCTGGCTCTTTGTTTCCCATGCTTGTCGTGGTAGCCGATCTTCTCCCATTCTGCAGACATGGCCAAACCATCTTAGTTGGGACTGTTCTATTTGGGTCTGCAGCGGATGGGATTTCAGGCCTTGAAGGATCGTCTGGTTGCGGACCTGCCCAAATCATTAATTTGAGTTTGTACGGTGCTTTCTAAAAGTCAGCAGTTCTCAAACTGTGGTCCGTAGACCCCTGGGGGTCCCTGAGACCCTTTCAGGGAGTCCGCGAGGTGAAAATTATTATCATAATAATGACTTCTGAAATATCTTGTGAATACTACCTTAAGGTAGAAGCATCATCGTCCTTCTATCTACAACTCTGCCAAGAGTAATCTTGTGCGAAGGTAGACACCTTTGAAGACACACATTAGATACTAAAGGTTTTGTCCACTGTTGGACCACTACTGCAGAGAAAAGGGGAGGCAATCCGTGACAAACAAATAAGCGTTTTCCTTTTCGCTCCGTATGAAGTATAAAGCCACCAGTCCATATGACCCCTTGCAAGAAACCTGCCCAAATCATTAATTTGAGTTTGTACGGTGCTTTCTAAAAGTCAGCAGTTCTCAAACTGTGGTCCGTAGACCCCTGGGGGTCCCTGAGACCCTTTCAGGGAGTCCGCGAGGTGAAAATTATTATCATAATAATCTAAGACACTATTTGCCTTTTTCACTCTCAGCCTGTCACGAGTGTACAGTGGGACTTTCCAGACTCTACATGACGTGTGATGACGTCATCGCTCTGACGGCTAATGAAATGTGTACTTATGTATTCTTTTGTTTTCTAGAAGTTTCTAAGGTAGTAGGTTTAGGGTATACATATGTGCGTTTTCTAATACGCTAAAAATTGATAGACATAACCTACATAAACCAAATCTCTTTGGGATGCTCAGTAATTTATATGGGCATAAAGGGGTCCTGAGACGAAAACAGTTTGAGAAACGCTGCTATAGGTTATTTGTTTTACATGAAATGTTTATCAGCCCATTGCACAATCTCATATGAGTCTCCTCTCATGAAACGCCTGTGGTACAGAGGCCTTATTCTTTCTTTGTCTCCTTATAAATCCCATGGGAATTGTATGGTGCTTCAAACATATCAATTATGAACAAACAGGAAACTGGGAACTGTCAGAATAATTAGCATAATCTTCGTAATCATCATCATCATCATCATCATCATCATCATCATCATCATCATCATCATCATCATCATCATCATCATCATCATCATCATCATCGTCGTCGTCGTCATCATCTTCATCATCATCGTCATCATCATCATCATTATCACCGTCATCATCATCATCATTATCATCAACATCATCATCATCATCTTTATCATCATCATTATCATCATAATCATCGTCATTATCATCAACATCATCATCATTATCATCATCATCGTCATCATCATCATGATCATCATCATCATCATCATTATCATCATCATCATTATGATCAACATCATCAACATCATCATCATTATTATCATCAACATCAACATCATCATCATCATCATCATCATCATCATCATCATCATCATCATCATCATCATCATCATCATCATCATCATCATAATCATCATCATCATCATCATCATCATTATCATCAGCATTATCATCATTATTATTATAAACATCATTATCATCAGCATCATCATCATCATTATCATCAGCATCATCATCATTTTCATCGTCATTATCATCACCATCATTATGATCAACATCTTCATCATCATTATCACCATTATTATCATCAACATCATTATCATCATCATCATCATCATCATTATCATCATAATTATCATCGTCATTATCATCATTATCATCATCATCATCATCATCGTCATTATCATCAACATCATTATCATCATCATTATTATCCTCGTCATCATCATTATCATCATCATCATTATCATCATCATCATCATTATCACCGTCATCATTATCATCATCATCATTATCATCGTCATCATCATCATCATTATCATCAGCATCTCCATCATTCTATTCATTCTCATTCTCATCATCGCCATCACCATCATCATCATCATTGTCATCATCATTATCATCATCATCATCATTATCATCGTCATTATTATTATCGTCGTCATCATCATCACCATTGCCTTCATCATCATCATCATCATCGTCATCATCATCATTATCATTATCATCATCATTGTCATCATTATTATTATCGTCATCATCATCATCGCCTTCATCATCATCATCATTTTCCTTGTTCTGCTCCATATGAAGCATAGATGCATCACTGCAGTTGGTCCTATGACAAGAAAGCCTACACCAAGTATTCACTTGATCTAGCAGATGCGGTGTCTGTAGCAATTGGCTTCACATGATGAGGTTGCCAACCTGCTTGCACAGCCTCAGTTTAGCCTTGCACGACATGCACGAAGGAGTAGTACTCCTATTCTGTCTGTGTATTCTCAGAGACCCCCGAGGACTACCCGGGTCAACCTGTGCGAAGATGTATGCTATTTTGTTAATAGTATTTTTGCAAGGTTCAAAGCAAGGTTCAAAGGAGGGTTCAAAGGAGGGTTCAAAGCAAGGTTCAAAGCAAGGTTCAAAGGAGGGTTCAAAGCAAGGTTCAAAGGAGGGTTCAAAGCAAGGTTCAAAGGAGGGTTCAAAGCAAGGTTCAAAGCAAGGTTCAAAGGAAGGTTCAAAGCAAGGTTCAAAGAAGGGTTCAAAGCAAGGTTCAAAGGAGGGTTCAAAGCAAGGTTCAAAGCAAGGTTCAAAGCAAGGTTCAAAGCAAGGTTCAAATCAAGCTTCAAATCAAGCTTCAAAGCACGTACACATTGCTTAGACAGCGCAAATTATGCTGGCTTAGCCATGTCCGCCACATAGAAGATGGTAGCATCCCGAAAGACATTATCGACGGTTAACTGGCAGATGGGAAAAGAACAGTCGGACGACCGTAGCTGAGGTTCAAAGATGTGTGCAAGAGAGACATGAGGGCACTGGACACAAATCCAGCAACCTGGAAGGATGAAGCTGCCAATCGCACCAAGTGCCGAAGCTATCTACAGCGCCACCTCAGTTTGGGCGAAAAGAAACTGTTACAGCAAGCAGAAAAGAAGCGAAAACGTCGAAAGAAACACCAGGAAAATAAGTAGCTGAGGGCTGTCACCTCAGGGGCGCATTCTCATAATCAGTAATGACTGAAGGAGCTATTTTTTTAATTATTATTTCTGCAAGAGAAAAATAAATAAAATAAGCAAAGAAATTCTAAACAAAGCTAAGAATGAAAAAGAGAAATAATGAGAGACCAAAGTTTTAAAAAGGTAAAGTTAGTTGCATATCAGATACTGCCGTAAGGGAGTAAATTGTTAGAGACTATACTAGGTCCCACACGGTGAGGTGGGATGATCAGTCCCACTTCCTCGCCACTTTTGCCTTCCCTAACTGAAGAATAGAGTCAGGTAGTCATTTACAGCTTGGGAGACTTGATCGACTATCACGACGAATAGAGGAAACGAAGAGCCATTGATCCAGACATCCAGGATGTCCCAGAATTCGCAGGGAGGACAACATTAGACAATATCTGAAGGATCGAAGACTAGATTGGAACCAGACCAGGCGAAAGACAAGCGATAGGATAGTATGGCGCTCTCTCTGCCTCTCTGGCAAACCTCTACATTCTAGGCTAGAAGAAAAACGACTAAGTGTGTAGACGCGCGTGACACCACCGTGTTTCGAACGCGGCACTTTGTCCGCGAAGGGCCAGCATTCTAACCACTTTGCCAATCGCTCAGACCAAAGTTAGACATATAAAACAATTTGATGGTACAAAGACACATTCCACATTGTTAATAAACCAAAAACATTAAAAAAAACTTGAAGGAAATGTTGAACACTAACTGGCAAAAGAAAGATCTTAAGACAACGCGATAAGTGGGAAGCAAACATCAAGAGACTGACAGGAAAGAACCTAAAAGAGTATCATCAAGACAAGGGACAGAAGACGTTGAAGATTCTCTACAACCGTCCTTTGATGTGAAGATGTCAGCTGATCTTGTATGTGAAAATGTATGTGTATAATTAGTAGTTCATGAAATCGATATTTTGTCACTGTATTTCTCCCTCTCTTTCTACTTCTTGATTTTGATTGGATACTGTGTCTGTACTGTTAAAATGTATTTTATTTCAACACTAATATTTAAAATACACGAGAATAAATGAATGCAGTGTAGAAGATGAAACAAAGGAAATGCAGAATGTCACACGGGCATGCGTGCTTTATTCTAAACTCCTTGAAAATATAGTTCGTTCGTTCGTTCGTTCTCTCTCTGCAGAGTGATTGAAGTTACTTCCTATTTTTAATTGTTTACATCCTCTCTTGTATCTATTGGATATTATTATTTTCTTTCTCTTGGGTACTTAGCCCCTCACAGACAAAGTAGTCAGTGACCATCACACCTAGTGGCGTCTTGTAGGGCAGCAACAAACTGTCCCCAGTTGGCTCGGTCGGTGGCCATCCTTCATGCCCTGCCCCAACTCTGGTACATGTTTTGTATCTCAGCCTCCACTGTTCTCGGTCCGGTTGTCTTTGGTCTCCCTCTTTTTCGCCGTCCTTCTGGGGTCCATAGTAAAGCAGTTCTGGTGATGGTGTCAGGGTAACCTCCGAGGACTTGGCCAATCCAGTTCGAATGTCTGCCTGCAATGATGGTGTGTATGCCTTGTTGACTGCACCGTGTAAACAGTTCCTGGTTGGAGATGGTATTCGGCCAACAAATTTGAAGAATTTTCCTTAGGCAGGTTGTGTGGAAAAATGATAATTAGGACATTTCCTTGTCTGTTACTCTCCAGCTCTCCGCGCCATACAAAAGTACAGAAAGTACACAACTCTTGTATAATCTTCATTTAGTGTTTGTGCTGTACTGAGAAGATTTCCAAATGTTGTTTAGATTTCAAAAAGGCTGTTCTAGCTTTAATCATTACCTATTAAATATACGAAGGAATTTGAAAATATGCAACAATAACTACCATTTGACAAATAAGTTGCTTTTATTTTATTTTCCATTTCTAGGAACAAAATACAATTAAATAAAAATCAGAAATTATTATATACAACACATAATGCTGCCCGCTATGAAATTACGCATTGAACAAGACCGGATTTAGGTTCAGCTGTAATGTTAATGTGGCATAGTGATTTAAGTAATAAAGCGGCAGTTAATGCTCGCTATTTTGACGCATTTGTTGAGTAAATTAGTTGGATTTGAGTGGACAAATAACAATTTAGAAACAGGAAGTGACTTTTGAACCATCCTGAAGATTTTCGTTGATACTGTTTCATCAGTTACAATTGTTTACTTTTGTTAGGTTAGTAATCACCATAATCAGCTGCCATCTCCACAACGAAGGTTGGCTGTAATGGATCTCCAACATCTTCTGTCTCTTGTCTTGATGGTGGACTCTGATAGACTCTTTCCTGTCCATCTCTTGATGTTAACTTCCCACTTATAGCGCTGTTTTCTTCTAGCATGTTTACCATCAATTCTACCGTCTATTATGGTCTTCAGCAAGGTGTTATGTCTTTATACAATGCCAAATATTTTAGCTAATGTTTAGGTCAGTTAACACGTAAGCAAACTCTCACTAACAATACTCGACTCTGGTTAAAGATGAAGAAGACAAAGTAGATGGGTTCAAACCCAATGTGACTATATTAATTACTTTTTATTAACTAATATGACATGACTTAGTAGTGTGTCCTGTTACGATTCGTTCTCGAAGCTAGGCGATGGTGCTGTTCCAGTGGGTCTTGTTTCGAATCCCCGAAGTGCATTATTACTTACTTAGTCGTTCCCCTTCTACCGTGAGGTGTAGAGGTTTGGAAGAGAGAGCGCCAGACCATTCTATCAGCTGTCTTCTTCCTGGCCTGGTTCCATTCTAGTCCTCGGTCCTTCAAAGATTGTCTAATTGTCACGTAGGTTTTATATTCATTTAATTTCCTACAACTTCTTCCTATTCTTTCACCCGAAAATTCTCTCTTTTATTATCTCTGTATTTCATTTTTTCCTGTATTTTTTTCACCCATTCGTTTTGCGAATATTATTTTCATATAATTCGCAAACTTTACCTGTTTTTCCTTTCTCTTAAACTGAGAATCGCGCTAGGACGATATTACGTAGATGTCAGGGCTGCAGGGCGTTAGAAGGCGTGATAAGTCGGTTCGCTGAACATAGGACGTAGCAAATCGTCTACATTCTCACCGAGCGCGCGAGTTTCTTCTCGGCATTAGTCCCGGTGAGGTGTGATACTTTACATCTGCACCGGTCAGTATCCAGACATTTGTCTGGAAAAATCCCAAACTGACACGGCGCTCACTTGGGCCATGGTCAGCTGTAGTGTGAAAACTGCCCTGAAATGGAGTCAGGCTGTCTGGGATTTGAAACTGACACGCGTACATCGTGGTCAGTAGGTGACAGTTACGACACGCGTTAAGCGGACGTAAATGTTGGGAGTAGGGGAGATAATTTCGCGTGGCGAAATAGTTTGGGCCCTTTGTCTGATTTTAAGATATTGGCCAAGTTTGAAACTTTAATTTCATTCTCGCTCATAGACTCACAGTAGATAGGTCGCTCGAAAACAGAATAGCTGTTAGCGAAGATCTCAGTTTGTTTCGGCAATTTGTCGAACTTCTAGACTTCCAGAAATATTTTCAGCATTTTTATTCTTAAGTTGTGCGACTACCTGTAATTCTGTGATTGAGGTAATTAATATGATAGATATATAGATTTTGTGAGTGTTAAAGTGTTAAATCGCTTAATTCATTTTAATCTATTTCTTTAGCGCAGAAGAGAAATAAAGTGGTAGGCTATTATATTTTCTAGGGAAGCATTCAGTGGAAAGCAGAATAAAATTAAAATTTCTAGCTTATAACGGCAATTGTAGCTATTTATAAATTTAATTTAACTGCTAATACTCAGTCGAGTGTATTTTTCTAAACTAACGTATAAACTCTAGAATCCAGCCTCATGAATGGTGACGGAATACGCACGTGTTCTTAATTTATGAGGATTGCTGATTTTTAAATATAACTTACGTCACGGGAAGTTTAAATGATAAGCAAAGCTCTCTGCTTGCAAGTTTAAATGTAAGTTTTAACCAGTACAGATTCTGTTTATTATATTATATGTGTTATTTTTCCTCCACACAGTGAAAGTTTTGGGGTGACCCTAACTTTACCAGCACCTAGTAGTAGTTTCCATACTTGTGAACAAATAGACAGTCCTTATTTTGAACCACGTGGGTTTTCTCAAGTAACACTGATCTGACGGTGCAAGTTAGACAGAAATACTAATATCCCTATAACTGGTTTTCAAAGACTGTAATGATAAATACTGGACCTTGGAGCCAGCACTTAATTTCTTCTAGAAACTCTATATAATTTGCTGCCTGGTGGCGTGAATATTAACAATCATTTCCCGACTAGATTATATCTTGTGGACAAATCTGTGGTGTGACTAAAGTGAATCCTATACTGAGGGAAGGCACCGACCTGACATTCATCATTTTTTAGAAACCTACGCTATTGACACTGTGCTCTGCTAACTCCCGCGCCTGGAATAATTGTTAGGTGACTTAATCAGACATTTGAACAAATTTGCATACCCAAGTAGTCGTTCCCGGAGACTCCAAGTTAAATACGTCTTTTGGAACTGGGGACTTCTTGGCAGAAGACTGCATTTTTTTGAGTCTGTGTGAAAATCTAAAATCAATGTGTTCCAAGAGGCAGCAAGCAAAGTCGTGAGTACAAGTATGAGAAGCCATGGCGGAATGAATGAGTGTACGCTGGTTTGAGTGATATTTTTCACTATTTTATCTTTGACACCCTGTTGCTGTCCTAATTTTTTTCAATCTGCATAATTTGTTGCTAAGGCTAGAGTTCTTGGTTTTTGTCTTAGGTTAAATCAGATTTTTTTCAAACTCTGTGCATATAATTACGAGATAAAACAAAGACAACTCTTAGACTCAAACTCTATGTATCTGTGACTCGGGCGCCATCATCTGTTCTCTTAACGGGGCCGGGCTAAACCTAGAGTTAACACTATAACGGGGCTATCATCCTTGCAACATTTCCTTGATTTTTTATGACTATGTGTATATGTATTTTCCTTGGTGTACTTTCTTTGATGTTGTGAGCCGATTTTTCCTGATAATAAAATCGCTCTTGAACTTAATAATCGTGTTTGGTCAGCTCGTTCTAGATAATATATATATCATTGTTATAGTTTTCCCACGTCTGTGTGTTTACCTGTCGTCACGTGTATGTGCGTGCCTGTGAGTGATAGAAATATACGTAATATGTATATTGGTGTAGTCTGTCTGACGCTGTAACAACTGTTGTAGAAGATAGGTGAGAGAGAGAAGAATTCTTTTCGCTTTCAGAGACAGCCACTATATCTACATCTATCATCTCACGTGTGTGGAAATTCTATTACCTTTCACTAACTCTCACTGAGTCTATCACCTATTCAAACCTATTCAGAAGGGACCAAACCTAGTCTTAATTCTCCTATCGGAAATCTACGATACTAATGTTGTCCTCCCAGCGGACTCTGGGTCGTCCTGGAGGTCTGGATCCCTGGCTCTTTGTTTCCCATGCTTGTCGTGGTAGCCGATCTTCTCCCATTCTGCAGACATGGCCAAACCATCTTAGTTGGGACTGTTCTATTTGGGTCTGCAGCGGATGGGATTTTAGGCCTTGACGGATCGTCTGGTTGCGGACCATGTCTCTTCTTGTTACTTCAACCACTTTCCTCAGATACCTCATTTCTGAGGTTTGGATCTGGCTTTTGTGGGTTGTAGTCATTGCCCACGACTCGCATCCATATGTCAAGACTGGGACATAGGTGGAGCGGTATACAGCCATCTTCGTTTTCTTACCAACCTCTTTCTTGCTGAGGAATCCACGATTTATGGCCTGAAAAAGTCTCCCAGCCGCTGCTTTTCGAGTGGCCAACTCTTCTTTGATGCCTCCCTTTCGGTCTATAATAGCTCCGAGATATTTAAAGTGGTCGACCTGCTCCAGGACCTGTTCTCCCAATTTTAATCTGATGTTTTCTTTCTTCTCGTGATATCACCATGGATTTTGTTTTAGAGCTGCTTATGACCATCCCTCTCTTCTCCAGCTCTTTCTTCCAGACTTGCAGGTTGGATTGGAGATGTGCCTCTGATTTAGCAATCAGGGCAACATCATCAGCAAATGCCAGCTCCGAAATATAGACCTGTCTCATCTTCCAGTACCCCACTGAATACTTTCTTGTTCTCTCCTTACATGCCTTGATGACATCGTCCATAAGGAGTATGAAGAGGTAAGGTGATAGGATATCACCTTGTCTTACACCAGTGGTGGTCCTGAACTCTTCTGACTTATGGTTTGCTGTCCTCACATAATTTCTGCAAGACTTGTAGAAGCTCTGTATAGCATGAATCAGAGGTGCTGGAATATTCTTCCTTGCCAAACAGTCCCAAAGTTTGCTCCAGGGGACCCTGTCAAACGCCTTTTCCAGATCTATGAAACAAAGATGGATCTCACTCTTATACTCAAGGGCCTTTTCACTCAGCGAAGTGCATTATACATTTATTAATTTTCATTTGCCTATTGACTTCTTTCTTTCTTTCTATCTTTCGTTCTTTGTTTCCTTATTTACAAGGTATTTATTTCTTTCTGACTTTTGCCTACCATTTACATGCGTTTTTTTATTTTTTTTTTACTTTTCTCATTATTTACTACTCACAGGTCACGTGATTCCCACTTTGATTACTTATATAGCTATGAAAAATCTCAGTTCTTTTTCTTCTTCTTCGTTCGCCCTGAGCCTTTTACATTGATGACTCTAATAAAGGCAGTAGTTAGCGCAAGGTTCTTGACATCTGCAAACAGTTTTTCGTTACCATATGCCACTGCTGTAAGTTGGGCAGGGCTGAAGCAGATGTTCGGCTGTCACGGGGCTGGTGCCACAGGAGCAGAGATCTGTCGGACCATTCTTCAGTTCGAAATATGAAGGATTGTGAAGAAATAACGTCAGCTTGAAATATGAAGGATTATGAAGAAATAACGTCAGCTTGAAATATGAAGGATTATGAAGAAAAAAAACCTCAGTTCGAAATATGAAGGATTATGAAGAAAAAAGCTCAAAAACTACTGTTTTGTCAAGATTTTATACTTTATGTCTCAATAGCGCTGGTTCAAGATTTTGAAGAATACGAAAACATTTACTGAAGCGCTTCAAAGAAGTCAAAAAATTATGTCAGGTTTAACCAGCGAACATAATGCAACATCGTCATCACCCTCTTTGCCACGACAAGCAAACACTAATCCTAGAAGCGGATTACGCTTTTTTCTTTCTTCATTGCTCGATTTCAGTAGTCGGCAAACTACGATCCGCAGTTTCATTTTCTCCGACCCACCAACCTTTTTGAACCAATGATCATTTTCAGATAAGTTAACAGCAAAGTACAGAAAAGAGTCAATTTTTATTGACATATTCTTTTGTAAATTTGTATGTTTTTTTAAGGATTACGAAGCTTTTGTCCCTGCATACAGATGTTTCAGGTCCCTAGTAATAATTCTTTTTCCTTTTATTGTTGCTGAAATTTGCGTCATCTCACTGATTCGAACGCTACAAACCGAGATGTGGTGTGTCGTCTCAAATGCACTATAGTTTGTGTCAAGTATCGTTGGGATATGTTTATTATTTTCAAATTCATAATTTTCCATACCCAATATGTAATAGGCCTAATAACAATAATAGCCCTTTCAGTCATAATTGACTATTGGAATGCGCCCCTCAGGTGACAGCCCTCAGCTGCTGACTTTTCTGCTGTTCCTTCCGACGTTTTCTCCTCTCTTCTGCTGCCGTAAGAGCTTCTTTTCGCCAAATCTGAGGTGGTGCCGTTGACAGCATCATCATTTGGTTCGATCAGCAGCTTCGTGTCGTGGATGGAATTTCAGAGAGGTTATAGATGTTTATAGTCCTGTCTGAGCAGAGGTGATAGTGATGACAATGTGAAAGTAAGGGGTAAGTAATAGTTTTCTCACGTGGTGATCGTGTAAGAGAAAGGACAGTCTCTGGATAGAATAATTTATCTAATCCAGCCTATCTGGACGACGATATTTATATCAGACGCACTTTCTCTCCCTGTACGAAAATACAAGTTACACTGCACTCACATGCACACAATTCTGGGACAAATACGCACGAACGTGAAAACAAACTATGAATAACATATAATGGTTATGGATATACTGTATATAGGGGTTGACGGATACGATAACTAAAGGTTGAATAAAGTTTATTATCAATAGAAGATCACAACAATAAGCATATACATCACTAGATCATGGTTTACAGACAAAATTGCAAAAGAAGAAATTAATCAAATAGGTTCTCCCCCTCTGGTAAAGGAAAAGAAAAGACGGTCCCAACAGAGGTTAATTTACCCAAAAGATCAAAAGGTAACAATAAGTTATGAAATAGTCAGGATGGGAAAAGAATATGTTCCTAATGTAATCTATCCCGTGACTAATCAGAATATTGAGATAAAGAAAAAGAAAGAAGAAACCATATACGTATATGATGTCAACAAAGACATAAGTTTCTTTCTCTGTTCATTCAATTCACATACACACAGTGGCCCCTGTCACACTTTTGCTTACCCCAGTAGTGGTCTCAGGCATTCCAAGGAAATACACTAATAAGTAATAAGACTATTTAGTGTCAAATGTAAGTTTTGCCGAATCCAGCCCCGGACTAGCCGTAGTTGCTGACTGCTAATTTCACGGTAGTCGCTATAGTCGGTGATTTAATTTGTCCTGGATACAATAAGTTATCTATGCCTTCAGTTGGTTGGAGTAAGGTTCATGCGTGGTGATCGCCGGTGTAGGATAAATAGAACATATATATGGTTCCTGGGTTGTCTAGCCTTGGGTGGCTGAACTGCTAGGTTTAAGTTACACAAATGTTGCTGACAATATAGTTCGCCACAGCTGGTTGATGAGATTGATATAAGTAAATCTGGTAATTGTTCTGTCTCAGTTAATATTATAATTTAATGGTTCTATTCTGGTTTCTCTCATGGAAAAATGAGGAAACTTGGACCGCACAGGTCACAGCAAGAAGCTCATCAGCATTAAATATTCTTGGATGCTTATAATATTATAAGTTCGTATGATCATAATTTCATATGGCCATAAGAAAAAAACCCGCTAGTACTCAGGTTTGATCAGCCTATATTTAGGAAAAGAAATTATAAACATGTAACCAATTTGTCAATATCATATCTAACACGTGTTAAAATAGGACCTCTTTACCACTCTAATATAAATGAGATTTAAAACACACGTGTGTAGCTTATCGTATCGTTCTTTTATTTTAACGCGTGCTATGAACGTTAGTCATTATAAAATTACATAAAATGGATAGAACTTGTAAATAACATATACCGTCAGTAGACAGTTATTAAATGTATATACTGTCAATTTAAAAACACTCTTACTGGGAAAATAGCGAGTAACAAATTCATTTCACGGCTGAAAAAGATTTAGCTATAAGTTATTTAATTAGCACAGAAAATCTCAGTGAAATATAATGAGACTTTAAACAAGCTAAATCACTTAAAAGCTAGTATATAAATTACCGCAATCAGAAAACAGAAACACTCCACGAAAATCTAATAATTTTCACTCTGTACGAGAAATCTTAAGATTACGAGCTAGTGAATTTCAGATAGATTTCTGAACAACTGATGATGGCTATCGGAGAGACATGGTATATATTGATAAATTCCGATCTATTACTCTTAAATGCGAAAGTAACACCTACTGCCAGACCCAAGCCAATTTGCCGTTCGATTCTTGATCAGAGGTAATTTTACCACCTCTGCCGCCGACACCCTCTCTGGCTTGACTTTCATCATCTTCATCTTGCCAAATATCAGCAACGCAATTAATTCTCCGGAAAGTTTTACAATCCAAAGTCCGACGCAGACTTAACATCGTGTTCCCCTGATCAAAGAATCTATTACGCCATGCTCCGCGCTTCGCTCTCTGTTTCACATAGGGCTTAATTGCCAGATGGCTCACATGTTAATTGCACTGGTGAATCCTTTGTTCTTGTAGCAAACAAATCATAAAATAAATGAGGAGAGGCAAAAGTGGATGATGACTGCTGCACTATTTCCATCTGTGGCACTTTGTCCTCCCAGGCTGCAACATTTATGTCCAGTGCTCTCATGTCTCTCTTGCACACATCTTTGAACTAAAGCTGCGGTAACATAACTGTTCTTTTGCTATCTGCTAGTTGTCCGTAGAAGATGTCTTTCGGATGCGACCATCTTTCATACGGCGGACATGGCCAAGCCAGCGTAGTCTGCGCTGTCTAAGCAGTGTAAACATGATCTGAAGGTCATCACGTGACAACACCTCGACATTTGTCACTTAGTCTTTCCACGAAATACCGAGGATGTGGCATAGACACCGTAGACGGATGGTATTGAGCCTTCTTTCTTATTTGTATATGTAACGACAAGAGAAAAAGAAGTTGGCTATAAAAGTTGTATGTTTAATCCTTACCCTAACGACGTGGCCGACTAATTTGATGACATGGAAGAACACGTCCCACTGTAGTTCATTTAACCCCCCCAAAAAACGGGTTGAATCACAGTTTAGTGTGCACTCGGCCTTCTTTGCGCAAACAAGATTAGGGTTAAAATTAGCGTTAGCAGCTATGTCTTTGTGTAAAGCTAAATCAATCAATACCCTTTAGCTCCCCAAGAAGCACAGGCCTTTAACAAACACTTGCTAAGTCCTGTCATGTGCCATCTGCTCAAGTTCTTTCCATGTCTTTCTCATTATTTTCACTTCTGTCTCCAATTCTGTTCTCCATTTAAAAAAAATATTAATGATAAAAATATCCTGTTCAACCTCCGATGGGTTATAATTAGGATATATATTGTTTTCAGTTCCAAATAATATACTTCTCCACGTGTTTTTTGGCCTACCTCTGCCTCCCCTACCTTGAGGATTCAAGAACAAGGACAGCCTTGTAATGCTATCAACAGGTTTCCTCAATGTGTGACCTATCCATTGCCAGCATCTTCTTCTCATCTCTTCTTCCACTGGCACTTGTCTGGTATTAACACTAAGCTCCTATCCATATTCTCTTTACATAAATACTTAATAGTACGCTTAATTTAGTACACTACTACTAACCTTAACCCTAACCCTCTTTGCCACAGAATGGTTGACTACACAGTAAACTGTAATTTAAACAGCAGTGAAGTGTGGATTATTCTCTTATTGAATCAGCTAACGTATTTAATATACAATGGTTTGGTTTGGTTTTAAGGACTACCTTCATTGCACACGGACTACTCCATCAGTGCTCCGATCTCCTCCCATTGATCTCACAAGGAGGATCTCAGCACAGTGCATGAACTCCGTAGCACCGGCGAGAATCCCATTGTTTATATACAGGAATTACACGTTCTACAAATATTTTTGTGGTGGGTAGGTTTTTAATTTTTAAATTTTGCCAGGGCAACGACCTGTAAGGCCTACTCTTTACGATTTCCAACTGCCGTGGGATTTTTAACGTGCGCAACTTGCACACGTACCTCCTATTTTGTCGCCATTATCCGAAAAGGTGTGACAGATTATGGAAATAGATTACCTGGATCCGTGCGCTTGCTTCCCATCGTTGGCTCTCAATTTCGCTCAACCTGGGTTTCCCACCTTGTTTCCTCATTAGTATGCGCGGTTGGTTACGCAAAATCCATGCCCTTTCGCTATCTGTCTAACTCATATTTTAGCCACACCTATTTTTCTTGTTTCATGCGCGAATGAACGTTTACAGAGATCAGTAACTGGCATTCCTTTCAAGGGGGACGAAGCAAGTGCGTTTTGCCTGAAGCTCGATGCGAGCAGAGCTGTCAGGATTAAGCAAACTGACAGTGCACGGGCCCACAAACACGTGGTGGGTAAAACTGCTTCGAAGTTCCCTACCAGCTTGAAGATCGCCGAGATCAGAAACCTTTGTTGTTGATTAACACCGGTTAACAGAGAGAACGGAGAGATCCTTTTTATCGGAAGAAAAACCTCCGCTGATTTCCCTTAGTACGCAAGGCGCGAATTTCGTCATCTTCCAGCGAAACAACGCTAGTCGTGTATAAATACTATATCGCATAAAATTAGTTATCCAGTCGCCTCATAGAATTTTAGAAATATCTAGCTCGACATCCTAAAGCCATTGTACAAAGTGGATCACTTAGATTTCGTGGAGATAGTTTAATTTTTCTGTTTGCGGTAAATATATATATATATATATATATATATATATATATATATATATATATATATATATATATATATATATATATATATATATATATATATATATATATATATATATATATATATATATATATATTAGCATTTTTCGTGATCTTGTGTGCTAAGTATCATTAGAATTCACTAGGATTTTCTAAGTGCTAAAAATGGTGTACTAAAAAACGCATAGCTATTGTATTCCCGATGGTTTTAATTAATTAATAAATACGCTAGGCGATTGATAATTGACGGAATCAAATTTACTTGTATCCATTATGTGTAAATTCTATAAATGACTAGTGGTTATATCAAGTGTTAAAAGCGATAAGATAAGCTAGACCTTTGTGGTTTTTAATCTAAATTAATAACGGAATGGATAAGAGATCTTACCTTTACGCATGTAAGGATAGGATATTTATATTGTGGTAAAATGTTTGTTTTTCTTTCTAAATCTAGGCTCGGTCAAAAAAACAAAAAACCCAACAAACTAGCGGTCTTAAAACGGACTTATAAACTATCCAGATATATTATTGCACTATTGACCCTGTGATTGAGACCCGTGCGGGCCACTTTCTTCACTCGTGAGAGAGACCAATCTAGAAAACATAGACAATAATTAAACTGGACCTGAACATTGCCAGATTTTATATAAATTTAGTCAGCCCGCTGTGGCAAGATAAAGATATATCAATTTACCTGACCTATGCCAGTAGTTCCACTGTGATTATACTTAAGAGAATTCACTGTTCAGAATCGGCCATCAACTCAGAGAACAACCGATAACTAATTATTATTGACATTGGCATAACGAAACAGTGTCTTAGCTACCAGAGGCTACACCGCCCGGGAACAATATATTTTCTTTCTATGACGGAGACCATCACAAATACATCTTATTCCAACCAAATATAGGCAGTGACACAGGAACTATCCAGGAAAAACATTTATCGCACCAACTTCGGCGACTACTTTGACATTCGCATTAAGCACCAAGGCTAGTCTGGGGCAGGAGTTGGCAACAACTTGACACTGTAATGTCATATTATTGTTAGTGTTTTTTGTCTTCAAAGGGATACTTGCGACAACTACGGGGTAAGCGAATATGAGTGTGGCCACAGAATGATTATGTGAATGAACAGAAAGAGAGAAACATATTGTCCATGTTACCATCAGTATATTAACCTGTTATTATTTCCTCACTAACCTGATTAGTACGGGATAGATTACCTTGGAACTTTTTCTTTTCCTTTACTGAATATTACATACCCTTATTGTTAACCTTTGACCTTTGGGGTATTACCTTCTGTTGGGATCTGTTCTCTACAAGAGGGGAGGGCAATATTGGGTTATTTTCATTTGTCTGGAAATCCATGCTTTATTGATATGTATATGCTAGATGTTATGAAGTGTTTTTTAAAGTGATAATAAACTTAATAAAACTTAATTTAACGTGTTGGTCAACCCCTACCTCTATATATATTGTCCATAGTTTTCACGTCTCTGAGTATTCGTCACGTAATTGTGTATGTATGTGAGGTGTAGCTTATATTTGATATAAGGAGCGAAAGGTCGTATGATTGCAATACAGTCGTATAGATAGGTTGGAGTAGAGAAACCTTTTACTCCAGAGACTGATCTTTCTCTTACACTAGCAACCCCTCGTGAAAAAATCTAATTTATTGCACCTTTATTCTCACACATTTTTTCATTTTCACCTCTGCTCAGACCGGACCATAAATACCTATAAACCTATCTTATAAAATTACGACAGAAGGCTAGGCATCCAATCTCACTACCCAGGATACCAGGGGGGAGTATGACATCATTAGGACCATTGGTTCTAAAAAAAATATTTCTATAAAGTATATTCCCTAAACTAGGAATCGAACCCGGTACTTCTAGAACTCGAGGCGGACGCCATACCTCGTAGCCACTCCGACCTGCGATTAAAATACAATGAAACTATCGCACTGCTAAAAGAATACAACATGCGTCTACATTACCTAACCAAGCGTTCATCAGACTATTCTCTTTCATATTGCCACGCCCTTCTGGCCCGTGAAAAGTAAACTACTGACTTTCCTGCCAGTATCCAAAAAATAAAAAAAAAGTTAGCTGACCACTGCTCAATTGGATCTGCGTATTTGTGAATGTCTTGTATCGGTTTGGAGAAAAATACAAAGAAAACCCGTCCATGTGGTGTCGGTATAGGGTAGATAGCGATCTACAGGTAGACCACAAGAGACATTTGAAAGATCTTTAGATTATGGAACGGGGGAAAAATTATTTCAAAGCTTCAGAAGTCTCTGACTATCCGTCTCCAACAGACATTTAAGAGCGTAACATCTCCAGTAATCAATAAATGTCATATTCATTGCCAGTGAAAACTCACAAATTAGCCTATTAACATTCGTTTTAATCGTGACCTGAATGATATAAGAACGCTATATTTTCTATGAAGTGAAGTTTACATAAATAACATTTTTTTTTTAATGTAAAATTTTAGCCTCGTTTTGGCGAGGAGCGTCCCGTTCAACCTAGTCGGTTATATTAGGGCGCATGTCCAAATATAAAAGACACGCAGGTCTGAGACAGTGAATTTTCCACCGCTTAACTCTTCCATGGACGTAAGGGGTTTCCCATGTTTGACGCAAAGAATTTTTCGTCGCTATGAGTTCTCCTGTAATATGGCTACAAGTTTAAGGATTGGTTCTTCTTTAAAAAGTACGTTAATGTTATAATTATCTGTATCGGAAATCAAATGAAGACTAATAAAATATAGCAAAAAGAGAACAAAAGCTTAGTTCAAGTACACTGGCACTGTAAACCGAACCCTCGTCACTAGCGCCTTGGAACATCGTCCCTAAATTCTAACCTCTCGTTCTGTAAGAGTTAATAGAATAGCACGAAGCAGATCTTTCTTGCGGAGATAAAACTTACAGATAAGCTGTACGTATTCAAGATTTCAAATACAATAATAACCGAAAACAGACTTTGTTTTTTTTCAGCGTAGATCTTTATGAGAGCTGTGTACTTTCTGTACTTCTCTATGGAGCGGAATGCTGGAGAGTAGCAGAGAAGGAAATGTTGAAATTATCCTCATTTCACACAACCTGCCTAAGGAAAATTCTCCGAATCTTTTCGCCGAATACGATCACTAAGAACTGTTTACTCGGAGCAAACAAGAGGACATGGACACCATCATAGTTGGCAAACCCTGGAGTTGGGTTGGACACGTCCTCAGAAGAGGTCGATATCGTCACAAGAACATCTATGCTATGTACCCCTGAAGGAAAGCGAGAGGCCGACCAAAAACAACTTGGCTGAGAATTGTGCTGGTCGAGATACTAATAATGAACGAGAGCTGGGGCACTGCACGAAGGATGGCCGCCGACCGAGCAAAGTAGAAGCAGTTTGTTGCTGCCTTACAAGACGCCAACAGGCGTGATGTTCACTGACTGCTTTTCCAGCAGGCGGCTAAGGACCAAAGAAGAAGCAGATCTTTAGAGAGTTCAATGTTTTAAAGTAACTCCACACAGCTCCTGTGGTTCCTGCTGCTGAGTTACAGTTAGAGAAGAATTCGGGTTTGACGAAACTGATGACAAGATATGAAGGAGACATGAAAAGATCCTGAGCTGATGGCACGAGACAGGAAGGCTTCGCATAAGTTTGTTGAAGGCCTATGCTCCTTGAAGAGTTGGATGGTGAATACTCACTCACACACACACGCACACTCACACACACACATATATATATATATTTTAATAACGTACGCCCGCTATTACTCGAGGCGAGAATCTCCGGTTAGTTATATCTAACCTGAGACTGATTTTTACGTGAGTATCCCTTTTTTCTTAAGTTCAACACCCAGACAATCCCAAGAAGCAGTAAATAATTTGTGTCATCTTTCGGTTAAAATAGGTCTTCAAATAAATGCCTCTAAAACTAAAGTTATGAACTTTTCTAACGAGAGCTTTAATATCATCCTGAACGGGGAAAAACTACAGAAAGTTGAAAGTTTCAATTATTTAGGCAGTAAAATGACTCAGGATGGTGACACAACAAGAGAAATTCATACTAGAATTGCTTTGGCAGCTAGCGCCTTCAATAGATTATCTAACATTTGGAAATTACGATCATTGAATATACATACCAAGCTTCGTCTGTTTAATTCAAATGTTATCTCAGTGTTAACATACGGCTGTGAGAGTTGGAAAATAACAAAATCATTGGAGAACAAGCTGAATACATTCGAGAACAAATGTCTTAGAAAATTCATGAACATCAGTTGGAAAGAATTCAAGACTAATCGACAAATAAGAGAAGACTCTAGGCAGAAATATGTCTCCAACTATATAAGGAAAAGACGATGGTCATATATCGGTCATGTCCTACGAATTAACCATTGCAGGCACTCACTTGGGTTCCTGAGGGTAAGAGGAAAAAAGGAAGACCAAAAGAAACACTCAGAAGAACAATAATAAGAGAAGGAAGAACGTTGGGATTAAACAATGTGCAAGAGCTAAGAGGAGTGGCGTCACAACGTACAACCTGGAGAGCACTGGTTTCTGCCTTATGCGCCGTGTTTGGTGCTTAAAGAATTTATTATTATTATTTATTATCCCTTTTTTCCCTGTACACTGACAGGTGTCCACTCGCAATTCAGGCAGATACTCGCTGTCTTCGTACGGTACCCATTAAAGCTGGGTCGGCTCAGGAGCCGCCAGTCCCTGGTCGACGACACTCCTTCAAATGTCTTCGCCAGGGCTCGAATTAATCCAGTCCAAGTCCCGGTTGACGACACTCCTTCAAATGAACTCGCCAGGGCTTGAACCTGGATCACCCGATCGCCAGCGCAGTGTGGTAACCATTACACCAGCGCTGTTCCCCCTCTCTCTCTCTCTCTCTCTCTCTCTCTCTCTCTATATATATATATATATATATATATATATATATATATATATATATATATATATATATGTATGTATGTATGTATGTATGTACATGTTATGTCTTTGTATCGAATTAATCCAGTTTATGTCCGTTAAATATATATATATATCAAATAATATATATATATATATATATATATATATATAATATATATAATATATATATATATATATATATATATATATATATATATATATATATATATATATGTATATATATGTATATATATATGCGTATATATATATATATGTATGTATATATATATATATATATATATATATATATATATATATATATATATATATATATATATATATATATATATATATATATGTGTGTGTGTGTGTGTGTGTGTGTGTGTATGTGTGTGTCAATGGCAAACTACTGAATGAAAAAAATTGCCTAGAAAAATCACAAACAGCCAATAAAAGCTGGGGTTGATTGCCACGTCCTGTAAAGGATAAGCAACTAACTTATATATATGTGTGTGTGTATATCAATGTAATGCTGTAAGACGGTATCACATGTTGCCAGAGCGGTAAACACTTCATGGCTTTTTAATTACTTAGATAAACTGGCTTGGTAGCCCCCAAGCTCCATCAGGAGCGTACAAGAAAATGATGTACGCGATGATAAAAACAAGTTCACGAACGAAGGAAAGAGAAAAAAAAATTAAATTAACAAACGAAGAAAGAAGAAGACTTAGAAAACAATGAAGAATGAGAAAAAAAAAGCATGAAAGATGAAAGAAAGAATGGGAAAAGCTATTTCAAACAGGATGAGTTAGACATACAGACGTTCTGAACGCAAGACGTTATAACTCTCGTTTATGGCATTAGAGTCAAACCGTAACATCATTATCACATCTTCTGGTAGTCTGTTGTGGCGATCGTTATTTTCTAATTTTCATATCATAAACTTCCTTTTATTATGTCATTAATTTCACATTTATCTGAACTGGAAGGGGGAATTTTCTCATTTGGCGAAACACAGAAGTATGGAATAAAAGATGAACGGGTGCATAAACTTCAATTAGACTAAAGATGAGTTCTACGAGAATCTAGCAGCAGTCATCAAAAGCATACCTAGGCAAGAACAGCTTGTTCTCTTTGGTGACTTTAACGCTAGAGTGGGTGCCGATAATGTTTCATGACCTTCATGTCTGGGCACGTTTTGTATTGGCAAGATGAATGAAAATGGGCAACGGCTCTTAGAGCTTTGTGCCCACCATGACCTCTGCGTGACCAACACCTACTTTCAGACAAAACCCCAGCATAAGGTGTCATGGAGACACCCACGATCCAAGCACTGGCCCTAACTGGACCTGATTCTCGTCAGAAGGCCACTTCTCAGGTCTGTGCTCTCCCCGCGCTCGTACCATAGTGCAGACTGTGATACAGATCACTCCTTGGTTTGCTGCAAAATCAGAGCACAACCAAGAAAACTCTATCGTGTCAGACATGAAAGGAAACCACTTATTGATAACAGCAAGATGTCAGACCCTGTCATGATCGCTCAATTTACTGCGACCTTCAAGAAAGTGCTCGGCAGCCCTCAGCATGGTGATACTTGTTACGGTGTTTTTATTGATGTCGTCTGCTATAGTTGGCAGTGCGCAATTTTAGGTTGATAGAATTAATATAGATTGATGTTGATACTTCACGGATTAGTGAACGCAAATTACACGGTCAACTTGTGACGTGTTAGCGTTGATAAGGTCACACTTCGTGACTTGGATACTGGACCCTTTTTACGTTGATCGTCAAGCCGTGAAGACGTGTCTCACCTCCTTCCAGTGTTAGGCTTCATAATTGCCGCAAAATACAGAATTTTATATTAGGACACAGGGTCAGTCCAGATTGATATTATAAAGGATGGAATTATAAGGTTAGTAATAAGGATCGTTAATCAGTCCTTAATATATATTCGTCAAGACACATGCGCTCACTACCGGCTGACTGAATCACAGCAGCGCGAGCATATAGCCATGATGTTCTGTTGACATTAATTCGTTAGGACACGGACTGATAATAATATGTATTCATTTGAAAAATCAGATGAAAAATGTATGTATACTATGACCAATGCTTGGGATGTCTTCAGATGTTATATTGTCAAAAAAATATTGGACTCAACCCACGGACTTACCACGTTAATATTGTTCAGGTTGATTCATCACGTTATAGTATTGATTGTTATTCAGCACGATGAACTCTTACATACAGAAGTTAGTTATCTACAATACTTCCAACGAAGTTCGAAAGGAAACTAGAACTATGGTAAAATATCATTGCTAACCGATGAACCAATTACTCAATGACCCACAATTATATTATTTATAAATAGACCACGGACTTACATAATCAAACCCTGGATCAACCTGTATCAACTGGTGCACAGATGTGGCTGTGGAATTTTAATTCACATTCAGCTTTGCAAAAATTTCCCTTCGAGCGAAATCGAAATGGACATTTTTTAAAACGTGTACACCTGTGACGCCACACGCCCTTAGCAACAATATGAATCATCTCAATGGAAGCCGCAACTCAGCGACCTTGAAAAAAGAATTTCAAAACGCTTCAATCAACAGTGGAAACTAAGTTCAACCTTCATTATCATGCCATATGAACTCCTTGGTCTGTTGGCAAAGCGGGCACTGTACAAACATATTGATTCTAAAAGCTAAGTACTTGTTTGCGCTTTGCGCTGTTAAGTCCATTTTGCTCAAGTCACCGACATGTCTTTGGCAGGTCATTGTTAAATGTTGAATGTGTTATTCATATGTATTATGTTGTATTGTACATGTCAGCAGCTGGGTTGGCGAGGGAATCAAAGCTGATGTCATGTCTCCAAGTATGACTTCATCGGTTGTGATCGATCTTTAGGACAGTTAAATAATTCCATTGAAGTTTTGACGATGGCTACTTCGTTTGCACTTGAAATTATTTGACCTTTGGTGTTAGGTGTGAAGTCCTGTATATAACCGGTGTATTTTGCTGTACTCAGTTTCATTTTTATTTATTTCTGTAGTAATGTTGGTAATCTATCCCGTCAATTCTGATCTTGCTAATTTTTATTTTCATATATATTGTAATAACCGTTATATGAGTCCATGTCTACGTCATCATTTTTAGTGAACAGATTTAATTTCGCCTTAGTTCATCCTTGACCTTTCAGCACTTCCGATTTTTCTGCTTAGTTCATAAAATCATTTATATCTGTGAAATTGTCACTTTTGTATCGTGCTTCTGTTTTGTAAAGCTTTGGTTATTGTTTGTATTGTAGTTGTTCATTTCATTAATTAATAATGTAATTATATTATTATAAATTGATTCTTAATAAGATAGTAAATTAATTTGATTAAATTTTATTAAATTATTTGATGACTTTGGTGATGTCATCAATTTGCACTAGTGGCCCAAGACACTATTCTTTACTCATTATGACTAGGGCATGAGGTCATAATATAATGATAAATTATTGAAGTAAGATAACTTTTAGTGAATAATTGCTTGGTAATCACACCATGCAGAGGTGATGAATTAGGAAACTATATTAGATATTATAAATATATAATACATTAATATATTTAAGGATTGAAGATGCCCATAGGTATTAAATGAGATTTAGTGGATGCATGAAATAAATTCAGAATCATAAATTAATAAATGTATTACGCATTGGTGTAATGTGATAAGTAAGTATTATTGATATAAATTATTTAGTTACAAAATAGTTGTGGAACTTACAACTAATAATACAAGAATATTATACTTGATTATGTTGAGTATTAATCTATTGTTATACATACATATAATCTAATATTTGACTGAGTAAGCATATTGTTGAATTAAAATGGCTACTCTTGACCAATTTATTAAAATTGGAAAAGATTTTGGGTACAAAGGATCAGAACTTCGTCAGTTTGCTGAAGAGCAACTGGCTATTGCTGAACAAGAGGAACTAGAAAAAAAGGCTGCATTGAAGTAGGAAGAAGAAGAACTTGAAAGAAAAGAAGCTGATAAAAAAAGCTGCATTGAAGAAAGAACAAGAAGAACTTGAGGCCAAGGAAGAAAGAAGAAAGGCAAGAGAGGAAAGGGAGGAAATTTAAAAGGAAAACAGAAGCAAACAGGAAAGAGAAGTAGAGGAAAGGTTAATACAAATGCGGATGGCTGAATTAAACTTAAAAGCTCAAGTAGCTTCAAATATAAATAATAATACTGATACACAGAATGCTTCTTCATCCAACCAAAATAAGGGCAATTACCATTTCAAATTACCACCATTCAAGTTACATGTTGATGATTTATCAGCATGGCTATCAAACTTTGAGGAAGTATGTAAGGCGAATAAACTAGAGAAATCTATATGGTCATTAAAACTCAGGGAATTTTTAGATAGTGAGCCCGCAAGTGCAGCTCAGAATGTTGACCCAACAATAGCTAGTGATTATGACGCCATTAAAGCCTTATTATTACGGCGTTTCCATCTAGACGAAGAGGGATGTAGATTACGTTTTAAAAGTATTCTACCAGATTCCAATAAGGGTTTCACAGGTTTTATTGCGAATATACGCAACACCTTTAACAAATGGGTGGAACTGGCAGGTGTTAACAAATCTTATGATAAATTAGTTGATTTGTTACTGAGGGATAAAGTTTTATCCTCTGTCAGTCCACCGTTCTTTTCTTTTCTACAAGAACGAAAACCATCTACCATTGCTGCGTTAGAAGAAATGGCAGTAAATTATTGCTCAGCACATCCAAATGCGAGCATATCTAACCCACAAATAAGAGAACCTCTACCGGTAGCCTCCAATATGTCATATCATGGGTATGACAAAGCAAGAACACATAGCCTAGACATAAATCGTTTCAAGGGAAGTTATAATGATAGTTTTCATAAGGGGCAAAATAATTATAACAATAAGAGTGATTTTAACAGAGGTATGCAACAATATAGGAATCTGTCACCTCAATTCCGGTATAACAATGGTCAACAGAATTCAAATCAGAATAGGTCATACAATTCTAATACTAATAACAATGGTAACACATGGATTGCCAATTATCACAACTCTAAACCTAGACACAACAGCAACCACAGGGGACAACGAAATAATTCCAATGATTATTCTCGTCAGCGGTCTCAGTCACGTAGACCGTCACATTATGAACACAATACAGGGGCAGCACTTACTACTAGTACGACCCCAGGGGTTCCACAAGATGATAAACCAACACAATCTTCGTCCACATGTTATGCTATGAATTATAACGTGGCAAATAGTTGCCCAGACTGTAATCTTGTTTTTTAGAAAGCGAAAGAGACGGTATTGAATTGCGGACACATTCTACCAGAAGTTGGTCTTGCAGCTAAAGATGGAACAGGCTCTCTGATATTTAACAGAGGGATAGTTAATGGTTCTATAGTTTCTGTTTTGAGAGATTCTGGATCCACCACCATCGGATCCGCCAGTCACTGATCCATCCAAGTTGTGCTACAAACGAATATGTTAGGTGTATGACATTTGGTGGTACAATTGAGTACTACCCCACTGCTTTAGTTCATGTTAATACGCCTTTCTTTACAGGAAATGTTAAGGTATGCATGTTGAAAAATCCAATTGCAGATCTTATGGTGGGTCGTATTCTCGGCAGTAGAGATTGTACACCAGAAGAAATTATTGAATGGGAAAGACACAATCTATGCACTGGAAATGCAGTGACGACTAGAGCCCAGACTAAAATCGTAGAGAATATCGACACTAAAAAGATGGAACCAGACAAACAGGAAGATATTGATGTTCATTCTCCTATTGACAGAGCATCGTTTGCAATCAAACAGAAAGAAGACAAATCGTTAAAAAAAATGTTTGCTCTGGTTAACAAGTTTAATAATCTTACCTCGAGCAATAAAGACAAACATTGGTTTACAATTAGAAATGATATATTAGTCAGATGTTTTATGGACAAGTCTCAGGTAAAACAACAAGTCATGGTACCTTTTGCATTTAGACGCTATATTCTTCAACATGCACATGACTCACAGTGTGCAGGTCACATGGGATATACTCGGACACGATCTCGAGTATTATCTTCATTCTTTTGGCCAGGAGTTTCACGAGATATATCACAGTATGTACACTCTTGTACTATATGCCAGGAAGTTGAAGCACGCGGAGCTTTTCGCACGGCTGCTATTCAGGCTTGTGATATCTCAGTACGACCTTTTGACAAAATGGCCATAGATATCATTGGTCCACTCTACCTTCGGCCAGAGGGCATAGATTTGTCCTCACTTGCATTGATTTATGCACACGATGGCCAGAAGCCATACCATTGAAAACCACCACTACAGCAGATGTAGCTGATGGACTACATATTATCTTTTCTAGGGTAGGTTTCCCGAGGAAGTTATTGTCAGACCACGGATCTCAATTCATATCTGATACCATGACGGAAGTAATGAAGACTTGGTACATAGATAGGAATCTTAGTAGCATTTATCATCCTATGAGCAATGGTGCGGTAGAACGGCTTAACCGTACACTTAAACAACTATTGCATAAGATTACGGTCAAACACCCTCAGGACTGGGATAGAGCACTTCCAGCTGTCCTGTTCGCTTATCGAGAGGTGCCACACGATGTCACGAAGTGGTTTTAAGTTTATAGAGTTTGCCTGAATGAAAGCAAGACCCTAGTATGAGAAAGTCTGAGAAGATAGAACTTAGATGGAAAATGACATGCCTGTGGACAGATGAGACTATTGGCTCAAGAGATAGACCCAGGATTTGACCCTCCCCTTGCCGCTTCGTGACTTCAGAATGGCTATAGTCTCCCCGCCTCTGACTACCTTGAAACACAAGGAGATAAGGTGTATAAATACGACGACAGACACCACTATACAGACGACGTAAAGTAAGTATAGTAAAGAGTAGAATCTGATCCAGTAAATATATGTATATATATATTAATTTACAACATTAAAGCATTAAAATGTCATCATCAAGCAATCACATAAATAGCGTGTGCTGTTGCACGGCCTGAAAAAAAAACCCAAGTAACAATGAAATTAGGTAGACACTGAAAAAAACCCCAAACCCCAAATCACATTCACTTTTTCTGTCACCCTGCTGAGGAACAATAAAATGATTAGTGATTTAATCTACTCTGATATTGTGGGGCTGTCAACTTTAGCCTCCACTCTCTAACACAACTAAGATTTTACTGTCTTAGTCCTGCTGACTCTTCCTCAACGACCGTCTACACAGCTTTCCACTTGTTAGGCGATATGCGCCTCTATCTAACACCACTGGAAATGCTAAAATAATAGACTTGAGTAATACAATGGCTCAGTGTCTATCCTTCAACTGGATACTGAACTAGACCCTACTGGTCCTGTCTATTTTCTCCCTCCTTCTCTCTCTCTCTCTATCTCTCTCTCTATTGCTCTTGGTCTCAGTGTCTCTTAAACACTCGCCGACTGATGATGCTGCGTCTCCGTTACGCTCTCCTCTCGTTCCTTTCAAGACCAGGCATGGTAACCCTGTTACCTGTTCCTGAATGAAGTTCTGGCGTCAAGCATGAGGTACTCGATTAATTGTTGACAAACTTCTCTTCTGCTGATTAGCTTCTATAACTTTCCCCTGATAACCCGCTCCGGAGTTAGAGGGAAAAAAAACACGGTCTAAAGTTCTGGCTGTAGGCAATGTAACTCAGTCTCACGGCCACCTGCCGTTGCTAGAGACTATAATAGCGATGCTCCGGGCTGTATGATAAATAAACCCCGTTCCAGCTGAAGCATAGGGGCTTCACTGCCAGAGACCGTAGAGTATTTTTCTTTTGCTCCTGACGATAACTATAGTACTCTGACCCTGAGATATGTCTTTTGCCGTGGATAATTTTATTTGACAAAATTATGCTCCCCACTATTTCGCCGCGACTCGCTGAAATTAAAAAGAAATGCGTCTAATGTACACCCACTCTAAAATCGCTTATCTCTAACATATACGATACATAAAATAATTCTATCCACATGGCACTAAAATCACACTCCTCCTACTCTCTCTCTCTTCTCTCGTTCTGCACAACAATACAAAATTAATATTACCCACGTGGCACTAATCTTAACTAAAATCTGCCAGGTAAACAAACAAAACTCCTGGCGGGTTGAGTGGCTGTTATGCAAGGCTAACCCCAGGTGTCCAAACATTACACTAGGGAAATCCACGTTTGTCCGAAATTCCGTGGCCTCCTTTTTTTTTAACATTTACACATGCGGTTTCCCACTTAAGCCCCAATTTAAATTGAACCTCGGGCTAGAGATAATTTACTCCCCTAAGCAGTATAATTCACTGAAACATACATCTTTACTCTCCGACTGCATTTCTTACATTTAAGGCATAATAAAATTAACGTACACACAATCGATTCCCCCTAAAATTACAGTTGTAAATACACAGAAATAAATGATGGTTTTACCCAACATTCTACAACTATGAACACCCGTGTAGCTTATAACACGTTCCTATCTACTGCCAAAATCACAGAAAGAATAAGCACACTGTTGCGTTTACGTCGTTCTTCAAAATTGATAATGGATGGCACTATCGTTTAAAACTTTAAGTTTTAATGTCCCCGAAGAAATTAACTACGGGCGAAATTCTCAAAAACCCACTAAGAAGAAAAAACGATTAATAAAAAGTTACATACCGATTATCGCTGGTTTTTCCCACAGTGGAGAACGATAAATCGACGTAGTTTGACGGCAGGCAAGATTTCTTCAAGAGATTTGCCCACAGTTCTAACTGGCTGTTTATACACCCCGGGACCACTCCTACGCATCATCGCGAAACTCGCGTGGCTTAAAATTGCGTCACGTTACCTGACGGCCGCGTGCTTCCGGATTCGTCATACCGCGTGCCGGAAATGGCGATTATTTCGTAAACAACGAAATCTACGGGAATCGCGAAAAATCATAAGAAAGTAAAACTGGCCGAGTGAAAAATAAATCTACCCTCGTAAAACGAACCCATTAAAATTACTACTCAAAAATACCAACCACGATATATTCACATGAGAAGAACCAAGGCAAACCCCATATAATTACAAAAGAGAAGAGAAATGGTGAAACTCAAAATAGAACCACAGAATCGGGCCGGAAATACAAAATAGATGACAGAATCGGGCCGTTTGAAAGTCAGAATTACAGTGTAGCATCACACATGAACAGACTGGCTTCTCTCCATTTGAATTAGTTTTCGTCACTCCACCAAGAGGTCCTATGGGATTAATAAAAGACTTATTAATTGACGCCGAGATGACTCAGGATACCCAGTCATCATACGAGTACGTAATCAATCTTCGTAATAATATTATTAAATCTTGCCAGTTGGCAACAGCTTCTGCTGAGGCTGCAAAAGTTAAAGCTCGAACATTACAAAATAGGACTAGACGATTACGTCAATTATTCCCAGGCGATGAGGCTTATGTGTTACTTCCACATAATGACAATAAATTACTTATATCATGGAATGGTCCTTACAAGGTTATTGACAAGATTTCTGATGTTGACTACGTTTTAGACATTAAGGGACACAGGAAAATATATCATATAAATATGCTTAAACAATTTCACACTCGTCCAGAACACTTGAAACCTATATTCCACGAATTAAGTACCAACTTGTCAGTATTCTAATCTATCAATAATACAGGAAGAAGAATCTTCTTTTCCTGAGGTACAGATGTCGTTACCTGTACCGATTATACAATCTACGGAATCTTGGCAAGATATAACCATCTCTTCTTCGGTTACACCGCAACAGCATCATCAGATTGCTGATCTCTTACAATCATTTCCAGATGTGTTAACCGACATACCTGATCGCACATCAGTGATTAGTCACGACATTATTCTTAATGATAATACACCAATTCGTGTACATCCTTATTCTGTCCCACTAATTTTCTCAGCAAAACGACTCAGGAACTTGAACAGATGTTGGCTTTAGGTATTATTGAGAGTAGTACCTCTCCATTTTCGTCACCTTTAATCATTGTCCGAAAGAAAGACAACAACATTCGTTTATGCGATGACTATAGGAAACTAAATACTCAGACCGTAGCTGACAGCGAACCACATCCTATTCTTTACGACTTACTTCCTCGTCTATCTAATGCAACACTTTTCACCAAGATAGACTTAACAGAAGGTTATTGGCAGATACCACTAACCGAAAAAGCCAAATATTACACAGCGTTTTCCACTCCACAAGGTCTTTACCAGTGGAATGTGATGCCTTTTGGGCTTATGAACGCTCCGGCTACATTTATTCTCATGATGCGAACAATTTTATCAGGTAGACCAGACATTATTACATACATAGACGACATATGTTTATTTAGTTCGTCATTTGAGGAACATTTTTCGGGTCTTAGATGTGTTTTGGAAATATTAAGGGAAAACCACTTAACCGCTAACCCTACGAAAATACAAATGACGTTTCAGGAGATAACCTTCCTGTGACATATTATTGGGGCTGGACGTATTCAAACTGTCGCCAGTACGGTATCTAAAATTTTTAATTTATTGGTTCCTCAAACGAAGAAGCAGGTTAGGAGTTTATTAGGTCTAGTCCAATACTACAGTAGATTTGTACCTAACTTATCATCCATCACGGCTGTCTTGTCATCATTGTTGAAGACAGACATGCCGTTGACGGTGAAATGGACTGACGAATGCGACAAAACTTTTCGCAGGATATTGACAATTTTTCAAATCCACCTATTTTGAGGTTACCAGATGCTTCTAAAAAGTTTCTAATCCGTACAGATGCCAGTAATTACGGACTCGGAGCGTGTTTGCTTCAATGTCACGACGGTATACTGCATCCAACTCTTTATATATCACGAAAGCTCAAGTTACCTGAAACTAAATATTCGACGGTCGACAAAGAGCTATTGGCAGTTGTTTGGGCAATCACTAAACTTGAAAAGTTCTTGTTGGGCGCACCCTTCGTGATCCAAACTGATCAGAAGGCGGTGGCATCGTTACGTCGCTCTAATCACAAAAGCCCCAAACTTGCCAGATTTGCAATTCTGTTACAAACTTACGACTTTGTTATCGAAGCCATACCTGGAAATGAAAATACAATGGCAGATGTACTTTCGAGGCACCCTACTGAATTCGATTAAGGAATAATAATGGTCCACAAATTCAAAAAAAAAGAATACTGAACAATAAGCACTTTGGAACGATTACCTACTTCAACGATGAAAACGGAGAAACTACCTACATACGAATGATACTTCGAATATGTGCAGTGAAGCAACTATTATATACATTCTTCGAACGAAATTGATTATAGCAAGAGATATATTTCGATAGTTCGTTATTAACGTTTGGACTTTGGTTAGTGTCCATTAATTCTACAACTCTTTACGATGCAATCAAGAAGAATATTCGAATAAAATTGCCATCATTCTGAAACAGGAATCGAACTAACTAAATGAAAACTGTAATAGTTCAAAGAACATAGTGGAAATTTATTAACTTTTTTCCTCCAATGGAACTCAACGTTCATTCAATAGGGACCTGACAACGGCTGGATCTTCATATCCAACGTTATTAAGTTTAATACATATTGATTTATTTAATAAAATAAAAATAAAATGTGAGAAAAAGAAAAAAAAGTTGAAATACTTAAAAAGGAAGAAAATAAGAAAAAAACAAAATAATCTCACACTATTGAATAAATTGTTTAGATGTAATTAGGAATGTGTTAATTTGTATAGGAGGTTAGCGAACATGTTTACATAATATGTTATGTATTATTATTATTATTATTATGATTATTATTATTTAGTAGTTAATTAAATTACTTAATTAGTAGTTATTCTACACACATGTTTAATTTTATGCACACCTCACTAATTAAGTTTATACTTTATTCTTTTCCTTACTTTACATATTGATTACTTCTCATTTCTTTTATTATGACACTATCTTTCAGTTTATTTAATTAGATGTTAATTAATGGATACCCTACACACATACTATGAATAATTAATTCAATTTTAATTAGTTACAATAATTTTCTTTACATAACACTTCATTATTTAGTCAAGACAGACTTTGAGTTAAGTAGATAATTATTTAGCGACAGTTGACACCCCTTTGGTTAATATAATATCCATGTATAACATGACTATTAGTATATTACATGACTAGTAGAATATCGACATGAATACGACACTGTTCTAGTCAGAACATAGTAGGCCATATGTCGGGTTTTTGTTAAATTTTTGAGATATTTGATTAAGATAGTTCAAAAAAATCTATCTCATAGATTTTTTTTCCCCGTCGGACAGGGAATTGTTACGGTGTTTTTATTGATGTCGTCTGCTATAGTTGGCAGTGCGCAATTTTAGGTTGATAGAATTAATATAGATTGATGTTGATACTTCACGGATTAGTGAACGCAAATTACACGGTCAACTTGGGACGTATTAGCGTTGATAAGGTCACACTTCGTGACTTGGATACTGGACCCTTTTTACGTTGATCGTCAAGCCGTGAAGACGTGTCTCACCTCCTTCCAGTGTTAGGCTTCATAATTGCCGCAAAATACAGAATTTTATATTAGGACACAGGGTCAGTCCAGATTGATATTATAAAGGATGGAATTATAAGGTTAGTAAATAACCTGAATTATGGAAGGATCGTTAATCATTCCTTAATATATATTCGTCAAGACACATGGGCTTACTACCGGCTGTCTGTATCACAGCAGCGCGCGCATATAGCCATGATGATCTTTTGACAATAATTCGTCAGGACACGGACTGATAATAATATGTATTCATTTGAAAATCAGATGAAAAATATATGTATACTATGACCACTGCTTGGGATGTCTTCAGATGTTATATTGTCAAATAAATATTGGACTCAACCCACGGACTTACCACGTTAATATTGTTCAGGTTGATTCATTACGTTATAGTATTGATTGTTATTCAGCACGATGAACTCTTACATACAGAAGTTAGTTATCTACAATACTTCCAACGAAGTTCGAAAGGAAACTAGAACTATGGTAAAATATCATTGCTAACCGATGAACCAATTACTCAATGACCCACAATTTTATTATTTATAAATAGACCACGGACTTACACAATCAAACCCTAGATCAACCTGTATCAATACTATTACAGAGAACTGGGAGCATCTACGGAACGCCATTCAAAGTACTGCACTTGCCACCTTTGGTAAGAAAACGGCAAAGTCAAATGACTGGTTTGATGCTTCATCAGATGTGATGGCACCTGTCATTGAAGCTAAGCGAAGTGCTATGAATGAATACAAACGTTCACCGAGTGCTAGAACCCTACAGATCCTGAAGGCTACGAGATGCAAAGTTCAACAAACTGCTCGACGCTGTGCAATGACTATTGGCTCCAGCTCAGTGAGGGCATCCAGATCGCAGCGCAAACAGGCAACATTAAACAAATGTGTACTTGTGTGATATTTCACCGCTAAAATCAAATTTTCCAAATTTATTACCCAAACTGACAACCGTACTTTTTCTTGACTGAATTTTTTTCATTTCAATTTTTTCTTTTTTTTCCGCCTGCGCGGGATTAGTCCATTTAACAGGTAGGGGTTGTGGGTTAGTATTTGAGGGCTGCCACCTCGGGGGCGCATTCCCATGGTCAGTTATGACTGAATGGGCTATTATTATTATTATTATGTATTTATTTTTTTTAATGTAAAATTGTTGCCTCGTCTTGGCGGGGCGCGTCCCGTTCAACCTAGTCATCATCATCATCATCAGCTTTCAAGTCCCTACGGAGCATTTGCTTTATACCAAGTCTTCCTGTCTTGTGCCATCAGCTCAAGGTCGTTCCATAATTTCTTCATCCTCTTCTTGTCTGTCATCAGTTCTCTTCCCCGTGTATTCCTTGGTCTTACTCTGCCTCTCTTACCCTGGGGGTTCCAGACCAAGGACTGCCTGGTAAAGCTATAAGCAAGTTTGCTCAGTGTGTATCCTATCCATCTTCAGCGTCTTCTTCTCATGTCTCGTTCTTCTGGCACTTGCCTGGTTCGTGTCATCAGTTGCACATTAGTGATCTTGTCACACCACTAAAATCCTTCTATTTTAGACAAGCAACCATTTATGAGGGCGTCCGTGGTTTCAGCGCAGGCTTCTCGCGACAAAGGTAGTGGGCTGGAGACATGGTGGCGTCACGCTACAATCTACCCAGCTGTAAGTGGGTGGATACCTGACTCTGCTCTGAAAGGTAAAGGCAGCCAGGAGGGGAGCTGGTTATAGCACTACTCTGAGATCATCCAGGTCTGTATTATTTTGGCTTTTCAATGCCGCAATTACTGACTGTGCATCAGAAAAGAAAGCAACCCTTCTCTCTGCGCTTTCTTCTGTCAATATAACCTCTGCTACAGTTTTCAGGGCCTCTGCCTCTGCTCTGAAGTTGTTGGAGAATCGTCCTGTCGCCACTGACAGCATTTTTTATGCACCAGTGCTTAAGGTCAGAAAGACGCCCCCACCTCCATTTTCTGTTGCATTTGTTTCTGATCCATCTGTGTATGCATGGGTCCAGGTGTTGCGTGGATAATGTTTCTCTATGTATTTTGTAAACGACTGTGACTGACGAAGGAATCCAAATACATCATTCAACTTTTGATAAGCTCTCTGGCGTTTTGACAAGGTAGCAAGCTATCAATAAGGACAAGAAATGTTCGGCTTTTAAACTGCTGAGAATGCGTTTGAGATTCATCAATTGTGCTGGAACCACTGAAATCATCATACTCTCGATTTCGTTTGTGTTTCCTTCGAGTTTGTTCTTGATAATGTTCACACTCAGTCACATCCTTGGCCTTTTGCTCTATGTCTGCAAAAGCAGACCGCATAGCTTGAAAATACCCCCGCAGGGATTCATAGAGTGCACAAGCCGTATTCAAATCTTGGTCAGAAGATTGCAAAGAAGCACTGGTCATTTGAAAACGGTGTAATACTTGATCCCACAGTATGATCATTATTCCAGTTTCTTACTTCATCATGGTTGAAAGTAGACAACGAGCCTGTTGACGACACTCTGCCTTCTGATCATTGTTATCTGAAATATCATCCAAGACTTGTTTTATTGCAGAAAAGCTGTGTAAAAGTGCTTTTGTCGCATCTGCCCAAGCGGACCATTTCACAAAGGGCAAATGGGACTTATTATGACTACCGCCAGCACATAATGCAGTAGAAAGGAGACCCATCGGTAGGTAGAAGCAGAAAAGAAGGTGTACAGCCTTTCAACAAATCCAAAGAAAATGACTGCTTCTGTCCGCAAACAGTTAAGATAAAAGTAATAAAAAGTCACACTAAGTCACCCTGTTATGCTCTTTCTCTCACAATTTCGTGACATCAAATGAAAAGGCGCTAAAGATGGCATACATCACAAGATCATTGGTTTAACGCTCGTATTAGAAGATGACCAAAAAATGATGTACATATTTATTGGCGCGGGGCCCTAAAAGCGCGGGACTCGTAGCAAATTCCGATGTCGCCACAAAAATTCACACATGTAGGAATCTAACATGTGTCTGTGTGTCCCGTTCTGACGTTTGTTGCGTTCTTTTGCAGATTTCCACAACCTCTCTATTCGTTGTGTGTTTGCTCCTGTATTTGGGTCGACTAAATTTGCAGAATGATTCACCGTTTGGTGAGTTAAACCTGGCAAATTCTGAATGGTACCATATGCGCGCCATTGATCAGAAACAACTGTCGTACCAGGACGAATGTTGGCTATGATAAGGGGCATAAGTGTAGCCGCTGAGCGGTCCGGCACTGGAACCATGAAACACTCACTTGTTTCACGACATAGGCCACCAAATACCCACTGCTGTGGAAATACACGACCGACGTTATTTTTTCTGCGTGTGAAGACACTTTCGTCTATCTCTACCGTGGTATTGGGACCGCCAATTACAGCGGGATTTGCAATTAGTACATTTGCGCAAACCTCACGGAGGTTGCTGTTCCATTTAATGGCAGCTTGATTGGCAATTCCTAGCTCTGATTTACAGAAATCAATGCTAGTCATCTCTTTACTCCAACAGTAAATGAACAGAATAATCTGCCTGAAGGACAGACGTGCACCCTGTAACCATGTGCCAGAACGAAGAGGTATATCCTGCTTACATATGTAACATCTCTAACGATTTTGGCGAACCGACAAGGACAAATTCATCTGGTGATTGTTGGCACACTGTCGGACGGTGTGTAGAATGCCCCGATTCTGCAAAAACTTCACACAGTTCTCTTTGTTACGTGTAAAATCTAACGCCTCCAGGAAATTCATCTTCCACGTCTCTGGACACTGCTATCAAATGACAAATGGAACGATAAGATTTCCCGCTCCAAAGCAGCGCCAAGGCACGGAATTTAAGAAAAAAAAAGGAAAGAAAAAAAAAGTAAGAAAAAGTATTGCGAAAAATCGGCAAATCCAATCGCAATGTCTAGGATGTAGAGTTGTCACATTTTTGCCACCCCCTTACGCAAACGTCACAAATCTCTTACCCACCCCGTCCCCTTTTTTGTCCTTATTTTTTGTAATCCTGAAAAAATACAACTTACTCGAATGTTTTTTTTTTAAAGTTTTGTCTCGTTTTGGCGAGGCGCGTCCCGTTCAATCTAGTCGGTTATATTAGGGCGCATGTCCAAATATAAAAGACCCTTAAGTCTAGGGAATTGCTAGTCATCGTAATCATCATCATCATCATCATCAGCTTTCAAGTCCCTATCAGAGTCAGGTACCCATTTACAGCTGGTTAGACTGATGCGTGACACCTGTTCCCGTCCTCGTTGCTGTTGCCTTCTCTAACTCAATATCAGAGTCAGGTACCCATTTACAGCTGGTTAGACTGATGCGTGACACCTGTTCCCGTCCTCGTTGCTGTTGCCTTCTCTAACTCAATATCAGAGTCAGGTACCCATTTACAGCTGGTTAGACTGATGCGTGACACCTGTTCCCGTTCTCGTTGCTGTTGCCTTCTCTAACTCAATATCAGAGTCTGGTACCCATTTACAGCTGGTTAGACTGATGCGTGACACCTGTTCCCGTCCTCGTTGCTGTTGCCTTCTCTAACTCAAGATCAGAGTCAGGTACCCATTTACAGCTGGTTAGACAAGAACCAACAAATGTATGACGGTATAAAGAAAGCACTTGGCCCCCAAAAAAGTAAGACGGCACCGCTAAAAACCATCAGCGGAGAGAAGCTAACCGATAAGGGTAAGCAGATGGAGAGGTGGGTCGAGCACTACTCTGAGCTTTATGCTAGAGAAAATACCGTTACGCCTTCAGCCCTTGATGCTGTCAAATGTCTGCCAACTATGGAGGAGCTGGATGCCGAACCAACAATAGAGGAACTCAGCAAGGCCATTGATAGCTTGGCCTCTGGCAAAGCACCAGGCAGTGATGGGATTCCTCCTGATTTAATCAGATGCTGTAAGAGCACGCTATTACATCCCCTGCACAGGATGCGGTGCCAGTGCTGGGAAGAGACAACTATTCCTCAAGACATGCGATATGCCAAGATTGTAACACTGTACAAAAATAAAGGAGACAGAAGTGATTGCAATAACTATAGAGGCATCTCTCTTCTTAGTATTGTTGGTAAGGTTTTTGCCAAAGTCGTCTTAATGCGACTACACAAGTTAGCTGAGCGCATATATCCAGAGTCACAGTGTGGATTCCGAGCTGGTAGATCAACAACAGACATGATCTTCTCTGTCCGCCAGCTTCAAGAAAAATCAAGAGAGCAGAAAAGGCTTTTATACATCGCCTTTATAGACCTCACAAAAGCATTTGACCTGGTTAGTAGGGATGGACTCTTCAAAATCCTCCTGAAAATAGGCTGCCCTTCTAAAATGCTGGAAATGATAAAGTCATTCCATGACGACATGAAGGGAACAGTCCAATATGCTGGAAACACGTCAAAGCCCTTTGACATACGAAGTGGCGTTAAACAAGGCTGTGTTCTGGCTCCGACCCTCTTCGGGATCTTCTTTGCCTTACTCTTGAAACATGCATTCAGAGATGCAACTGAAGGAATATGCCTTCACACGAGGTCAGATAGCAGTCTGTTTAATCTTTCAAGGCTGAAGGCAAAAACAAAAATCAGAAGGGTCACTATAAGAGACTTGTTGTTCGCTGATGATGCTGCAGTCGTCACTCAAAGCCAACAGGAGCTTCAGAACTTGATGAACCGCTTCACTAAAGCATGCAAGGAGTTTGGCCTCACAATAAGTCTGAAGAAAACGAATGTGCTGAGTCAGGATGCGGGTGCTGCACCAGTTATCACTATCGATAACTATGAATTGGCAGTGGTGCACCACTTCGCATACCTAGGGTCTACCATCAATGACAAACTCTCACTGGATACAGAAATCGACAGCCGCATTGGCAAAGCTGCAGCTACCTTTGCCCGCCTCACATCGCGTGTTTGGGGAAACTCTAAACTCACAATGAAGACCAAAGCTGCGATATTTAATGCCTGCGTCACCAGCATACTTCTATATGGCAGCAAGACCTGGACGACCTATGCTAAGCAAGAAAGAAGGCTCAATACCTTCCATTTACGGTGTCTACGCCGCATCCTCGACATTTCGTGGAAAGATAAAGTGACAAATGTCGAGGTGTTGTCACGTGCTGGCCTTCAAAGTATGTATACACTGCTTAGACAGCGCAGACTTCGCTGGCTTGGCCATGTTCGCCTCATGTAAGATGGTCGCATCCCAAAAGATATTTTCTACGGACAATTAGTAGTTGGCAAGAGAACAGTTGGGCGACCACAGCTGAGGTTCAAAGATGTGTGCAAGAGAGATATGAGGGCACTGGACATGGATCCAGCAACATGGGAGGATGAAGCTGCCGATCGCACTAAGTGGCGATGCTATTTACGGCTCCACCTCAGATTGGGCGAAGAGAGGCTCACACAACAAGCAGAGGAGGGGAGAAAACGTCGAAAGGAGCACCAGGAAAATAAGCAGCTGAGGGCTGTCACCTCAGGGGCGCATTCCCATAGTCAGTTATGACTGAAGGGGCTATTATTATTAGTGTATCCCAAACTTACAATAACAGCGAACGCCTTATGAGAGTCTTACTGGTGTACACCTTATGAAAGTTTCGTCGTACCGGTGTACCCATTAAGAGAGTTTAGTCTTACCGCGGTACACCTTATGAAAGTTTAGTCTTACCGCGGTACATCTTATGAAAGTTTAGTCTTACCGCGGTACATCTTATGAAAGTTTAGTCTTACCGCGGTACACCTTATGAAAGTTTAGTCTTACCGCGGTACATCTTATGAAAGTTTAGTCTTACCGGTGTACCCCTTACGAGAGTTTAATCTTACCAGCGTACCCCTTAAGAGAGTTTAGTCTTACCGGCACCCCTTATGAGAGTTCAGTCTTTGCCACATAATTTTTTGGTCGCTCTCTTGTCCGCTACGGCCGTACTCTGTGACATTTGTTGTACTGACTAATTACGTGCTTTTCAGTGGTCGACACCTTTTTCTCTCTCTTCGATATGTAGCAGATATTTTGTATTTTCAAACATTCTTACACTCCTCTCAGCGATAGTCGTCATGTCTGTTTGGTTACCCGTTCCTCCCTGCTGGGGAAGGAACAGATGAGATAATATTAACCGACAACCATGTTGATTAATCTCGGGTGTGGTCGACATCAAACTACATTCATTCATTCATAACCCTCCACTCCCAAAGGAGCATAGGCCTTCAACAAACACATGCCAAGTCCTCTTGTCACGTGCCATCATCTCAAGTTCTTTGCACGTTCTCCTTATCGTTTTCACCTCTGTCTCCAGCTCTCTTCTCCATGTGCTTCTTGGTCTATCTCTGCTTCTCTTGCCCTGGTGGTTCCAGAACAAGGACTGCCTTGTAATGCTATCAACAGGTTTCCTCTGTGTGTATCCTTTCCATCGCCATCGTCTTCTTCTCATCTCTTGTTCCACTGGCACTTGTCTAGTTCTTGTCATCAGTTCCACGTTGGTAACCTTGTCTTACCATTCAGACTACATATTAACACTAAACTCGCTCCAACGACTTTGGTTAAGCATTGATAAGGCGAACGTGTAGCACTTGCTAATATGGTAAAGAGACGAGTTTTGTTTGCCCAAGCCGTGCCAGGCAATAAAATTACTCGCCCGTAGACGGATTTTGAGTACGCAAACGACGGATAAAGAGATTACTTGTCTGGGCGACACATTTTGGACAGACATGAATGACATCATTTCCTTTCCGACTTTTACGAACAGATTACTTTAGATAAAAGTAAGATGTTACATCTGAAACACATTGTCGAAAGAGTGTACGGACTTGTCACTTCCATATATGGGAGACTTGACCTTTTTCATCACGCACATTATTTGAGGCGGAAATAATTTTGAATTACCCAACCAAAAAACGCAGATTTTGAAAACGATTGCCGGGGGCTCGAAAAAGAGGAACCACCAAACACCTGATTGGACGCCGCCTATAATCGTAACAAACAACTGTGGGGGAGGCAAAGGGCCATATAACATGACACTTCGGCCAGATGAGAACACTGTGAGAATCGCTTGCCAAGACGACAACCAGACTGCCAGAGTTAGAATCAGAATTCCATTTATCAGACCGGACTTTGTTGGAGCATTTTAAAGGGCTTAAACAGCATAGGAAAACTCTATCATTTTAATAAGGAAAACCGGGATCTCAGGAAACTGAACATACAGAGTCAAAGTGGGAACTTATTGTTAAAGTGTTGACCCCCCAAGAATACATGTAAAAGGCATCTGCAAGTGCCTTTATTTCTCTGAGTAAAACAGTCTGTGAGCCAAGATTGGCGTACGTTATACATTTTGCATTCTGTATTTTTCATTACTAACATCTGAACTAATCTGTATATATTGCCATGTGATTTTTAATATGTGAAAATTGCTAGTGGATGTCCCAGTCATTTGAGGTTGGCAACGTCAGCATATAGAATGATGATTTCATGAACCATCACTGCAAGGGCTGGTAACTGGTTTATTGCGAGTTTCTTACAGAGAACTAAAAGCATAGGTAGTCCCAAGTTCCATATGGAGCAGTGAGATAGTGTTCAAAGAAAGGATGTACATTCTAATTATAATATTTACATTTAAAAACCAGTATAAATGTCTATGTAAGCATATTCACTTTAAAAATAATGAAAGTTTTCAAGCTTTTCAAGCAGTGTGGATGTAAATGAAAACATATTTAATCTATATTGTGAATATTTTTTAACCAGTGTAAATGTAATTGAAAACATATTTAATCTATATTATGAACATTTTTCAACCAATGTAGATGTAAATGTAAACATATTATATCTATACCATTAAACTTTTCACGTGAATGTGCCGACTGGCCCAATCGTCTCTTCATTTAATTTACGAGACACCATTATTTTTCATTTTCAATGCATGATCGAAAAGCCGGTAAACATACGCGGAAAATTTCGCTCGTTGGTAAATATTCTCCTAGCATCTAGTACTATTTTTAGATTAACGACGTCATTCTAAACCTAACCACAGTGGCCTGAAACCGGTTATGATTTAGGGCAGGCTGTTTAGACTTAGAACCAGTTAAACCCACTCTAAGGAACCCCTCACGTGACTTTTAACGTTATTGTTTGGAGCGTCAATCGGATACCCAAGTCACATGAGGCACGCTTCATGTTACGTGCCCAAGCGGAAATAACACGCTAAAAGTTGGCGCCCAACGAGGCAACTTTTACTTGCATCCAGGCAGGCGATGGGGCCAGTCCTAATCTAAGACCGCTGGTAATTCACGCGTTAAAGCACTGTGAAGCCACGTGTCTAAATTGCTGATTAAAGTCCAATCTCTGAGTAGTCAGTGGGGTAGCCTTGCACGACAGTACAATCTCCGAGAAGAATACGGAGTCGAGCACAGTGAAGGCAGATCCAAACCATTCAAGACCTACCCGATGCAACGTCATATGGAGACAGGACAACCAACCTCGCTTCACTGTCAGCCATTGGCTGAAAAGTTAAGTTTTCTGTTTCAAAGGGAACTCATCATATCAATGTCTTAGCACAAGCCAGTAGATGAGGAAATACTTGAATTGTGAGACGTATATCACACACAATTTCCATCGACAGTACCGTCATTCACCGTCCATTCATTTTAAATTTAATAAACCAATTGGGTGTATATAATGTACCCCATGTCTTGTTCATTCTATTAGATGTTACATATATTCCTATATAAGGGAGGGGCGGGGGGGGGGGAGAGGGGTGGGAGCTCGTAAAATATAACATATAATCCCAGTAATAATTACGGATAATAATAACAGATAACTGAGAAGGGGACTACGGTAGCGAGAGACCAAATATCTCCTTACAAACTTTCTCAGACCTTGTCTAGTTAGGAGAATTTACACTCTTTGTCTCCCTTTAGCTGGTGGAGAAACTCAACAGGATTTCTTGAGCCAAATCTTCCTCTGGGTGATACGGGCAAAACTTCACTTAATTTTTATCTATTATTTCTAACTACTATAAGTTTCTTACCCTTCCTACGCTACGCCATACGAATGTCAAGTAAATATAAAGCTATTCAATTTAAATGTAAAGAAAGTTTTCTCTATGGGTTTTAAGCTTAATTCTCATCGAGGGTAAAGTCTGAGGTAGATGGGATGGTGGAATAGGAACAAGGGGACACATAACTATGTGTCGGGAAACTCAATACTCAGAGGGTATTTGTTTCTATTTTTTAACCATACTAGTAGGTTGTACCAGTTGAGCGTACTATCTCTGGAACAAGAAGTGGACAAGTGGCCTGCAGTCGAAGCTAGATACCATCATCAGATGGGGCTTAAAGACGACGGACTAACTTCGTAGACACTTCGTGACACTTCTAGGAACGTGTTGCGCCCTACAACGTTGACCAGTGACGAGTAGGATCAGCGATCCAGTCTACCAAGTGACCTCCTTTACAAACGACTATCACATCACCTAGTGATGATACATTTTATGATAAATAATAACTCAATTTTAAAACCTTGTTAAAACCTAAGTGATTATTAAATCTTACTTACTTAGTCGTTCCCTTCTACCGTGAGGTGTAGAGGTATTATTAAATCTGTTATTTGTAACTATAAAAATTTAACGTCGATTTAATCATTTTGAATGTACTGCCTGTTTGTCTCAGTCAATTTGCTAAATACACTCGAAACAGAGCTATACCATAATAATAAGAATTCCACTAAGTAAAATCAGAGTGGGGGCTTGATCGAGCTGAAATTAATAATTGCTTAATTCTTCATAAAAGGAGGCGGATCACATACAATTGTCCTGCCCAACGCAGCATTGTTCTTGACTTCTGGAATATCTGATGAATACTTCCTTGTGATAGAAGCATCATTATCCTTCTATCTACAACTCTGCCAAGAGTAATCTTGTCCGAATGTAGATACCTTTGAAGACCCAAATTAGATACTCTTGAGTTTTGGTCACTGCTGGACCACTACTGCAAAGCAGGGGAGGCAATTCCGTGACAGTCTTCCTAGTGTACCCTTTATGAGATTTTAGTCTTACCAGCGTACCCCTTATGAAAGTTTAATCTTACCAGCGTACCCCTTATGAAAGTTTAATCTTACCGGTGTACCCCTTATGAAACTTTAGTCTTACCTTAGTACCCCTTATGAGAGTTTAGTTTTACCGACGTACCCCTTATAAGAGTTTAACCTTACCGGTTGTCGTAAGTGTTAATTAGTGCAGCTACAACAGTAGTTGTCGCTGGGGATGGCTTATGGAATGTTATCAAGAAGGTCTCCAGAAATAAGTTCCCTAAGAAAGAAAGAGACCTATTTGAGATAAAGACAAGAGGAAATTAATGCGAATGCTCTCCGCTAGATTGTGTTTTCTTGTAAATTATGGAAAATGTTCTATTTCATCACGACCTGAGCTTCTGCCCTTAGATCTCGATAAAGAAAGAGCCCCCAATGTCATCTAACTGTAGAATTCTACCTATATTTAAATACTTAACACCGAGAGCACGAGTGATACATTAACGAACTAGATAATGATCAAACGGTTATTGGGTTTATTAATTAAATATTTACACATATAGGGTTAATAGAGATAATAAGAAGTGATGATGGTGAAAGACAATTCACACACACACACATATGAGATAAATAATGTAGTTAGTTAAATAGGAGAGTGAATCTATGCGAATAGTGAAATGATAGTGTGATATATTAAGTGTTACCACACTGATGTCCAGTCTACACTGTCTATGTATCTCTCAGTGCTCCTCCACCATATAATGACACACAGGTATGCATAACCTGCCCAATGCAGGTGTATGATATGTTGTGTGGGTTATCTGCAAGACGAGGACGTACTAATGAAAACCTTTGTAGTAATGAGAACTTGGAAGATATATGGTCCTTCAATATTTGGAAATCTCTCTCTAGCGTTGACAAAAAATTGACAGTTGTCTCAGGAAAATGTCTGCTGTCTGATCTCTGAAAGGCACTGGCTAGACTGGAGCTTTTTACTAAATGATCTTCTGGTAACAAGTGAGTTTCGTGCAATAAAGCTAGTCAGAGTGAATTTACGTCGTGCAATATACGATGAAAGTAGATGAACACAATTCATGCACTGATGTAGTGAGTAGCTGAACTTAGTGATTTCAGCTTGATACAAGTATCTTATCGAATCAACTTTTGGCTAAGTGATCTTTGTAGGTAGACTCAGCAAAGTGTGAGTATGTACTCTTGTTTCATAAAATACGCTTTTGAGTGAGTTGAACGTGATATAAATATGACAATCAACTTGTGCGTGCTTTAGTTTGACTCAGGCGCTAAGCTTTCTGGGGAGCTGTACTTGATATATAGATATGGAATCAACTTGTGAGCACTTGATAACAGGTGAATAAAATGCTGCGCCAACAACGTTTACAAATGCGGGCGAGACTTCCTTGTAACTTAAGAAGTGTAGGATGTCCTATCTTGTGAATTCTGCTACCCAAACGCCAAGAACTCCGTAGCACCGGCGAGAATCCCAATGTGTGTATATAGGAATCACACATTCTAAAAATATTTTGTGGTGGGTAGGTTTCTGATTTTTAAATTTTGTCAGGGCAGCGGCCTTATGGTCTACTCTTTACGATTTCCAACTGCCGAGTGATTTTTAAAAACTTGCACACAGGACCTCCTATTTTGTGGCCTTTATCCGGGAACGGTAGGCATCCGATCTCACTGCCTAGGAGACCAGGGTGGAGTGTGTCATCATTAGGACCACTCGTTCTGAAAAAAAATGTCCTTAAATTATATTCCCTCTACTGGGAATCAAACCTGGTACCTTTAGAATTCCTGGCAGACGCCATATGTCTTAGCCACTCCGACAGGCAGATGGATAAATAAAAAGACATGCAGGTGGATAAACAAAACAGACAAAAAGAGAGGGATAGAGAGATAGATAGTCACACAAACAGTCAGACAAACAAATAGACAGGTTGGCATACAGAACGTCAGGCAGGCAGACAGACATACGTATAGGGAAACGGATAGATAGATACAAACAGACAGACAAATAGATCGATAGATAGATAGATGGATGGATGGATGGATAGACGGACGGACAGACAGACAGACCGACAGACAGACAGACAGACAGACAGACAGACAGACAGACAGACAGACAACGGACGGACGGACGGACGGACGGACGGACGGACGGACGGACAGACAGACGGACGGACGGACGGACAGACAGACAGACAGACAGACAGACAGACAGACAGACAGACAGACAGACAGACAGACAGACAGACAGACAGACAGACAGATAGATAGATAGATAGATAGATAGATAGATAGATAGATAGATAGATAGATAGATAGATAGATAGATAGATAGATAGATAGTGTCACGGAGTGTTTTGAGGGGGTTTTTGCATGTGTGAATATTCTCATGCTCCAGCGGGAGTTTATTAGTCATTTGAGTTGTTGTGAGTTGGGAATGCTTGCCTTGTAATAATTTAGCTACAAGCAATGTTGTGAGCAGAGATCAAGCCAGGCTGCTAGCTATAGTTAGGCGTGAATGAAGATCAGTGGAGTGTGGAAGGTTTTCACGTGTTTGGTGAATACGAATGAAAGGGGTCAGTCAGAGAGAGATGTGTGTTGAGTCAGTAGTGTGTTGGGTCAGTAGAGAGTTGAGTCAGTAGAGAGTAGACAGGAGACAGCGAAGAGCGTAGAGAAGAGAAAGGTGGATGTCTATGGTTAGTGCGCGAGTAGAGGGCCTGAGTAGTGCTGTGGATTGTGAAGTATCCTATTTTGCGGCTGTAGATATTCCGAGAATCAGAGTGATTGTAGATTACTCGGAATTTGTTATGTCTCCAATGATTGTAATGGTCCTGCGCCCATTGTGACTTATTTGTGATATAATATATTCACGGAGATTGGTATGGTTGTTGCAGTTGGTGTATTACCCCTTAGATAGTGAGCTAGACGAGCGGTGTATAAGTGTTGTCTGATCTTCTACATCCACCCACATACACCCTACTCGTCACAGATAGATTTGAGAGTATGAGATATTCATCGTATAAACAAGCAGATATCACTTGTGTGAGAACAGGGAGGATTCGCTTATTGCCAGCAGTCTACATACAGCCTGAGACAGCATGTTTTGCGGCTCGCCGTAAGATAAATGAAATGGCACATGCTATCAAGTTCAACATCCCATTGAGTGGTTCAGTATTTCCAAATCTGAGTTAATACGGCATTTATGTACGCAATGATCACAGCTGTAAGCACAACAAGTATCGTTCTTAAGTTGACAATCGATATCAGCTGAGACCAGCACTAGATATTGTATCTTGGTTACGTTTACCGCGTGAATATATACTTACTTACTTACTTACTTAGTCGTTCCCCTTCTACCGTGAGGTGTAGAGGTTTGGAAGAGAGAGCGCCAGACTATCCTATCGGCTGTCTTCCTCCTGGCCTGGTTCCATTCTAGCCCTCGATCCTTCAAAGATTGTCTAATGTTGTCCTCCCAGCGGACTCTGGGTCGTCCTCGGGGTCTGGATCCTTGGCTCTTTGTTTCCCATGCTTGTCGTGGTATCCGATCTTCTCCCATTCTACAGACATGGCCAAACCATCTCAATTGGGACTGTTCTACTTGGGTCTGCAGGGGGTAGGATTTAAGGCCTTGACGTATCGTCTGGTTGCGTACCATGTCTCTTCTTGTTAATTCAACCACCTTCCTCAGATACCTCATTTCTGAGGTTTGGAACTGGCTTTTATGGGTTGTAGTCATTGCCCATGACTCGCATCCGTATGTCAAGACTGGGACATAGGTGGAGCGGTATACAGCCATCTTCATTTTCTTACCAACCTCTCTCTTGCTGAGGAATCCTCGATTTATGGCCTGAAAAAGTCTCCCAGCTGCTGCTTTTCGAGTGGCCAACTCTTCTTTGATGCCTCCCTTTGGTCTATAATAGCTCCGAGGTATTTAAAGTGGTCGACCTGCTCCAGGACCTGTTCTCCCAGCTTAATCTGATGTTTTCTTTCTTCTCGTGATATCACCATGGATTTTGTTTTAGAGCTGCTTATGACCATCCCTCTCTTCTCCAGCTCTTCCTTCCTGACTTGCAGGTTGGATTGGAGATGTGCCTCTGATTTAGCAATCAGGGCAACATCATCAGCAAATGCCAGCTCCGAAATATAGACCTGTCTCATCTTCCAGTACCCCACTGAATACTTTCTTGTTCTCTCCTTACATGCATTGATGACATTGTCCATAAGGAGTATGAAGAGGTAAGGTGATAGGATATCACCTTGTCTTACACCAGTGGTGGTCCTGAACTCTTCCGACTTATGGTTTGCTGTCCTCACATAATTTCTGCAAGACTTGTAGAAGCTCTGTATAGCATGAATCAGAGGTGCTGGAATATTCTTCCTTGCCAAACAGTCCCAAAGTTTGCTCCAGGGGACCCTGTCAAACGCCTTTTCCAGATCTATGAAACAAAGATGCATCTCACTCTTATACTCAAGGGCCTTTTCACTCAGCTTCACTCAGTGAATATATAGTTGACTAATATTTGAACGACGTTAGGTTTTACGACATGTCAATTAGGTCATAGTGTTACCATCCTGTTCCTTTTTCATGCCCCGATAACAGAAGGGTCAAAACAGAATCGCCCAGTCAAATAACAATGCTGCTATGACGGCATCGAATCTCAACGTCCTTCATACAATCACAAAGAAGCTTACATCAAATATTTTTGTCTCCTTGTTGTCCGGTCAAACCCGAATTCTTCTCTAACTGTAACTCAGCAGCAGGCACCCCAGGAGCTGTGTGGAGTTACTTTAAATCATTGAACTCTCTGAAGATCTTCTTCTTCTTTGGTCCTTAGCCGCCTGCTGGAAAAGCAGTCAGTGACCATCACGCCTGTTGGCGTCTTGTAAGGCAGCAACAAACTGCTTCCAATTTGCTCGGTCGGCGGCCATCCTTCGTGCAGTGCCCCAGCTGATGTTCATTATTAGTATCTCGACCAGCACAGTTCTCAGCCAAGTTGTTTTTGGTCGGCCTCTCTTTCGCTTTCCTTCAGGGGTTCATAGCATAAATGAGCTTGTGACGATATCGACCTCTTCTGAGGACGTGTCCAACCCAACTCCAGGGTTTGCCAACTATGATGGTGTCCATGTCATCTTGGTTGCTCCGAGTAAACAGTTCTTAGTGATCGTATTCGGCGAAAAAATTCGGAGAATTTTCCTTAGGCAGGTTGTGTGATCTTGTCATCAGTTCCACATTAGTGATCTTGTCATCAGTTTCACATTAGTGATCTTGTCATCAGTTTCACATTAGTGATCTTGTCATCAGTTTCACATTAGTGATCTTGTCCTCAGCTTCACATTAGTGATCTTGTCATCAGTTTCACATTAGTGATCTTGTCATCAGTTTCACTTTAGTGATCTTGCCATCAGTTTCACATTAGTGATCTTGTCATCAGTTTCACATTAGTGATCTTGTCATCAGTTTCACATTAGTGATCTTGTCATCAGTTTCACATTAGTGATCTTGTCATCAGTTTCATATTAGTGATCTTTTCATCAGTTTCACTTTAGTGATCTTGTCATCAGTTCCACATTAGTGATCTTGTCATCACTTTCACATTAGTGATCTTGTCATCAGTTTCACATTAGTGATCTTGTCATCAGTTTCACATTAATGATCTTGTCATCAGTTTCACATTAGTGATCTTTTCATCAGTTCCACATTAGTTATTTTGTCATCAGTTTCACATTAGTGATCTTGTCATCAGTTTCACATTAGAGTGAGGAGTTACTGTGATTTTATTTTCCACAGATCCTATTCTTTTTCTCCAGGTAATTATGTTCTGTCATTAACTGAGTTTAGACTTCTTCTCTTGGTAATTAATTGCGTTTTCAGGAGGGATTACTGTCGGTTTTAATTTTAAGATTTGCACCAGTCTTCTTTCCTCTAAAGTAATTGCGGTCACGTAGGCTTTTTTTTTGTAAAATAATTGCGGTAAATTGTTATTGTATTGAACGCTTGAGTATTATTAGGCTGGGTATAAATTTTCCGGGTATAAAATAAAGTTTCTTCGGGAAGTTAAATTAAATTTTATAAACGAAAGTGCCATCCATTGCTATCTTAAATGAAACTGTAAGTTGTATTTATAACTTTCTGTGAATAGTAGCAATATCTATCAATTTTGTAACGGGTTTGTGAAATTAATTGTATAAGGTTAAGTCCTTAGGCTATATCAATACTGTAATTGTGAGGTCCGATATATAGGTAACCTCTATTCGATTTTGATTCTTTGCGGTGTAAATACGTTAGCGTAATAGTGTACGTTAATTGATTGTGTAATTAATATTATTGAGATGGGAATCAATATTTCCTCATCTTTGATTTATGATACCTTGCAGCGTATATAAGCGAGTATATTCGTGTAATTTTAATTAGTCGGGTATTTGCTAGCGGGTTATTTTGGGCAATGTAGTTGGAGTGAGGGGTGTAATTAAATTTTACGGAGATGGGATTTAAATATTCCTAGAGAGGTCTAATTTAATTTTTAATTAATACTGACTGTCTGTTGAACGAACAGCACAATCGGCAGGTCAAACAGAACCCATGCTCACTGTTTTCAGACGATCTGTTTAACTCTTGAGGAATGAGTCTCAGAAAGGCTAGAAATTAAAAAGACAAGAAATGAGGTAGTTCAAAATTAGACAGCTAATATAGCCATATAAACAGACCTAACACCTTACTGAAGACCGCAATAGAACGCAGAGTTGACAGCACACATGCAAGAAGAAGATAGCATTATACGTTTGAAGATAACATCAAGAGATGGACATGATAAAATCTACCAGAGTGCTATTGAAGACGCTGTAGATCTGTTGCAGCCGATCTTCGTTGTGAAGAAGTCAACTGATAATGATGATGATGAGGAGGAAACAACAGTTTATGTAACGTTCTACAAACAATGGAAATTGCCAAGTTTATTGAGATGTTGAAGTTGTTGATATGTTGGGAGGCCGATGTTGTGGGTGCATTTGAAATACTTTGGTGTTCTTGGAGCAATGTCGATCAAAATAGTATTTTACATTTCTATTTAAGCACACATGCACTCTATCTATCTATCTATCTATCTATCTATCTATCTATCTATCTATCTATCTATCTATCTATCTATCTATCTATCTATCTATCTATCTATCTATCTATCTATCTATCTATCTATCTATCTATCTATCTATCTATCTATCTATCTATCTATCTATCTATCTATCTATCTATCTATCTATCTATCTATCTATCTATCTATCTATCTATCTATCTATCTATCTATCTATCTTTTTATCAACCTAACTTCCTACCTACCTACACACTTAACTACCTGCCGACTAACCTACGTACCATCTTAACTACCTACCTACTTGCAAGCCTACCTACCTACTTACCAACCTTCTTATTTACCTACCTAAATTGCCATATCTTTAAAATCGTCCCTGCCTCCCTTCCTCTCTTAAATGAACGCTACGCCACTGATTTCTTCCTTCATTTCAACATTTCTAGGTGGCTTTGTTTGTGACCCTCACGATGCTATTTCTATAGAATATTAAATTATATGATTTAAATAAATATAAATTATCTAGAATTAAATAGAACATCAGCAGGACATTGAACTTTGCGGGTTATGACCTCCCTTCTGTTTGCCTCCTGTCAAAGCAATTTCACGTCAAATAAATTCACACCTCTGACGATTGTTTTCTCCACGTTGCACAGCCGTATAGTCAATAATGAACAGTGTAGTGTTTCAGTCACGTGTAACACAAACTATTTTAACGAATAATTGATAACGACTTCCCAAAATATTCGAAGTGTTTGCTACTTTTAAATAGGTTTATCAAACCAGTCATTTACCCAGAATTGGAGCTGTGAAAATATCAGGAAAAACAAAGCCAAGAAATGGTCAATGTTGTGCCAGATATGCTGACCTAAATACTAGAGAAGCCTGTAATGGTCGCGTCATGCGTGGAACATTTTGAAATCACGTGATCGGGGCTGGGGAGTGATCGTCTGGGATTACGGCATATGTGGGTCTGTCTGCCACTGTGATGGTAACTATGGGCTGTTTCCTGTCGTGCCATTATCTGGGGTGTAGTGAATTTTCCGAGTAGCATTGTGTGTACACATGCCTCGGGTAGTTCCTGGGGGGGTGGGGGTGGGGGTGGGGAGAAGGGTCCTACAAACAAAGGAGAGGACTGATGAAACTCTTAGGTATGTCCTGAAAAGCGATTACCATGAGGTTGGCAAACTCTTCATTTAAAACATATTGCCACGGAAACTACTGCTGCTAGAGCATGTGACTGTTTGGTACAGGCTTCCTGCAAGGGACCCAACTGAAGTGGTGGATACATACTCAGTAAAAAGCGCAAAGGAAAATCATGATGATGATTGATGATGACGATGATGATGATGATAATGGTGATGGTGATGATGATGAATTATTAGAATTAGGTTTATTATCATAACTCATCATGTTTAAAATAGCTTGTCTCATTCTTTCTCTCCTCTTTCATGTTTTTTTTCTAATTTTTCATCGCTTTTCATTGTCGCCATCTTCTTTCTTCGTTCGTTAGTTGTCCTGTTTTTTTTTCTTCTTTCTTCTTTCTTGGAATTATTTTATCATAATGAACATTATTTTCTTTTCCATTCCATATGGGTGTCACAAAGCGGTATGTCCATGTACTTATGCGCCTTTCTCTTTCTCCCTCATCGTCCTGTTATTTGACATATTTTATGCACCTACATTGTTTGCCTAGCCGCTCCCGTACTTATTTACGTTTCACCATGTGAATCATAGCATGACAAAGCTAATTGAAAGGTCAGCGGATAACACTTTTATCACTTAAATCGTTTAGTCACCTTTGATAGAGACGGTAACGGTTGATCCAAGGTGGTCCCGACCATTCCTCATAACAACACTACCCGGCAGAGTACGGAAAGAAACCATATTGTTTGTCTGAGCGGCCGGTGATCCGTGTTTGTCCGTCTGGCGGATGCATGAAAACACAGGTGATAATGAGATAATCGCTTCTGCTGGAAATTTAGACAGGAAATGAGTTCACAGATGTGTTTGTAAGTTTGCATACAGAGCAATCGGAATTATTACGGGCATATTTGAAAGAGGTCACGCGTTTAAATTTTAAAATTGATATTTTAAAACACGCGGGGGATAGTAAGGATTTAACACACTGACCCACATAGCTCTAAAGGGATTGGATTGGTTAAATTTGAGAGGAGGAATAGACATTGGATTTCATTGGCAAATTCGTCGGAAATACAATCTGGGACTTGAACTGAGAAATGGGAATATAATCTAGCGAAATCAGAGAAACAAATCAGACTGCATCACCACGTCAAGCTAGCAATTCCCCAGAGTCAGAGAGAAGGATCGGACAAAAGACTTCAAAATTATACGTGACATATCGAAGTATTTGGGCGTCTTTATAACTTAAAAGAGAACCCACAATTTTAAATGCAAAGAATGGAAACTTCAGGAATCATAAACACAAGTCATAAGAGGAACAATAAAATTACCCAGACACGTGATTCGAAGCACCGCATCAACGTGCTGTGTCCATACATCTGTGCCACGAGACTGTGTTCCCAAAAGTTACTTTGGAGTAAGTGTAAACATTTATTTTACCATGTTGTCGTGGTTGAGTTAAAGTGTAAGAGTAGTTTGTCGAGTTGGACAATAGTAGTGAAATCGACAAGGGATAGTGGACTGACAGAGTTATAGATTACACGTAGATAAGGTGTAAATAGGAGATGGACTTGAGACAACCTGGAGGAAGATTTATTAAAATGATCTCTCTCTCCAAGCCTCAACACACTTATACTGTCTAAGCACCGCCTGCTGTCACTCTTTTCTCCGAATAATACATAGAGACTATAGTAAAGAGCTAATAAATTTAAATTGTGGATGGAAGGGTCGTGAACAGCGCATTAATAAATGTGTAAACTTTATTAAAGAAGAAAAGCATAAAAATAATGCATATCATCACAAACAACATAAAATTACATCAATAATCAAAATATGCAAAATACACCAACAACGAACACACAGACCATCGATCATAAATTCTGTAGAACAGAGAGAAATGAAATAAACTGTCTGTCAGTCTGTCCGCTTTCGTGGGACCAAAAGCTAGCTCCAGGAAGTGTCTTATATGTAGCTATCCTTCAAAGTGATGGAATAATATACAAAACTTCCGTTGTAGGTGCTAAAACGTTGGTGACCCCTAATTGCGCGAGGGGGACTGGAAGACTGTCTATCTCCGGCTGACCAAATAAACAAACTGAGCGACAGCCTGTCCTCTTTCGTGGGACCAAATGTGCCAGCTCCAGAAAGTGTCTTACGTGCAGATGTCCTTCAAGGTGACGGAATAAACTGCATAACTTTCCTTGTTGGTGCTAACTGTGGTGACCTCTAATTGCGCGAGTTGGGCTGGAACTCTGTCTATCTTTTCCTGGCCGCTCCTAAGTGCGAGGTTCTACATAACCCAGAAATACACCAGACGAGGTTACTTGAGGACAAAACGGTCCCATGCACTCTTATCCGGAGCTAGAATTGGCTGGCGTACTGGGTATTAAATCCGGTTTGGGCTGGCTTGACTGTGGTTTGACTGAGTGCCCCATTTAGGCACACAAATGCTGGTGATTGAAATTCTGCTATAGACGCTGGGCTGATTGATATGCTGGAAGCTGCCATGCTCTGACTGGCGATCAATAGGCGAGTAGGAGACTACTACTGCAATAGATGATTTCAGATTTAGCGTTGGCTCGTTGCACACTGCGTGAGCGTAGTTTCCCGTTAGAGAGAATGCCGTTGACACAGAAGGGTTTTTGTTTCAGGTATTTGAGGTGACAACTCGTGAGGCTAGATGTACTCAGAATCCCTCTAGAACGAAGAGAATGTGACATTCTTCGCCTGACTGCAGACTTGACTCTAGCAATTCGGTATCCCTGAAACTGAGACCCAAAAAGAACGACCTTTACATCAAGCAAACAATAAAATTATACTAACGTTATACAAAACGGTTATGCTCCACTATGGGATTTAAATTTATTGTAAACATTGCTATGATAGTTTAGGGCTGTCTTTATCCATATAAGTCTCCCTCCTGTTCCTTCCACTCTAACAATTATCAGCATGCACCCGCATAGGCTATCTAGATTTTGTACACACTAATGTTCTAGCTATAATAATACAGTTGTGACTGAATATAAGATATAATTATATCTAGGGCTGGTTACTGCTTTCTGTGAAAGTTATGACTAGAGTCTAGCTACACAAGTAAGCATATAATGATTCTCCCCAGCCATTAGAAGTTTCTATCAAAAAGGAATAAGTGACTATCTCCTATAATTCAGTTTTTAAGTGAATAATCCACGCCTCTGACCTTTCCTTACATTAATGACAGTTATTTTAGCCAATTCTTAACCCAAATGGTAGGCATTGAAAGGACTGACTCTACGCCTAGTGTGTAACTGTTATTGTAAGTTTATCATTTAACCCCTTATAAACCATAACTTGTTTAAGCACCACTTAACTAAGGCGGTAGACAGCGCTACATTATCACTGAATTAATTTACCGGGAGAAATCCTCAAAATGAATTAAAGTCACATTCCTCTCAGATATACATAAAAAAACTAACATGAAAATATATTATAAGATATGTCTACTCACCCCGAGGAATGACTAGAGATAGGCAAAACCATTTAGTTTTAGGTTAACGTCTGCCTAATTCTCCTGTGAGTCCATCTCGTGAAGGAAATATTTACGAGTGTCTTAGACTATTAAAACTCTAGATTTATAGTCTACAAATAACGCTACCGGGACACCTGCATAGCCTGATTCTACAGATGTATCGGCGTAATGCGTAATAAAGAGTAAGACAAAGGTTTCTCTAGAGACTACATCAGAAGTCAACAACCGCGAGAAAGTTCCCCGATAGACATAATATTATGAACACTGGTCGGACGGACCACAGATGCGTTTAGATAACATTACGTTAACTAACCGTTTCGGACCAGTGGGGGATTTCTACTAAAGGCCAGAATGTAAACAAAGCGCGGGTGGGTCTGAGAAGGGGTGAAATGTAGGTAGAATATGATAGAAGAGAAAATACAAATGTCTAGGAAAACAGAACATTAAAAGAGTAATAAAATATGGAACGGAATAGTAAAATAAATTATCGGTCACTGTGACACATGTGAATGTGACATGTCTGTACTTGCTAAGTGGTTATACAAGTCATAGAAGACTGGCAACCGCAACATATGAATAGTATGTTCATAAACCCCTACAGCAAGCGCTGTTGTTTGTTTATGCTAATTCGCTCAGAAAAGCGAAAGCAGCAGCAACCCCAGACTCCGAAAGATGAGTGATGAGTGATGATTACACCCAATGTGCATCAAGCGTATTGTATCATTTTGTGAGATATTTAAATTGATAATTTTAGTTCAGGCATAAATCATTGTACTCACGCTGTCCAAGCACTTATTTTCACATTAGAATACCTAGAAGAATAGCGGTGATTTCTAATCATAATCCCTGAGGTACGCTGTGTTTACTCAAAAGGTATAATTATTCAGAGAGGCTAACATTGGTGGGTAGACAGCGAGACAATGCGCCTTTTAATCTTCCAACCCAGTGTACTTAGCAGAGGCATTTGTTCTTTTTCTTATGTCTAAAGTTCGTGGTACGAAGCTGCAAGACTAAAGTTTCTACGCCACTAGTGTGAGTCAAGAGCAGGGATTCAACCATAACCGCCTACATTGGACGAGTTGTGTGGAGAAGTGCCCTCATCACAAAATAATTGACGAAACCATGGCTGGAGGACTCACTTAGATCAGCTAAGTTTTTAGGAAACAGCAAAAGGACAATTTTTATAAATCCTCACCCAAGTCTCAGTGAAGGCAATCCTATATACATCTAAAATTCACCATCATTCCATCGTTATTTTAACCTGTTAGAAAGTAATTAATTATTAAATTTGTTACATGTTATTTTAAAATAAAACAATCATTGCTGATTCAGTTATTATAGGTATGAAAGCAAACGTATGAGCAAGACTCTTTAATATATATATACATCTAGACATATATTTACATCTATAGAGCAAATACTTATAAAGAATTTCGCTGGATTTACACCAGCTACGGGCTTGAACGGGCTAAAACCATTGCTTAATTCTTCACGAAAGGCAATGGATCAGATATAAGTTAATAGTGCTCTGCCCTATTGTGACGCATAATGAAAATTTAGCTAACAATATCTGACAGTCATTCGTGACCTCGTCGCGTTCTATGATTTGCTTGCAAAACCACGCATTTTTCTGCCTGTCATACTCACACAAGCGTATTCTTCATCCACGCCTCTTTTCCTTGAACATAAACAAACGAAGTTGTTTACCAACTTTCGCGACCTGCCAGTCATAACAGGGAGCGAATCAGGTATGTTTATCACGTTTCTCACGCGAGCTGATCTCTCAATCATCGGATACCTGACAGACCGCACGTGGAAAACACCGGACCTTTTTGAAGTAGACGATCGGGCACAACTATTTCCCCGAGTACACTTTGAAGTTCGTACACAGAGGGGAGTTTACTCTTTGATCTTTAGATACGGGCAAAATCTCCGAGAACCCCGTTACATGGTTTTAAGTCTCTGATGTCGATTAGCAACGCCCGACAGAGCGACCGTGAAAACTTTCATCTGGGGGACTCATGCTTCTGATTCTTAGCTACGCACTATCTGTAGATCAGAGCAAACATGACGTTATATAAACTGTGTCTTCCGAAACCAGCTATTAGTTGTCACTCAGAATTTTTCGGATAGTCTAAACACGTAGTCTAGAACCATTGTGGAAAATGTGTTAATAGCATTCGTGGAGATTGTCATTCTGATGTTCTGGTAATAGAAAATTAATGCTTAGTTAAAGCTTTTACCATTATAATTCACTTATAGTTCTAGCTGTTAAAACCAGTGAAATAAAATAACGCATAGCTATTTTATATCACATGTTTCAGTTATAATGTTAATTTTACCACCCGCTTTCTCACACAAGAAGAGACGGTTTAGTGGACTGATATATATGCTAGGCGCGACTGATAGTGGCAGAATATAATTCACGTTATATTTCATTTTGTGTATTTATAGTAAGTAACTATTATTTAATAACATACGATGACAAACAGACGCCGACAATTTAATTGCTATTAACGACAGGCGATATTTATGTAAGTGTGCGTATGGATAATTGAATAATAATTGACATTGTACGCTGATCGTTGACCATGAGCAGGAGGAGTAGAGCTGCATAACTCAGCCAAACCTGCACTCGCTAAGCGACGCGCGATAGGATAGGCTAAAGTCACCGTGTGCATTTTAACTTTAATCAGGACTGACGGAGTAGATAAGAGATCGTCTTGTCCCCGTCCGTGTGTATATAGAAAAGTAGCATTTTTTTTGTTTGTTTATTCCACGCAGACCTGATCAAAGGGCGTCCAGCTGTCTTCTTTTTTTCATCATTTACTGAATGGTTAATGTTTTCTTTTTCTTGGCTTGTGCTTCCCCAAGTTCATTTGTAAACAGGATTGGCCAAAGAGACAAAGAAACATTTTAACTATAAGTTTAACTGGACTTACAAAACCCAGAAATATTTTGTTCAATTCTATCACCCCACTGGGATGTGAAACCAATAACATTACTCCCGACTTTTGGCAGTCGTATCCAAGTGGTTTGTATCCAGAAGAATTACGTTGTTTCAGAATCGGCACTCACCTTAGAGCCAGCCGATAGGATTACTATCATTTATCAATTGTAACAGTTTTATTTTAGAAACCAGATGTTTACCAATACTGGAAATATTTTCCTCTGCTTACCGTGAACCCAAGATCTCGGTTTTTTTCTACACTAACTATTTGAAGTGACATTTGTCCATCCAGGAATAAACCACCAAATTAGGCGTCCACCTTATAAATCTTATTTATTAAAGGATGGACTGGGGACAATTTGGGAAATACACCTGAGAATTTGTATATTCAGGAACCATTGTAATTCCAAGGGATTTCACCAAGATTAGGTAAGCGCGATTGAGTGGCCACTGTATGTCAGAAAGAGAGAGAGCGCGAATATTTTTCTTTGTTACAGGATCATACTAACATGGATTTATGCTTAAAAATTGTTTACTTTACTGGGTAGCATTTAGTAGGAACGTGTTTCTTTACTGTGTATTCTGTAACAGAGTGCTAACCTTTGGGTTATTAACTTTTTAGGTTCTTTTCTAGTTGTGTAGAGAAATTAACATTTTTTGTGTGTGTGTGTAGTTAAACTTATATTTCATGTATAAGGAGGAAAAGATTATCTTGTACTAAAATTATAGTCGTATAGATAGGCTGGACTAGAGAAACTTACTCATTCCAGAGACATTTCTCAAACTATTCACCCGTGAAATCTACTTCTCGCAACTTTATTTCTCACGTACTTATCACCATCCACTCTACTCAGACGGGACCATAAATAACTTCCAAACCTATCGGTACGACACCTATGCAGCATTGTTCTTGACTTCTAAAAATATCTTGTAAAACGACCTTGAGATAGAAGCGTCATTATCCTTCTATCTACAACGCTGCCATAAGTAATCTTGTACAAAGGTAGACACCTTTGAAGAGCCATATTAGACAATCTTTACTGTTGGCCACTGGTGGACCACTACTGCAGAACTAAGGGGAGGCAATCCGTGACAATGGAGCATGGGGCTACCACAGTAGTTGGTCTAAATGATGAAATGGCAGGAAATGCTGAAAACTGTATACATATTTCATTTAACTACTATCACAGTCGGTTGTTGTTATTATTATTATTAATCCAGCGGCGCTTGGCCTCTCGCACTATTGATATCAGCATGTCTTCGCAAGTTATTTTGTTGTTCCATACAAGGTGTTCCACTTATCTGGCTAAGGCGGAAGGAGCATTGTCCTAACATTCTCGAGTGCTGGGCACTCATAGAGATGGTGTTCAACAATTTTGTAGGGGTAGTTACATAGCTGGCACTCTGGAGTGTGTTGTGGTTGGATTCTGTTCACGTGATTGTTGAGTGGTATATATTTTGTTCTGGGCTGAAAAATGGTGATCTGATCCTTCCTTGTAAGATGGCCCATGTTGTCATTACGAGCAGGACCGGCTGTATTTCTGTAAACCTCAAAATCGCAGTCGGTAAAATGGGAACCAACCAAGATCTTCTAAATGTGCTGCAGATGCTGAATGTTAAAACGTTCCCTGTAATTCTTCTCCCATCATAGTTTAGTGAACGTAATTTCTTTTTTGATATTTAGCTGGTCGAGTGTCGTAACAGGTTCATTCATTCAGACCGTCATTTTAATGGACTTGGATTAGCACTATCTGCAGTGGCTATTCTTTTACTTTTCTTTAGCCTCGTGCTATTTTTCCGTCGTCTTTTTCTTTTTTGTTACGATTGTCTGGCTTTTACTTGTTGTGTTTTCAGAATTCAAATACGTTGGTAGTTTATTTATTATAAAAGCGAGAATTAGTCAGACTTCATTAAAGCCACCATTCCCCAAACTAATTAAAGGACCTGGAAGCATCGCAAATTAGAAAGATCCACCAAGCAACCTATCACATAACAGAAACAATTACTGATAATATTTTTATTATTTTATTTTATTTTTTTATAAAGTTTTGCCTCGTTTTGGCGAGGCACGTCCCGTTCAACCTAGTCGGTAATATTAGGGTGCATTTCCAAACATAAAAGACCCTTAAGTCTGGTGCCGCGAGTTCTGCTAGGTCTTGACATTTAATATAGGAGTGTCAATGCTTGATATACAACTCCAGCCAGGGTTGGCTAAAACGAGCACTCCCCACAAGGAGGAATAATAATAATATGTACTCGTATATCTTACTTGAGTCTACCCACAACTTGGGTAAAGCTTCCAACAATTCTGTCAAAAGGTCGACCGTCTCAGGTCGTAGTCATAAGACATCATTCCTAACGTAACGTCTTTGGCAACCCCCCTGAGCGCACCCGTTGCGCTTCTGTGTTCAACAACGTGGAAAATAGCTGGGGTTGCCTGAAAATAGTATTTTCTAGAAAAATACAAACGTAAAGATACCAACATTAGATAGGATTCATCATACCACGTGCCAGTTCTCAAGGAACTTAGGTCTTCAACAAACGTATGCCAGGTCTTCCTGTCCCGTGCCATCAGCTCAAAGTGTGCCCATATCTTCGTTATCCCTGTCATATGTGTCTCCGGTCCTCTTCTCCATGTGATTTTTGGTGTCTCTCTACTTCTCTTGCTCTGGAGATTCCAGAACTAGGACTGTCTTGTAATTTTATCAACGAATTTCTTCATTGTGTTTCCTATCCACTGCCAGGGTCTCCTTCTTTTCTCTTATTTCACCGACACGCACCTGGTTCCTATCATCAGTTCCACACTAGTGATCTTGTCATGTAACTTTAATCTTTCTTTTCTAATGCAAGCATCAAGTTATAAAAATCGGTAGCTTTTTGATAGTTATTTTTATTGTTATCCGAGTTTTAGAGCCATTTGAATAGGAACAACTTGAAATCAACTGACTAGCTCGCAAAACTTCGGGTGTAGAGAAATGCTTTATGCTCCGAAACAAACTGAAAGACAAGATGAAATAAAAAAATTAACGCCATCAATCCCAAACTGACACATTAATCAAAGAAGCGTAACTAAAAAAAAAACGGTAGCGTGAAATGGGTTAACTGAGAGAATCAGCCGATAAGATCCCACGAGAGTTAATTGGAATGGATGAAAGACACCATCATTAGCTACCATCTTCACGTCGAAGAGTCTGCTGCAATAGATCTTCAAAGTCTTCTATTTCTTGTCTTGATGGTGCACTCTGATAGACTCTTTCCTGTTCGCCTCTTGATGTTATCTTCCCATTTATATTGATGTCTTCCTCTTGCATGTTTGCATTCACCTCTTCCTTCCTTTACAATCTTCTGGAAGGTGTTATCTCTTTTTTAAATGGCTAAAATATTGTATCTGTCTGATTTTGTTCTTCTTCATTAATGCTCTGTTTATTCCTTGCTGTCCTAGGACCCCTTTATTTGTTTCCTTTTTCTTCCCTCTTCAATATACCTACATCTCAATGGCCTGAATTTTTGTTTTCTCCCAACTGCTTGTTTATTGTCCATGTTTGTACACCATAGAGTATTGCAGAGTACATTTAACACTTTCTCAGTTTTAATTTGTGAGTTAACTGTTTTGATGACAGTATTTGTCTCATGTTAATGAATATTGCTTTAGCCATTTCTATTCTCTTCTTGATATCTGTTTCACATCTGTCATCTTCTGTTGTTATATGACCAAGATATAAGATAGACATCAAAGACATGCTTAGGACCAAAATAAAGTAGTGTAAAATAGATAGAGCGCCTTGTGGTTCCCGCCGGTCTGTGAGAAGGCAAAAAGAGAATACGATTAATGCTTCGTCAGGACAGTGGCGTAGCGAAGGATTGAGCAAGGGTTGACGGCCGCCACGAACGCCACACGACGAGGCGCCAAAAAGTCAAATCGTTTCTCTGCGAACATTTGTGTCCTATTAACACACTCCAAATCTTGTCTTTCGCAGCTGATTCTATCATTTCAATTTTCGTCTTCAAATCAAAAACGTTCCTCTTGTTCGGTTATATGGTCACAGTATTGAAAGAGAAACGCTTGAGAACATTCATTTTGATCACATAATTGATCAATTAGCAGGAATCAAGGTGGGAGAAATCTGTCTGCAGTAGAAAAATAGATATCTGCAGTGTACTGTGTGTACTGTGTGTACTGTAAAAAAAAACCCCACTAAAAGGAGCGGTTTATTTCTTTTCTTCTCTGTTTAATGGGAGGAGCTACAGCACATTTTAAATCAAAACAGCACACACATGAAAATTGGGATTAGTCTATATTCAGATAATTTACATTCCTCAGCATCTAACAGAACGACTCTGGGAAGGTTAAGGCGGCCGGCGTGATGCTGAATACATCACTCCCTAGAGTTCGATGGTCAAGAAAAAACGAGCCTAACGCCATATTCCCAATATGCCTCAATAGGCGTGTAACGGGACCCTCTCTCCTCTGCATCTAAATGTGTCAAAATCATTACTAAGAACACATTCTATGTAGGAATATTTTGATGTTGTAAATAGTATTTTCTTTAGAAATTGTGCTTTTCCTATGAAGAAAATTCAAGATTTTCTCAGAACCTTGTTTTACATGAGAATTGCGGTAGCATAGTGGTTAGTGCACTGGCTTCCTAGCTCAGTGGTCTATGGTTCGATCCCCAGATGAGGTGGAATTTTTTTTAGGCTGCAAACGGCTCCTGGGTCGACCCAGCCCCAACTGAGTACCAGAGCAAATCTGGGAAGGTTAAGGCGGCCGGCGTGATGCTGACCACATCACCCCTAGTGTGCCGATGGTCAAGAAAATATGGGCCTAACACCATATTCCCAATATGCCTCAATGGGCGTGTAACGGGATCCTTTGTTTTACATGACAAATGTTCTTATAACTTGCATATTAACTAGTCAGTCAATATGAGATTTAGCACAAATACTTTCCACAGAATAATAAAACTTTTGTCAGATCCGATGTTTGGGGGGCAGATCCCGTTACACGCTCATTGCGGCATATTGGGAATACGGTGTTAGGGCCATATTTTCTTGACCGTCGGCACACTAGGGGTGATGGTGTCAGCATCACGCCGGCCGCTTTAACCTTCCCAGAGTTGCTCTGGTACCCAATTCATGAGACTGGGTCGACCCCGGAGCCGTGTGCGGTCCAAAAAAATCCCACTTCATCTGGGGATCGAACCACGGACTACTGAGCTAGGAAGCGCAGAGCACTAACCACTGTGCTGCCGGGGTTTGATATGTTATCAAAATTTTGATTTATTGCAAATAATAATGCAAACTTTTGAAATTTATTACTATTTTTAGACTAAAATTTTGAATATCTGTATCTCAGGATCTACTTCAGTTATCAAAAATCCAATCTGGCAATAGTTTTAAATTTCAATGATAAATATTATGTTTAAATTTGGCATTGTTAGATTAATAAGTAAAAAATCCTTAGCAAATTGAAATAGACCAATGTAATCCAATATGGCTGCCGTTTCCATGGCAATCAATGATGCAATACCATCAAACGTTTCATTAAGCGTATCTGTGATTGATGTAGGTAACGTCTGTGATTGATGTAGGTGACGTCTGTGATTGATGTAGGTGACGTCCGTGATTGATGTAGGTGACGTCTGTGATTGATGTAGGTGACGTATGTGCATTTTCATTGAAATCCTATGATTAATAATGAAAATAGTATTTCTGTGTAGCTCCCCCCTCCCCCCTTAATTAATTTGTAAATTTGATATTTTCCCAATAATTCTAACTGTTGCTCAAAATGAACATATACAGGGTGTTTCAAAAAGAATATCGGTATTTTAGATGCATATAACTTTGGTTATTGAACACTTAAAAATATACAGTTAGCACCAAAAGAAAGTACAATTGTCAAAGTTTAATCTCTTACATTACAATCCCTCGTGTTTCACGGCACACATCTAAACGGTAGTCCAATTCTCTCCACACTCACTCCAACTGATCCCTTGTCATTCTTTCCATTTTCATTCCTTGCGCCGTCTAGCGGCTGAAATGAAAAACATTTTTTTTTAATAAGGTAACTGTCCAAACTCGGAAAGTTTACCTATCGTTTGGGTCAAACCAAACATTTGTAAGTTTGCACTTACCAAAACTATACACCTTCAAAATACCATACCGATATTCCTTTTGAAACACCCTGTATTTTATCTAGCGCTGACAGGGGTGGGGGAGGGGGGGGGGGGGCAATTGTCCTGGCTAGTCCCGAGCGCTAAAAACACTTGATACGCCACTGCCTCAGGCATGTCAAAAGAGACAATTAATGTGAAACGGTGAATGGGTCTGACACCCGCATTCAAATTGTGACAGAAACTATTGCTCTACGAGCATATGTATCCTTCAGTGCATGCTTCTTGATAGGGTGCTTGTTGTGGTATGTCCATGCGTCATAACTAGTGTTATAAATGAGAAGTAGATAAAATGGGTTAAAATAGAACAACAACAAACAAAAAAAAAAGAAGCTGATTAGATATCTCGACACCTTTTAGGAAATCACAGGATCAAGAACATACTTACAGTTCATCAAATGAAGTGAAACATCATCGAAAGACAACACATATATTTAAAAATTGGAATCCGGACATATGATATAAAATCCGGACATATGATTCATAATCCGGACATATGATATAAATAAGGACAAATTAAATACAATCACGGACATATGATAGAAAATATGGACATATTACCATACACGTCCCGACGCGTGACATCAGACATTCGGACACATGATGTCAAACAGGAAACAAAGAGCACGCGAAGAAGATGATCATGATGATGATGATAATGCTGATGAAGACGAATGATGAATGTGACACGTGCCGTAGTCCAATCCACATTAAATACGGAGAGCTCACTCCGGACGGTGCATTTGATCCCAATAATAATCTAATTTCCGCGCTTCACCACACTTCATGTTCTTCCTTTGTTTACCTTTTACCCTTGTTTCTTTATTGTTGTTCTCGTCTGACCTCAATATTTTTATTGATCTTGTTCGCCCTCAAATCTTTCTGATTGTATTTATTAATACAGTTTTAATTCTTTCCGCCCAAGGGCGGGGATACTGGCGTATTATTTAAATTTACCGCAGGGTTGTTTCAGTACGGCTTATAGATGTCATCTCAGATGTGCCCAAAAAATCGAAATGAGCTAATACTTTTGATTATTTTCTTTTTTTGTGTGTCTGCTTCAGTGAGTTCTCATCTACATAATGCTCTGACGAAAAGATGTATGGTCGATGTCTGCCTAGGTATAATTTTTAACTGAACGGTCGGCTAACCGGGAGCTGTGGAGATCTACTTTAGAACCGCTGAGTTCTCTACAGATCTACTTTGATTCAGTCACATATTATCAGGTTTTAGAGTATTTAGAATTTAGTTTGGTTTTTGGTTTTTGTCGGCGTCTGTGGCCTAATGGATATAAACGCAGTTTCATAATCCAGATATACCAGGTTCGAAACCTGCTGCAAGTGGTTTGGTAGCAGATCGCTTTGTGTGGATTTTTAACAATGGTATAAGCGCCGTACCGATCAGAAAACAATGGCAAACTACTGAATGAAAAAATTGCCTAGAAAATCAAAAACATCCAATAAAAGCTGGGGTTGATTGCCACGTCCTGTAAAGGATAAGCAACTAACTATCCGATAAAGTTAGATATCCGATCTCACTACCCAGCAGACCAGTGGGTGTATGCCATCATTAGGGCCACGATCTGAAAAAAGAATTTCCATAAATTTATATTCCCTCTACTGGGAATCGAACCCGGTACCTGTAGAATTTGACGCCATAACTCTTCGCCATTCCGACCACCCATTTGGAATTTGAAATATGTGCCTCCCGATCGTAACTGTTATCCCAGCCGAACGATCTTCTTTCTGCAATTTCATCAACAGAGCAATAGATAATTCAAACTAAATGATATTTTCAACCCATAGCTGCCCAAAAGAGCAAACACATGCCAAGTCTTCCTGTCACGTGACATCAGCTCAAGTTCCTTCAATGTTTTCCTCTTCATTTTCACTTCTGTCTCCAGTGCTCTTCTCCGTGTGTTTTTTGGTCTACCTCTGCCTCTCTTTCCCTGTGTATTCCAGAACAATGACTACCTTGTAATGCTATCAACAGGTTTCCTCAATGTGTGTCCTATCTATCGCAAGCGTCTTCTTCTCAACTCTTGTTCCACTGGCACTTGTCTCGTTCTTGTCATCAATTCCACATTTGTGACTTTGTCATACCATTTCAGTCCTTCTATTCTTCGCAAGCACTCGTTTAGAAAAGTTTGTAGCTTTTTGGTTGTTGTTTTTGTTGTTCTCCATGTCTCAGAGCCATACAATAGGACTGACTTGACATTTGAGTTGAAGATTCTTATTTTCGTGTTGGACATGATTTCTCTTGATCTCCATATGTTTCCCAAATGCAACGAAAACTCGTCTTGCTTTTTTTATTCTTATTTTGATATTATGATATTTTACCAAATGGTAATTTTCCTTCAAACAAACGACAATGTCCTATCTTATGCAGGTCACAAGTAAAATGAATTTTAATAAGCTAGCTTGGAGGTTTTTCAATGGGTATGGTGTGAAAGTACCTTTAAACATTAAAACACAACACCTATATGTGCCAGGGGGTCGGAATGGCAAAGAGCCATGGCGTCCGCCTTGAGTTCTAGAGGTACCCGGTTCGATACTAAGTTGAGGGAATATTATTTTTTCAGAACCAGTGGTCCTAATGATGTCATCCTCCCCCTGGTCTACTGGGTAGTGAGATCGGATGCCTAGTCTTCTCGGAAAAGGGCGAAAAAATAGGAGGTCCCGTGTGTAATTTGCGCACGTTAAAAATCCCACGGCAGTTGGAAATCGTACGGAGCAGGCCTATCAGGCCGTTGCCCTGGCAAAATTTAAAATTTAAAAACCTACCCAAAACAAAAATATGTATAGAACGTATGATTCCTATATACACATTGGGATTCTCGCCGGTGCTACGGAGTTCGTGCACTATGCTGAGATCCTCCTTGCGTGATCTAAAGGTAGGAGATCGGAGCACTGATGGAGTAGTCCGTGTGCAATGAAGATCGTCCTTAAAACTAAAAACCAAATAAAAACCTATAAGTGCCAAAGAGAAAGGGCTTGTACGCATTATACCTAAGTGAACATTTCTGTTTTTTTTCCTCCCCATCTATCAAATGGTAAGGTAAAGGTCAAGGATCCCGTTACACGCCTATTTAGGCATATTGGGAATATGGTGTTAGGCCCATATTTTCTTGACCATCGGCACACTAAGGATGATGTGGTCAGCATCAAGCCGACCGATTTAACCTTCCCAGATTTGCTCTGGTACCCAATTTATGAGGCTGGGTCGACCCCAGGAGCCGTATGCGGTCTAAAAAAATCCCACCTCAACTGGGAGTCGAACCATGGATCACAGATCTAGGAAGCCAGTCCTCTATCCACTGCGCAACCGCGGCTCATCTACCAAATTATCTCCTAAAATCTACCGGTAGAGCACGGTCGACCGGTTGCCGAAGGGAAAGAACTACAGTAAAATGCTATTTTTATAAATAACTGCAGGATTTCGATACAAATGCACAGCACTGACGTACAACAGTATTAGGTATACATACCAACGCATCTGATGGTGTAATGCAGTGGTGGCCAAGCTAAGGTTGGCCGAGGGCCAGATTATGGTAAAGGGTAACACCAGAGAGCCAGACCTATAAAATCCTTAAAAAATAACGTTCTGAGATTTAGTTTTACATATATAATGAACCACGTACAGAAAGCAACGGCAAACTACTGTACTGCACATCTGCCAAGAAATGTATACCAGTCTTCGGACTGAAGTTACTGTAAAAAAAAAATATAATGAATCTGTTGTTTTAATTTGTTTTGTAATTTGTAATATGACAGGTAATTATTTATTTCAAACATATTTTTGTGTGTTATTTCATTGTGAAGAGTGTGGCTTCAATCAACAATAAGAGGCCGGCCAAAACAGGTTGGCGGGCCGGTCAAAACTGGTTGGCGGGCCGGATCTGGCCCGCGGGCCGTAGTTTGGCCACCGCTGGTGTAATGCTTTTGGTTGCTTTGGGAACGGTGACCATGTCGGATTTTACTCGTATATTTCAATTCTCAAAGGCTGTTTTTATTGTTTTTTATTTATTTTTGTTGTTGTTGTATAGTTATGAGCATTAAAGTTGAAACGGGAGCTCATCATTGTATATCAAAATTTATTTCCAGATTAGATTTTTGATAGCTTAAGTAGATCCTGAGAAATAAGAACTTTACAATTTGTATCTAAAAAAAACAAGGTAACTAAATAAGTTGTACAATATTATTTGCAATAAATCAAAATTTTGATAAGATATCAAAAATTTGATCTGAAACAAGTTTTATTATTCAATGGAAAGTATTAGTGCCAAATCTCATTTTGATTGACAAAAGAATACGCAAGTTATTAGAAAGCGAGTAACATGAAATAAGGTTCTGAGAAATTCATGATTTTCTTCAAACGAAAATTACAATATCTTAAGAAAATACAATTTACAAAATCAAAATGCCCAGACTTAGGTATATGTTCTGACCAATGTTTTTGACATGCACTGTATTTACTTTCAGGAGAATATAACTTATTCGAATATAGATTAATCCCTATTTTTATTTTTGACTTATTTTGACTTAAATGCACTGTCGCTGCTTCCGTTAACCCTTTCTATCCACGAACCGTATAGTGCGTTAAAATATAGCACGTTATTCCCCCAAGAGCCGCTTTTACGCCCATTTGGTGATAATCGGAGTTTATTATGTCGGCACTTTACAAGAAATCTAAAAATAAATGTATCTCTTGTATTTAAGACCTGTAACGCTTAAATATATTCTTCATGAATTTCTCACGACTGTTTAATATAGAATGAGATTTTTTTTCTCACTCAGTCAGTATCTCCACATACACACACAAATCTATCTATCTATCTATCTATCTATCTATCTATCTATCTATCTATCTATCTATCTATCTATCTATCTATCTATCTATCTATCTATCTATCTATCTATCTATCTATCTATCTATCTATCTATCTATCTATCTATCTATCTATCTATCTATCTATCTATCTTACTATCTATCTATCTATCTATCTATCTATCTATCTATCTATCTATCTATCTATCTATCTATCTATCTATCTATCTATCTATCTATCTATCTATCTATCTATCTATCTATCTATCTATCTATCTGTATTTAAGTATTGATCCCTTTTTCTCGCTTAGAATAGGTTGTCCATGTCTCACTGCCATATAGGGCCGTGCTGGTGATTCAGACATCATATACCACACCTGTGGTATTTAGTTGTTGTGCGTTTTGAGTTTCCATAGTCACGGATTATGAGGTAGGAAAAGATGGCTACAGCTTTCCTGATACGGCTGTCAATTTCTGTGTCCAGAGAGAGTTTGACGTTGATGGTGGACTCTAGGTATATGAAGTAGTGCATAACTGCCAATTAATAACTATTGATTGTTATAACTGGAGCAACATCCATTTCCAAGCCCAGCACATTTGTTTATATATATATATATATCTTCTTCATCTGCGTTCGTCCTAAAAAGGACGTTTGTTACGTTGTGTCGCCGTTTGCAGCAAAGCTACGATATCTGCGCCTTTCGGCCCGACACATCCGTTTTCGGCATGACATATCTGGGACCGGGTTAACCTTCCCTCTTCGATCCCTACTATCTCAGCCAGACTGCAGTGATGCAGCCTGTTTCCATGACCACCACTTGGAGGTGGAGTAGGGTCTTGGTCAGCTCTGGTTCGCTGACCCTGACGCAAGCAGTCAAGCTATGGGTCGCTGACTGCATTCTTCACTTTTGACGCGTCTTCTGTCCCATATATATATATTTTTAGGTCATTTCAACTATGCTGTTTTTTTTAAAACCTGAACACTCAGTCAAAAAAGTTTTGCTGCATTTTGTTGCATGCTTAAACAATGTTTGTTAATCTGACAATAAATCAAATCAGTGTTACGTGTGTGTACCTCCAAGGTCAATCAAATGTACGTGGTGGAAAGGGAAATAATGCATGTTTGAAAATGCTTCCTATGGCAAAGCCTGTTGATAACATTGCTGAGATTAGCTTTTCACGTGCAAGTCGTGACTATAGTGAACACATTTCACCCAATTTTCGGAAGGAACGGGCAATGGGTATGTTTGTAACATTTACCATTTGAGCCATGGCTCAGCGAAGACGCTTGACCAATGTTGACAGATGGAGAGCGATGGCATGGCTGCAGGATGATGTAGGGCTGCGAGAAGTTGCTAGGAGATTAGGAGTTGCCCACTCTGTCATACAAACTCTGCGTGATCATTATAATGCAACCGGCAGTGTCGCAGAACAACGCAGGTCAGGACGTCCAAGGTCTACTTCAAGACGGCAAGAGACGCTGAGCCATGGCTAAAATGGTAAATGTTACAAACATACCCATTGCCCGTTCCTTCCGAAAAGTGGGTGAAATGTGTTCACTATAGTCACGACTTGCAAGTGAAAAGCAAATTTCAGCAATGTTATCAACAGGCTTTACTATAGGAAGCATTTTCAAACATGCATTATTTCCCTTTCCACCACGTGCATTTGATTGACTTTGGAGGTACACACACGTAACAAAGATTTGATTTATTGTCAGATTAACAAATATTGTTTAAGCATGCAACAAAATGCAGCAAAAATTTTTACTGAGTGTTCAGGTTTTTAAAAAAACAGCATAGTTGAAATGACCTAAAAATTGAAAGTGGCCTTTAACTTTTTTTGAGCAGTATATATATATATATATATATATATATATATATATATATATATATGTATATGTATATGTATACGTATATGTATGTATCTATATATATATATATATATATATATATATATATATATATATATATATATATATATATATATATATATATATTGGTGGACCAAAACTCGAACCCCTTAGGCAATTTATTATATAAAATTAAATATTGAAATTGGCTGCAATTTACTTCCAAACATGTATCTACTCGGATGACGCACGTTCTTTGAACATTCCTAAGTAAAGTAATATTTTCTCTGATGTTCGCAAATTCTAATATGATGGCCTTCTTTAGATCATCTAGTGTCCTGGGTCCTCTGACATAAACAACGGATTTGAAGTGGACCCATAAGAAATAATCCATATGAGTTAGGTCTGGAGAACTATGTGGTCATTCAACGGGCCCTCGCCGTCCGATCCATTTGCTTGGAAATGTTTGTTGCGAAAATTCCGGACGATATTTGCAAAATATGGTGGAGCTTTGTGTCGCGAAACAACATAGCTACACCTTCTGGCTATGGGATGTCATCCAGTTCAGGAATCAGAAATGTTCGCAGCAAATGAAGGTAGGTTTTACCTGTTACAGTGTTGGGAAATAAATATGGACTAATTAAACTTACTCTACAAAAATAGGCCCATACCATAATTCGTGGGTCATTTTGCACATGTCCATCCGTGGCACGGAATTGCCTCCACTGCTTTGCAGGAGCGGGCCAACAGTGGCCAAAACTCAAGAGTATCTAATATGGGCCTTCAAAGGTGTCTACCTATGCACAAGATTACTCTTGGCAGAGTTGTAGATAGAAGGATAATGATGCTTCTATCTCAAGGGAGTTTTTATTAGATATTTCACAAGTCAAGAACATTGATACATTGGCAGGGCAATTGTTAACTTATATCAATCAGTCGCCTTTTATGAAGAATTAAGCGATTATTAATTTCAGCTCATTCAAGCCCCTACCCTGATTTACTCAGTGGAATTCTTATTATTATGGCATAGCTCTGTTGAGAGTGTATTTAGTAAATAAACTGAGACAATCATGCAGTACACTCAAAAGGATTAAATCGACGTTAAATGGGTAAATTTACAAATAACAGATTTAATAGTCATTTAGGTTTTAACAAGGTTTTAAAGAAATGAATAATTATTTATAAAAAAAGTTTATCATCAATGTTGTGATGGGATAGAAATGTGTAAAGGAGGTCAATTGGTAGCTTTTATGTGTTATGTAGCTATCAGTGACGGATATGCTCCTTCTGATGGTTTGGTTCTTGGTAGACTGATCACGCTCGTCGCTGGTCAAGGTTGTAGCGCGCAGCACGTTCCCAGAAATGTCAGGGAGTTTCTACGAAGTTAGTCCCTAGTCTTAAAGCTCAGGCCACTTTTCCCTTCTTGTTCCAGAGATAGTACCCTTAACTGGTACCACCAACAACTATGGTAAAAGAATAGAAAGAAAACGCTCTCCTGAGTATTGCGTTTTCCGACACATAGTTAGGGGTCCTTTTCTTCTATTCCACCATCCCATCTAGCTCAGAATTTACCCTCGACGAGAATTAAACTTAATCCCTCGAGAGGAAACTTTCTTTACATTTAAATTGAATAGCTTTATATTTACTTTATATTCAAATGAAAAGGTTTTTATTATAGATAGAATATGTTTACATTTACATCTACACGGATTGAAAAGTGTTCACAATATAGATTGAATATGTTGTCATTTACATCTACACCGATTGAAAAGCTTTGACATTTTCATTAATTTTAAAGTGCTTATGTTTAAATAGACATTTACACTGGTTTTAAAATGAAATATTATAATTAGAATGTACATCATTTCTTTCATCTTTCCCTCCCGGCTCCATATGGAACTTGGGACTACCTATGCTTTTAGTTCTCTGTAAGAAACTAGCAATAAAGCAGCCACCAGCCCTTGCAGTGGTGGTTCATGAAATCATCATTCTATATGATGAGGTTGCCAGCCTCAAATGACTTGGATGTCCATTGGCACTTTTCACATATTAATATTCAAATAGCAATATATACATATTAGTTCACATGTTAGTAATGAAAAATATAAAATGTAAAACGTACAACATACGCCAATCTTGGTTCACAGACTGTTTTCTCAGAGAAGTAGGTATAAGGCACTGGCAGATGTCTTTTTTCACGTGTCTTGGGGGTCGTTATGTTAGCACTAAACTCCTACTATGACTCCGTGTTTCAGTTTCCTCAGATACCGGTCTTCTTTATTAAAATGGTTTTCCTGGGCTCTTTAAGTCTTTCAAAATTTGCCACAAAATCCGGTCTGATAAAGAGAATTCTGAATTCTAAACCTGGCAGTGTCTTAAAACTGTAAAACGGTCCCCCACATTTGTTTTGTTACGAGGCTAATAAAGCTCCAATAGTTTCAAACGTGCGTGTTTAGTGGGGTAATTTCAAAATTATTTCCGCCTGAAATATTGTGCGTGATGCAAAAGGTGACCTCTCCCATATGTGGAAATAAAACATCCGATGCCTTCTATGCAAACTCACAAACGCATCTGTAAACTCATTCAACAATATGTTTCAGATGTAACATCTTACTTTCCTGCTTTGCCATAAGGTGTGCATAAAACGATTATGTCAGTCCTGTGCGCTGACAAATAAGCTATCTCCCCGTAATGCTATCACAATTTCAGCGCACCTTGGCCCATCAGCGATTAAACAAATACGCTGGGCAATTATAATGTTACTCGGTAGCCTGATGCCGGGCACACCCGAAATTAACCAGCATGGTTGTCGGCTAATATTATCTCAGTCGCTCCTTGCAAAGCAGGGAGAAATGGGTAACCAAACAGACATGACGACTTATCAGTGAGAGGAGTGTAAGAATGTTTGAAAATACAAACTATCTGCTACATAGCAGAGAAAAAAAGAGGTGTCGACCATTGAAACGCATGTAACAAGTCAGTTCAACAAATGTAACTGATTATTTCCGTAGTGAAGCAGAGATCGACCCAAAATAATTATGTGACAATCCGTTACCCAGTGTTGGTTTTCAATGGCCCTATAGTGGGAGGATTGACTGTACGTATTTCAAATCTCCTATATGATTAATTGCCTATGGGGCTTGACTTTTGGCCCACTTTTGTGTGTGTGTGTGTGGCCCGGGGGGGGGGGGGGGGGTGGGGGGGGGGGGGGGGGGGTAAAAATGGTATCAATGTTGATGCCTGGTTGAACCTAACAACTGCCTCTGATGGAAACACTTAATAATGTAGTTCCCTAAGCTTTCAATTTCTCGTCTTATATATATCTCGTTTCGCTCTACTGTTTTTGTGCTAATACGTGTGTATATTATAATTGAGTTCTTGATGGGGTTTTAGCGATTTCAGCTCATCGATCAAGTTTCATGCAGATTGTTGTCCGGAATGCTTTATTACGGTAAAGAACGAAAGTATTCGAAAGCTGGTATGTTTGAGACACATGCTACCTTTCGATCCGACACAGGTGCTCCGATTGTCAATAAATATTAGACAAACATAAAGGTATGTTTTCAGGCACTCGTAAGAAATAAAGAAGTAGAAAACTAGACAACAGAAAAAATACAGACGTGAGTGGCTTACCCAGGACTCGAAACCAGGACCTCCCGTGCGACAACCCCGCCTAGCTATGCAAGCGAATCACACTATCCTCCCTGCCATCTAGGCATCACCTCCGATTGTCGCCTATCTGGTTGTGTCTTAACTTATGATAAGAAACTCTATACAGCGCGTTACAACAGGAGACAATCTGATCATCAAAAGGACAACTGTTTGGCCTTTTTAATCTATTTTACACTATAACGGGTGCGGGTCTCCTTGGGTTATGATTCGCAAATGTTATTTAAGTGGTCGGAGTGGCTAACAGGTATGTATGTCGTAAACATCGAATTCTAAAAGTACTTGGTTCGATTCCCAGTAGTGGGAATGTATTTTATGGAAATTGTTCACAACCAGTGGTCCTAATGATATCATACTCTCCTCTGCTCTCCTGGGTGGTGAGATCGGATGCTTAGCCTTCTCGGATAAAGGCGAAAAAATTGAAGGTTTCATGCGCACGTTAAAAATCCCACGGCAATTGGAAATTGCAGAGAGTAGGCCATATGGTTGCTGTCCTGGCAAAATTAAAAAATTAGAAACCTACCAGCCACAACAATATTTATAGAATGTGTGATTCATATATACACACATTGGAGTTCTCGCCGGTGCTACTGAGTTCGTGCACTGTGCTGAGATTCTCCTTGTGTGGTGTATGGGAGTAAATCGGAGCACTGATGGAGTTGTCCATGTGCAGTAAAAACAGTCCTTAAAAAAACCAAAAATAAAACAAAACCAAAGAAAACCCTATTCCACATGTTAGCACCCCCTGTTGACATTTCCAGCCGGCGCTGGGAATGAAACCAATTCCACTTTGGTTGGGACGCCAACTTTACTCCTGTCTTTAACCATGCTGTCAACTTGAGGCAATTATGAAAGTAAACGTTTGTGTTATATAACTTTCTGTCTTGAATTCAATATTCCGTTGCCATAGCACCAAGGCCAACATGATGCCTTTTCTGCAGTGTCGCCGAGCTTCTTAAGTGCCCTTCTTCTTGGCCGTCCTTTCGCACTCAGTAGTTTCACTAGCTCTTACACCGAGGCAGCCACTAGATCTCTTCCACCTACCTCTACAACTCTGACTTTTGCTGTGAACTCCTCATGGCTCAGGTCCGTAACAAGATGGCCATATTTGGCCAGTTTGAAAGAGTGCTTTTCCAGTAGCCTGGATTCAAATGGAAGTGTCAGCTCAATTATTAAAATTTGAAGCGACGACGAGCAGTGCAGCACGATATCTTACCGTCTTTGAACTGGCCAGTTTAATAATATGTGACGCGCTGACAATTACAGACGTGCCTCCGTAATCGGAAATAAATAGGTTTCACCATGACAAAAACTGGTCTTTTAAAAATCTTCACATCGGTTAATCTTACGATCTCTATGTGTGTAAGTGGTGCCACAGTAAATGATTGAATGAAACAGTTCATAAAGTAACGTTCAATAATCTCGACCAAGCAGAATTCAATTAATAACGCGAGTCCATTTGACACACGGACGTAACATTTATTAGCTTCCACCTAGGGATTCGATAACAACTCGATCCTAAATAATTACAATGCTGTGATCCATTCAAACATTGTTTAATCCAACAATGTGCTATATATGTCCATGACATATTTCCATATTATTTACGATAAATCCATTCTCAGCAATTTCTGTACAATATACGATCACGTCGAATCTGCTTCTGAAGGCTAACGGTCAACCTTCGTTCTCTTTTGGATCGTGTCCGTCGAGGTGGAAGGACGCATTAGTATGCGCTCCTGATATATGTGTTATACTCCACAAGTTATTCGAGGATTTTTAAGGCATCTCACAGAGAAGTATATATAATTTCCGTCAAGATTTATGACGATGACGATATAAAAATATGTGTGGACTTTGATCAATATGACATGGCTAGTTAAGTAAGCTTAAGGACGGACCAAGGACTGTGATTGTACACGAACACCACCTCACTTCATCATTATGTTTCAAATGTGAAGCTGTGTATATTGTGAATACGCATTAAATAATATTAACTGTATAGCGGCCTGGAGTACCTTATTTCACGTTGGACAGTATGTTGCGTGTTGAAGTTGTGAGCTTTTTACTCTAAGCACTGCACAAGTTATAAACGAACCCAACTCATCAGCTAATACAAAATATTCATCAAGATGGCAAAACAATAACACGTAACACTAAGTGATGTGCAAAACGAGTCATAACAGTTAAAAAAAAAAAAAAAAAAAACAGTTGGTAAATAGTTCATACATTTTGTGACAAGCTGTTTCAGTTTCTATCTACACCTGGAACCCCCCAGGGTAAAGAAGGTAAAGGGTGACCAAAAAACACGGAGAACTGGAGACAGGTTTGAAGAAGATGAAGAAGATATGGTGATACCTGGAACTTATGGCACGAAATATGAGGAGTCAAAGTGGCTCAGAGGTATGGCGTCAGCATTTAATTCTAAATGTAACGGGTTCGCTTCCATGACAGGAAATATAATTGATGGAATTTTTTTTTTAGAACCTGTGGTTCCTAATGATGTCATACTCCCTCCTCCACCCCCCCCCCCCCCCCCCCCCCCGATCTCTTGAGTAGTCAGATCAATGCCTAGCCTTCTAGGATACGGGGGAAAAAATAGGAGGTCCCGTGTGCAAGTTGCGAACGTTAAAAAATCATCGGCAGTTAGAAATTGTAAAGAGTAGGCTATACGGCCGCTGCCTTGGCAAAAATTAAAAAAAATTAGGAAACCTACCCACCACGAAATAATTAATAACGAGTGTGATTCCTGTAAACACTCATTGGTGTATCCTCGTCATTGCTACGGAGTTGGTGCAGTATGGTGATATCCTCCTTGTGTGATCTAACAGAGAAGATTGGAGCACTGATGGGTTTGTTCGTGCGCTATGGTGATATCCTCCTTGTGTGATCTAACAGAGAAGATTGGAGCACTGATGGGTTTGTTCGTGCACTATGGTGATATCCTCCTTGTGTGATCTAACAGAGAAGATTGGAGCACTGATGGGTTTGTTCGTGCACTATGGTGATATCCTCCTTGTGTGATCTAACAGAGAAGATTGGAGCACTGATGGGTTTGTTCGTGCGCTATGGTGATATCCTTCTTGTGTGATCTAACAGAGAAGATTGGAGCACTAATGGGTTTGTTCGTGCGCTATGGTGATATCCTCCTTGTGTGATCTAATAGAGAAGATTGGAGCACTGATGGGTTTGTTCGTGCGCTATGGTGATATCCTCCTTGTGTGATCTAACAGAGAAGATTGGAGCACTGATGGGTTTGTTCGTGCGCTATGGTGATATCCTTCTTGTGTGATCTAACAGAGAAGATTGGAGCACTGATGGGTTTGTTCGTGTACAGTGAAGATGGTCATTAAAACCAAACCAAACCAATAGGAGGGACTTGGTATAAGGTTGCTAAAGGCTTATGCTCCACGGGGAACTGAAGCTCAATGATGATGTTCGAGCTTCGAAGAAAGTAGGTTTGTAATGCCTCGGTTCTGAACGACACAAAAAATCAAGTTTAAAGTTTAGTTTGTCAATGTTTTATGATAAACAACTGCCTTTAAATTTTATTTCTTCGTATTCTTTAATATAACTGACGACACCTGTAATACACCCCTTTTGACGACACCTGCAACACACACACACACACACACACACACACATACACACACACACACACACACACACACACACACACACACACACACACACACACACACACACACACACACACACACACACACACACACACACACACACACACGCACGCACGCCCGCGGTATTATCTACGCTGTAGATCTAGGCTTTTCCTGTGGCTTTTATGCCATTCCGATATGTGCTGAATTGAAGTCATAAGCTCCAGTTTCTCAAGCTTCGCTTGCATTTACAGGATCGTCACATCTGATCCTACGCTAGGAGTAAGAAGTGCGTGGCATACCGTGCATTCCCCGCCATCCAAGGGGTCTCTCTAACAATGCAGAGCTAAAATGCTGTACTCTGGTTCTGAGCTTTCACAAGGAATTGTCACGTCCTGCACAGCGCCACATTTCAGCTCCCCCTGCTTATCACTGGGTCCATAGTACGATCCCCTGCAGGCAGTCAACCAGGTCAAAGACAAAGAATTATGTCTGGGGCTCAAGTGACTTCTCCAAGCTTAGTGTGGAATGCTGGGTTCTCAACAAGTTTCACCACAGGGGGAATCCCTGGAAGTGTGTGAATGATTTCCAGAGTCAATAAGCTTTTAATTAGCCTCACAGACAGAGGTTCGCTTCCACATATGTATACTGTAGCATTGTGCATAGCTGGTGATCATATAAGGATGACACCAGATATGACCCCATGCATGATCTTATCAGTAGATTACCCACTGTCAACTTTCTAGGCATGTCACAGCAGCGCAATGTCCCCGTTGGCCAGCGACTTGTCAGGGTGACATGAGCCTAGCTTTCATGGCTACCGCAGCTATCCCGTGGAGTAACTTACACTATACTTCACCTGGACACAATAATCCAGTATTTCGTCCTGTTTCCACCTTCTACGACATGAGCGTAGGGTTGGGCTTTAGGAAGTGTATCAAAGTTTAAAATTAGGAAACCTACCCACCACCAAATACGAGATTATAGAATGGGCGATTCCTGTAAACATATAATGGGATCACCGCCGTTGCCACGTGTCACACACATATATATATATATATATATATATATATATATATATATATATATATATATATATATATATATATATATATATATATATATGTGTGTGTGTGTGTAAATAGTGCAGCAGTGACCGCCCACCTTTGCCATCCCCCCCCCCCAATCTAAGGTTTATAATTTTTGCTACGCGAAAGCCACGAAATTCAATGACTGTAGACTCACCTTTGAAGCCACGCCTAATTTTTCTGTTGACATGCGCTGGCAAGGTTTACCTTCGTTCAGACAGGCAAAATAACAGTTAACATGAACCCTGATTCGCCATCTCAATTATCACGCGAGCCGATTTGGCAATTAGCACTGTCGAACAGACAGGAGTGCGCGGCTAGATTTAATCGGTTCTTTGATCAGGGAAAACGCGAGCAGAAGTTCAGCCGCTAACGGTTTTGATGTCCAGCGTTTCAAGGGACCTACAGAGAAATGCAAAAGGGGAGATGATAAGATTTACCGACCACATTCGTGTGTCCGCGGTCCCAGGGGGAGATAATAATCTGATCTACAGCAGAAGAGACGAGATCAAAGCGGGTCTGGTCGCTTAGCTGATTCTGTGTTGTTGGTGGGCGCCAGCAGGCAGAAAATCGTGTATCGAGAGTCGAACGAGTTGATTCCCCTGATATAGACCAAGGCGCGATTTCTCGCACTAGTTAGTGAAAATAACAGTTTTCAGTTTATATACTCCGTCCTACCAATGTCAGTTTATCAGTACGCTCGGATGTTTTGGAAGTCTAGCTCGTGATTATAGCCATTGGGAAAAGTGGATTATTAGATTTCCGTGGAGAATGTTTCATTTTTCTGATTGGCGGTAATATATATATATATATATATATATATATATATATATATATATATATATATATATATATATATATATATATATATATATATATATATATATATATATATATATATATATATATATATATATATATTAGCATTTAAGTGATTTAATGTGTTAAGTTCGTCATTAAAATTCACTGGGATTTGTCTAAGTGCTAAGACTGGCGTATTAAATAACATATAGCTACATTTTCCAGCTGTAATGTAAAGTTAATCACTCGCTATCACCCAGAAAGACATGTTTTAATTGACTGTAAAATACACTAGGCGACTGACTAATGACGGAATATAAAGTTACTTCTAATTCATTACGTGTAATTGTGTAAGTGACTAGTGACATATCATGTAGCGAAACAAATAGCTAGTAATGACAAGCGATATTTGTAAAGTAGTCTTAATTAAATTATCACTGATATTGTGCGCTGAGAGTTTACCGAGTGTAGTGAATTTCTAAATACAATATATAAAATTAGAATATAACAGTATAGGGCATAAAGGCAAAGATAAGAAAGTACAAAAGAATTTTCTGCTAGAACGGTTGGTATCGCCTACGCTTTCAGATTATTATTTGCTAACGAATAGCCGAACAAAACGGTACCCAGTTTTTCAAATTCGTCCTTGACATAACCAACAACATTTCTCAGTTCTAAGAAAATATTTGCCTAAAATGCATTGTGGAACGAGGAGGGGCAAGGATAGATGAAATGCTAATTCGTTTTGCATTGATTTTAAACTAAAAGCCAACTGTAGCACAGTGGCAAGCCTTGCCTTAGAGGTTTCCCCAATACGATGAAAAAGTTAGAATTATGGACACTACGTCATGGAAACATGTTTGGCTCTTATTATGGATGACCTAAGCTCTCGTATTTCGCTTGAAATTACATGGAAAAAGAGTGAACGAGAGGTAGTTTAAAAATAAACAACTAACATAGAAAAAAAGATAGACTTTTGAACCAAGCCACATAGCCCCATAAAAATCGTATATTCGTGTACCTGAAGACTTGCTGACCAAGAATATGGTGTTAGTTATATAAATAGTCCGTTAACTAATCAAATAATGATAAAACAATACATAGAGATCAGAGATACTGTCAGGTCAAGTCATATCTGCTTGGATTGGATCGCATATTTTTTGGGAAAAAAGTAGGTGACAGATAGGCTAGGATAGTACAGTGAATCTGATTGGGTGGCATTTGAAGTGAGACGAAATATTATTGGCTGACCTTTGAATAAACATAAATAGCCTAGTAACGTAGGAAAGATTTGAATGATATTTTTTGAAAAGACTGTTTACACTGTAAAATTAAGATTGATTGGCCAACTAAATCGATATTGTCAGAATAAGCGTTAGGGGAGACGCCATTACTAGAAAAAATTCTACCAGCGATAGATGAGATCAGGCTGTGCTTACAAATACAATTTCTGGGCAGCCTGGACAACAAAACAGATCGAAACTGTGTCAGTCATCGTCTCTGTGTATTTCATTGAACAAATTGTGAGGTCCTGGGTACTGACGTTAATGTGGTACCAAACGCTTGAAAACTGATTGATTCAGGACTCTGCCTGTTTACTGCGAGCCCATGCTAGTGGCCATTGCCTATCAAACAGGAAACAGATTGTCGAGCGAGCAGAGGAAAAGTTCAACCTGTATTCTACTGCCAAGATAAGTTCGTGTTCGGCATCTGGAAGCTCAACTAACCGAACTTTAAAAGAACTATATAGTGACAGTGAATAAAACTGGGACAAATATTTAATAGTTCCACAAGTGACAAATAGAAACAAACATTACGAAAAGGGTATGATTTCAAACAACAACCTAGTGGTACTACCAGTATTACCTTAAAGTAGGAGAACAATACAGACGTATCTTAGAATAATATTTTTATGTATGGACAGAGGATCTACTGTGCTATTTGACTGATGTAAATGATTATTTTGATTTCACTTTTAAATTGTCAGTCCTGATTCAAAGTAAATTAGAATCAGGATAATAAAATTGTAAAAATTATATTTACACAAAATTCAAACACGGTCTTAAATAAGATAGCCTTTTAAAGTGTCGTTTGTATGTTATTGTGGTAGTACTGTGTGCTGTTGTGAATAATAAACTATTTGTTTGTATGTTTGTTGATTATTGTATATTACACTCTACATTCATAACCCTAGACACTAAACGAAGTCATTTAATATAATAATATAAATACATTTTGAATGAGATAAAAGGGGTGGTAGCGGAAAGGTACCCTGAAAAGTTCACAATACTATTGGGTAAATTCAGGGACCTTCATAGCTAATCTCATTTAATACAAATATAATAATACATACAACAATTCATAACATCAAATCCACCACACCGAGGCGGGAAGGGGAAAAGGCGCAGTCCTTAAAACCCAACCCGTAACCGGTGAGCGCAGCGTGATAAGATAGGCTAAGACCTGTGGGCTTTTAATTTAATTAAATGACGGAGTGGATAAGAGATCTTACCTTGCGCGTGATAGAATAGGATATTGATATTGTGATTAAATGTTTTGTTTCTACTAAATCTAGTACTGATCACGAAACAAGCCTGCCAGCGGTCTACGTCTAAGTCTAAATCTAAGTCTAGGTCTAAGTCTGAATAGTGTCGCGAGAGGTTCAGATGTTATCAGAATATAGGATATCCCAGACACAAAGATGTATCAAAGGATACCAGTATAGCGCCAGATAAGAGACTGGTCTTATAAGAAATACCCCCTTCACTGTAAAAGTAAGGGTGTATCGACAATCAAGGTAGGGTCAAGCTGTATAAACCTTCAAGTATGATGATAGTGAATGTTACTGAAGGTCTAAGTGCTTCCTCTCCAGATCCCACCCTGAATAATGGTTATATAGTTATTTTGACTCTGCAAGGGGATAAATTAATTTCATAAATATGTAATATACAAACAAACAGAACCTAACTAAACTTGAATAATTAAGTAAGACTGAGTGTATATATTTCCAATTTATTGATCCTATACCGTTTCTCTTTTCGGTTAGGAAAATGATAATAAAATTCTAATGCTTTTTACATAATGGAAATAAATAGTTAAATAAATAAATGTCAATTTTTGTATTCACATAAATTTATAGTTGTTAATTTTACTGGACTGTAAAGTTGGTATAAGGATATTAAATTTTTCATGAGTCATCATTCTATTGTTTGTTTGGTGTGTGTTCTAATTTTAAATAACTTGAATCTGGATGTGCCGACCAGTGGAGTTATGTGGCCACCTATCTTTTATAAGGTGAATCATCCACTAGAGTCAGGATCATACAGTGTCTTGATCTCCAGGCTGGGTAAACCACTGGATGTCTTGCTCTAAGTATCTTGAGAAAGTTTCGCACCAACAGAGTTCCTCAGAATTGAATGTCTCAAAGACTGGTAGTCATTTCAGGATAAAACCTGGGAAAATACAAATAATCGCAAACCTTGTAGGGTCCAGCACTATCTTATCCACACACACACACAACGAACGTTACAAACAATCTCAGATAATGTGCTAACAGTTGCACATGACACTTTACTTCAGTACCACTTACAGCCAGTTTGATGTGATTACATTTTCCTTATACATCATAAGTTCATCCATAATATGATTCCTTACAATGATTAGGTTTAGTACAAACTAGTAAGTGACACCTTGATTAATACATGGTAACAATTCTTGACATCCTTTCTTATTTTCCTGAACAGTGTGACGTTCCTTTATGAAATACTCCTTCAAATACATTATTAAACTTACAGTCGTAGATTCCGCCATAATTCTCAATTATACTACACATTCCCAATGCTGACTTTCGTCTCTAAAAGTTAACACATGCTTGCGATCAAGCCGGCAGCACAATCGTCCTGTATTTATTTTTCTTCTTAACACAGATAACACACTACCGAACACATAAGTGGATTATACACAGGAAAATTACATAATTATATACATATATATACATTTCTCTTACCCTAAGGTAATAATCAATAGCTATAACAGGCTGTAAATGAGTATCTAGGTCTGCTACTTAGATACAGCGGCAAATGATTTGACAGCAAGCGTTTGCCACTTTCTTCTGTACAGCGTAGTATTTGAAAATATTGTGGCCTCAATTTCTGCCAAGTTCAAGGTCTTATATAGTGTCGCATCGTACCTCGCGGATGGAATGGGGTAAAAACGGTGTTGAGAAATTCAAAACAATGCGTCTTTTTGCATTCTCGTTCAATGTGTAGAAATTTTAACATCTAATATCTTTCTTAATAGTAAAGGTAAAGGATCCCGTTACACGCTCATTGAGGCATATTGGGAATATGGTGTTAGGCCCATATTTTCTTGACCATCAGCACACTAGGGGTGATGTGGTCAGCATCACGCCGCCGCATTAACCTTCCCAGAAGTTGCTCTGGTACCCAATTGGGGCTGGGTCGACCCAGGAGCCGTTTGCGGCCTAAAAAAATCCCACATCATCTGGGGATCGAACCATAGACCACTGAGCTTGGAAGCCAGTGCACTAACCACTATGCTACCGCGGCTCCCTTTCTTAATAGTGGATCGATTTTAATTATTTAAAGTTAGTATTATACTGGTAATTTATCTCTTTCGGTCTATCTAAATTTTGTTTAGTTAGGAAAATGCATTTAAATCTATGCAGCTTTTAACTAACTATAGTGGGGACTACCCTAATGTACAAATATCAATTAAAACGATATTTCTCTTAGAATAACATACTATTTGAGGAAGTCTTTACACATATTTCTTAAGTAATATCCCCGTTGTTAAACTAGTTATATCTTTTCGTTTAAATATTTTTATTCTTTAAGAAATTAAATATCTTTGTATTTTCAGTTACACAAAATAGGCCTCTATGATTAAGCATACAAGTTTTCCTTATACACACCAGAAAAAGGAGTGTTCTCATTGGTTGTTATATCGGTCCGTTTTATAATATTATTTAGAGCGGTAAGACAGACCAAAACACGACAAATAGCTCCAGTAACAATTCTTATTTAGTATTTATCGGGTCTTAGAGGTTGACCTGAGCGGTCCTCATGGTTCATCCAGAGAGAGAGACCAAACTTATGAACAATAAGAATTAATGATAACTAGAGATACAAAATATCCAGATTTTTCCATTCAGTTATATCAGCCCGCTGTGTCAATATATATATATATATATATATATATATATATATATATATATATATATATATATATATATATATATATATATATATATATATATATATATATATATATATATATATATATATATATATATCTATATATATCTATATATATACATATCCCTATATATATCTATATATATATATGTATATATATATATATATATATATATATATATATATCTATATATCTATATATATCTATATATATCTATATATATCTATATATATCTATATATATCTATATATATCTATATATATATCTATATCTATATATATCTATATACATATATATATATATATATATATATATATATATATATATATATATATCCGGCGTGATGCTGACCACATCACCCCTAGTGTGCCAACGGTCAAGAAAACATGGGCCTAACACCATATTCCCAATATGCCTTAATGGGCGTGTAACGGGATCCTTTACCTGTATATAGATATATATATATATGTATATATATATATATATATATATATATATGTATATGTATGTATATATATATATATATATATATATATATACATACATACATACATAACATTGTTCTCGACTACTGACCATTGTTTTGTCAAGTGGATTTATCCAGAAAGATTTACCCACCAGACATTTCCTTTAACTATTGGAAGTACTAACTACTGTCCACTGTGAACACTAGATCTTGGTAATTACTTTGCTACCTGAACTCTCGGACATAACATTATCATATCCAATAATCACCACCAAAGTAAGCGTTCCCCATTAGGAGGATTAATCATTCGTGGAGGAGCTGGGGCTTACTTCGTCGAAGCACAACACTGGATTTTGTTACATGTACCCTGATGATTATGTTCAAGATGTTGTTAAACAACTAGTAGGTAAACGAGATTGAATGTGGCCACAGATTGACAGAGTGTGAATAAGAGGAGTGAACAACTCAGTTTGTATAATCATTGTACCCACTTTTATTTTTTTTTTGTTCGCCAATACTGTTATTTTTTTAACAGGATAGATTGATTAGGAACTCTGTTCTTTACTTTATCGTCTATTCCTATACCGTGGTGTTAATCTTTTGACCTTTTTGGGTTATTAACTTCTGCGAGATCTTTTCTCAAAAAGAGGGGAGGCACTTATGGGGTTATCTTCATAATTCTGTAACCTATGATTTTATTGATTTATTTATGTTGGATGTTGTGAACACTTTATATGATAATAAACTTAACAAAACTTAACTACTTGTGTTGGTTAGCTCAGCCCAAACCCATATTCCATTTACCATAGTTTTCACGTTTGTGCGTCTTGTTGTCACATGACTGTGGATGTGTGTGTGTGTGTATAATTAAATGTATATGTTTTTTTTTTGGTGTACGGATAGTAGTATTGTCTGCTAATAAATTACAGTCGTAAAGATAGGATGGACTAGAGTATCTTCTCAATCCAGTGACAGATTCTACCCTTAAACTATTCACTCGTGAACTCTATTTCTCATACCTTAATTCTCACCGAGTTACCACCTTTTTCAGTTCTGTCCAGATGGACCAAATCTATCTCTACTACCTATCAAATTTACGACACCACGGAGTCCGTACACTGTGCAGGAATCCTCCTTGTATGATCTAAGGGTGGATATCGGAGCACTTATGGAGTTGTCCGTGTGCAATGAAGATTGTCCTTAAAACCAAACCAAAATCTCGAAATTGACATTTCCCACTATGTTTAAGAGTGTTATATAATTTTCTCAAAAATAGATGAACATTGCGAATCATAAATTTAGAAACTGGAACCCACTAGATCACGTATAAAGCGCACTGCAGTAAAATGTTAAGGGTAATCAAATTTGCATCTATGCAATTTTAAAAAAATGTTTCTTTTCCCACGTCAAATAGAACCAACAGTATAGTTCAGCCGCAATTTATCGACATTGTTCTGGCAAAGACACACATAGATAATGGCCCCGTAAATGTGTTTGAAGAAATAATTTCATTCTAATTTGTAATAACCGGTGCTTTGAGATTATAATCATCATCATCATCCATAATCATCATCGTCATCATAATGATAATCATCATCAACCTTCAGCACCCACAAGTAGCATAGGACATGTCACGTGCCATCAGCTCACGGTCTGTCCATGTCTTCTTCATGCTCTCCATGTCTCTCTCTAGTTCTCTTCTCCATGTGTTCCTTGGTGTGATGAAATCAGTTATGTCCTTTTACATCAGTTTCGTTCTCTCCTGCATTATCAACTTATTTCTTTTTGTTCTCACACTCATTGTCCTATTATTTGGCGTATTTTATGTACCTACATTCTTTCCTAGTAACTCCCAGACTTGTTTGCGTTTCCCCATGTCAATCGTAGTATTCCAAGGCTAATTAAACCGGCTGGCAGATTATAATTTTATCGCCCAGTGTCGTGTAATGCAAACGGTCCCAGTAAATCATTGTTGACACAAGATGGTCTCGCACGATCGACGGAAAGAAAGCCAGATTGTCTGTCTAAGAAATCCGTCTGGGAGATGTACGTAAACACGGGTGATAATGAGGTAATACTTCCGCTGGACCATCTCAGTATCAATAATACAGATAACCCGTATGGGGAGATTATGTTGGGAAAGTTATTAGCCAGGAAATAAGTTCACCGATGTGTTTGTGAGTTTGTACAAATGCAATCGGAAATATTACCTCCATATTTGAAAGAGGTCACGAGTTTAAATTTTAAAATTGATATTTTAAAACACGTGGGGGAAAGTAATGATTTAACACCCGGACCCATATAGTTCTAAAGAGACAGGATTGGTGTAAATTGAGAGCGTGAAATAAACTTTATTTCTCATTGGAAAGTTTGTCGAAAATACCATATGAGACTTGGAGCGGAAAATGAGAGATATAATATAGCAAAGTCGGAGGCACAAATCAGACTGCATTTTAAACAACGCCAAGTAACAACGCCCAGTAGCCAGAGAGAAGGATCGGACAAACAATTTAAAAATTAAAAGTGACAGATCGAAGTATTTGGGTGTCTTTAGAACTAAAAAGAGAACCCGCAATTTTAAATGCAAAGACTGGAAACTTAAGGAATCAGAAGCACACGTCATAAGAGGGATCCTGAGACTACCCCAGACCATTGTTCGAAGCATCAAATCAACTTTGCTGTGTCCATTCTACTGTGCCAGGTGATTGCGTTCCCATGTTATTTGGGATGAGTTGTAAACATATAGTTTAAATCGTGAATTTGACATGTCTGCTTGCTAAGTGGTTATACCAGTCATAGGAGGTTGGCAACCTCAACAAATAAAAATAGTATATCCATAAACCACTACAACCAGCGCTGGTGATTGCTTCATGCTAGTTCCCTTATGGAATCGAACGCAGAGGTAACCACAGACTCCAAAGGGAGCAGTTATCTTGTCATCAGTTCTACTCGTACATTAGTTAGCTTGTCATCAGTTCTACATTAGTTATCTTGTCCTCAGTTCTACCTTAGTTATCTTGTCATCAGTTCTACATTAGTTATTTTGTCATCAGTTCTACATTAGTTATCTTGTCATCAGTTCTACATTTGTTATTTTGTCATCAGTTCTACATTAGTTATCTTGTCATCAGTTCTACATTAGTTATCTTGTCATCAGTTCTACATTTGTTATTTTGTCATCAGTTCTACATTAGTTATCTTGGCATCAGTTCTACATTAGTTATCTTGTCATCAGTTTTACATTAGTTATCTTGTCATCAGTTCTACATTAGTTATCTTGTCATCAGTTCTACATTAGTTATCTTGTCATCAGTTCTACATTAGTTATCTTGACATCAGTTCTACATTAGTTATCTTGTCATCAGTTCTGCATTAGTTATCTTGTCATCAGTTCTACATTAGTTATCTTGTCATCAGTTCTACATTAGTTATTTTGTCATCAGTTCTACATTAGTTATCTTGTCATCAGTTCTACATTAGTTATCTTGTCATCAGTTCTACATTAGTTATTTTGTCATTAGTTCTGCATTAGTTATCTTGTCATACCACTTCAATCCTTCTGTTTTACGCAATCATCCATTTATGAAAGTCTGTAGCTTTTTTTTAGTTGTGGGTTTTTTTTTGCGTGTTCTTCGTGTTTCAGAGCGTACAATAAGGCTGCTTTGACATTTAAATTGAAGGTTCTTATTTTTGTGTTGGACCTGATCTTTTTTTCTTTTAGCAGTATTCAATAAACTAACAGAAGTGCTTTATATTATTAAAACAAAGAAATATTTAATTAATGACAAATCAATAAACGACAAATGATAAAAAACAATGCACGTGCAGTGTGCTAACATAGAATTACGTATGTTTGACGCACAGGGATCAATGATAAATTTAAAATGTTATCACAAAGCTAACTGATGCTATGGATACACTCTGTTTTTTCTTGTCTTGAATCGGTTGTGGGAATTGCATAATTTCCAAGACGTAACCAAGTCGAAAAGAAAGATTTCAAAAATAGTGTTGCATTCCGGTCAGCAAGAGGTTTCCCTATAAGCTTTAGTTTCAAGCGATGTGTAATAATTTCAACGAGGAATTTATTTCCAGTGCAGATAATGCCAAGGATCTGTCAGCTTGGTATTGGCTGCAAAAGAGCGAGAATCTCAGCAACACCAGTTAAATAACAACAATCAATCAATCAATCAATCAATCAATCAATCAGTTAATCAATCAATACCCTTTAACTCTTCGGGGGCATAGGCCTTCAACAAACACATGCCAATTCCTCCTGTAACGTGCCATCCGCCCAACTTCTTTCCATGTTTTTCTCATCATTTTCACTTTTGTATCTAGTTCTCTTCTCCATGGTGTTTTTTGGTCAACCGCTGCCTCTCTTTCCCTGTGGATTCCAGAACAAGAACTGCCTTGTAATGCTATCAACAGGTTTCCTCAGTGTGTGTCCTATCCATCGCCAGCGTCTTCTTCTCATCTCTTGTTCCACTGGCACTTGTCTGGTTCTTGTCATCAATTCCACATTCGTGACTTTGTCATACCATGTCAGTCCTTCTTATATTCTACACAAGCACCCATTTATGAAAGTCTGTAGCTTTTTTGGGTTTTTTTCGGTTGCTGTTGTTTTTGCTGCAACAACAGCTATATCAAACATTCACGTTCTACCTCGTCATATTTGCCTTATTGTGTAACCTTAATAAATTCAACAAGCTTTTGTGTGAACCCAACAACTTTAAAAACCCGGTTCGGGCGAACTGGAGCGAATCGGCTGAGTCACACCGCGGGGTTTAATGAAAAAAAAAAAAAACGTAAAATAATCTCACCGACAACCAATACAGGCTCATGAAGCTGTCAAGTTACAGCCCAGCCAGTAAATGCCGATTCCACAACGGACAAAAATGATTGATCCGTAAATTGGGAAACAATGATGGACAATGCCACAGTGTGACTTCAGATCGAATTATGTGTCCTCTGGGCATCGAAAATGAATGGATCTCCAACGTTTTATGTCTCGGGCTTCTGGGCAATACGGTTGTAGGCTACCTTTGTACATGCGTTCATTCACCTTTCTTTTCTCTTCTCCTGGAGCAGGGAGCCAGCAATGGCAGCTGACCACTTGCAGAAAACTTGCGTCAGTGCACGTGCATCTGCTGCAGTGGTTTAGTAGCCATAGGTTTACATGATGAGGTTGCCATTCCGATGCATAACCTCATATTTTCTGCCTTTATGCGACATGGCTGAAGTAACTGCAGAATTTTTTTGTACAGGACATATTTTTTTCTTCTTTAGTATAAACTATTTATTGTGCAGGTTAGACTTTTCCTTATTTAGAATAAACTGTTTCCTGTCCAGAATATACTTTTTTCTTATTTAGAATAAAGTATTTCCTGTATAAAGGAAAAGGTAAAGGATCCCGTTACACGTCCATTGAGGCATATTGGGAATATGGTGTTAGGCCCATATTTTCTTGACCATCGGCACACTAGGGGTGATGTGGTCAGCATCACGCCGGCCGCCTTAACCTTCCCATAAGTTGCTCTGGTACCCAATTGGGGCTGGGTCGACCCAGGAGCCGTTTGTGGCCTAAAAAGAATCCCACCTCATCTGGGGATCGAACCATAGACCAATGAGCAAGGAAGCCAGTGCACTAACCACTATGCTATCGCGATTCCTTATTTCCTGTATAGGATATACTTTTTTCTTATTTAGAATAAACTACGTCCTGTGCAGAATATACTTTTTTTTTTAGAATGAACTATTTACTGTACATGATATACTTTTTTTTTCTTTAGGATAAACTAGTTATATTATGGGTTGGACTTTATCTTATTTAGGATAAACTAGTTATAGTGTGGGTTAGACTTGTTCTTATTTAGGATAAACAAGTTATAGCATGGGTTAGACTTGTTCTTATTTAGGATAAACTAGTTATAGTATGAGTTAGACATGTTCTTACTTAGAATAAACTATTTCCTCAAGAAGCTTTGGTGTGAACCCAACAACTTTAAAAACCCGGTTCGGGCAAACTGGAGCGAATCGGCTGAATGACACTGCGGGGTTTAACGGAAAAAAAAAACTTAAATTAATCTCACCGACAACCAGTACAGTCTCACGAAACTGTCCAGTTACAGCCCAGCCAGTAAACGCTGATTATTTTCATCGAGTTTGTCTTGACAAAGAAACATTACACAACGGACAAAAATGATTGATCCGTAAATTGGGAACGACAATGATCGACAGTGCTACAGCGTGACTTCAGATCGAATCATGTGCCCTCTGGTAAATTTATTTAGGGTAAACTATTTCCTGTACATGATTTATTTTTTCCTAATTAGGATAAACTATTGATAGTACGAGTTACTCTTTTTCTTATTTAGGAGAAACTATTTATTGTACTAGATGGACCTTCTTGTACATGGTAGACTTTATCCAGCACCTCTTGATATTATCCTTGCATGTTTGTCTTCAATCTTTCTTTGTATTATGCATTTCAATAAAATGCCATGTGTCCCCATATGTCAAAATATTTAATTAAAAAAAATATTATAATCGCTCTTATTAATTATCTTTTCCTTGCAACTTTTTTTCTTCAGACATATGTATTTGTTTTCTACTGATTGTTAGATACACCTAATACTTCTATATATCCACCTTTCATCCACGTCTGCCTCAGTATTGACGAGTTTAATAGCTCGTTGGAAGATGAACGCTTGAAGGATATTGATAAAACTAAACTGAACACAATAGAAACTGTGCCGTCCTCAGGATATTAGACAGTAAGCGCACACCATAGTTCTTTCCCGCTATTTATTAACTGGATATTTGCTCAAGCAAGTAGGAAGGGGAAAGTTAATAATAATTATAAAGTAACCTTCTTCAGAATAAACATAATGGGTTTTAAGAAAGAGCCTGAATCTCAAAACCGGGTGCAGATGCTTAAAGGTTAATAGTGTGGCTTCACTTCCACCCTCACTGCCCGTAACTTTACATAGTGTATTGTTCAGTATGTTAGAGATATTCACTCCAAGCTCCATGCGTTGGGGAAAATCCGGAAACGGCGTTCATTGCACTGTGCTTTGTGTGAACGTTATCTTGACTAACCATTATAATCAATTCAAGTTGAGGGTAATAATCTATTTTACCCGAATTTCACAGATGTCTCCACAAGTAACTCGTCAAGAAATGACGGACAAGTTTCATAATTGAGTTTCATAATAAGAGAGACATCAGATACTGTTCATGTTTTTTTTTCTTAAACTTTAGCATTCTGTTAAAACTATAGACAGATCGCTGAATTGTTTATAAATACAAAAAAAAATTACAAGCGGTAATTAAAGTAGAGAATTTTTCCTTCCACGCATCAGATTGGAGCCAAATGATCCAGCCTTCCTGTCATTTAAAAACGCTGCCATTTTTCTGTGATTTTAGCGTTTTCCATGACATTCAACCAAACATAAACACACACACATGGAGAAAAGAACTGGAGACAGAAGTGAAAATGACGTGGAAGACGTTGAAAGAACCTTAAGCTGATGGTACGTGACAGGAGGACACGGCATGTGTTGAAGACCTAGATTCCTTGGAGAGCTAAAGGGTATTGATTTATTATTGATGACAATCAACAAAACACAGGGACAATATTTTAATCACATAGGTGTATATCAACCAGCAGCAGTCTTTACTCATGGTCAACCTTATATAGTGCCTATGCGGATCGGAGCGGCTATGGTGTCTGCCTCTAAATCTAAAGGTACCGGGTTCGGATCCCAATTTGACGAAATATATTTGATGGGAATTTTTTTTAGAACTAGTAGGTCCTAATGTCACCGGTGGTGTGTTGTTTTTTCACGGCACCACTTAGTGATATTTCACCGTTCACAGTACTTAGAAGAATGTGATTATTATTCTGGCAGTATTCTACTAGGTGTATGGAGAGGTCATGGAGGGGTAGTAACTCTGGTGAAGGGGCAGTCGCACTTCCTTCGGAAGTGGCTCTTCCACAATTGGTCCCCACCTACTTCTCAGCTCTCCCCTGTGGCTCCAAGCAGCTGGTGCATGCACAGCGGCCATACCCCGGCACACCACCTCGACTGGCGGGCTAAACCAGGTGAGGGTAGCCGAGGGGCATTAAAACCCTCGGTGAAAAACAGGGCTTGTCTATGTAGCATGTGAAGACTGGTTTTGGCAGACTATGCGGACGAAGCCATCAGCTGGCTCAACGGATATGAAGGCAACTACCAGCAGCGCGGAGTGGAACGCAAAGAGCACGGCGAGACACTTAGAACGCCCTGGTTGTGACGTACGTCTAGTTTGACTAGTGAATTTTCCCTGATATGATGGATGATTTAAAGGGACCTTTAGCTTTTCATAACATTAGAACCCCTGAACATTTGTTGTAACTTTTCGTTTGCCAGAACGCATTCCACCGGGACTCATGTAGGATACAGCGACGAGATCAAAGAGACAGACCGAGGGATCTTAAGGGAGACTATCGGCGCTATCAAAGACAGTAGTTTTCCCTGATACGAGACGCAGTTGCTTGCCGCTAATTTCGCGTCTCGGTGTCAATCGAGGAACCGAGCGAACGGGGGAAAGCGAAACGGGCAGCAGCGAGCGGATACGAAGACCAGGGGGCGGCTTTTTCTCTTGATTTGGCGGTCAGATCCCCAAAAGTTCGTGAGATCAAATAAGTTGTCAAGTTTATCATGTCCCACTCAACTTACATTTCATTTTAGCTAAATAGACCATGTAGAACTAGACACGTTATCACTCGCTGGCCAGATCTTTACAGAAGCACTAGCTTTATTGAAATCTTGTTATAGATTTTCCCCTGGATTTTATATATATTTGCAGTGATTTCTATTTCTGTGCAAAGCGGTAATATATATTGTGTAAAGTGATCAGTGGTCTAGCTCAGTCATTCTATTTAAAGGGATTCTGTGTTAATTTAAATCTATTTAATTAAACCATCTCAAGAGTTCCAGTTTTAAATATAATGATCTATCTATTATATTATTTCAAAAGATAATAGATGCTTTAATTAACTTTTAAAGTCGCGAAGGAATTTATAATTAATAAATTCAGTTAAGTCCTAGTTTTATAGATGTGTGTTTTTAACCACTAGAACTCGCGCAGTGTTTATTAAATACATAATTAAATACGCGAGCATATATATAATAGGCTTAACGGGAAATTCATCGCGCTTTAGAAGGTTATTTGTTTTCGGTATATTACATGTCTTTTTTTTCTTTCATACAGAGTGATCGTAACCTGTGCGATCCCAGCATTAAGAAAGCAATAAAGAAATCAATCTAAGCAAAGCAAAGCATAAACAGTGTGTAGAGTTCCCCTGACGCAGAACTTGTTGAGACTGTGTAAATTTTTAATCTTTGAGGCGATTCTATGTTTGGAATTCCGCTATGTAACTTATAGCAAAGAAAGCACACCCAAAGACAAATTTAACGCACCATCAAACTTCTTAAGTCGTAACGGGAAGAAGAACACTGGCCCGAGCTTTGTTAGTTTACTGACACAGAGAGATAATTCATAATTTCCTGAACAGTGATGTGACTAGTTTTCTCACTGGACTTAAACCATACCTCACGGATAAAGTGTACCAGCACGCGTAAGAATTTTATTATCAGCGGCATAGTCAAATAGACCACACCATCCTCACCCCGGTATCAGAGACCGTGCCCTCCCATAGAAACTGTTATTAAGAAAAGAGACACAACTACAGATTCATTTTCCAGCGATTACGGGACCCTTTTATGTGCTGACCGCCTACCCGATAATCTGGGGCTAGAACTTGAACAAACACTCATACATTTAGTTGAGGTGTAACTGCTGTTGTGTTATTCTATGGAGTGCAAGATTTTTTCACAATCGGTAAGTGAGAGCAAGATGAGTGAAGGCCTTTGCTAGCACGTGTATGAATGACAGGAAATTAATTCTTTTGTGTGACCATTTTGTTAACTTGCTTACCTGGTAACATATATCTTTTCTGTATACCCTACATTGTTCCTTTAAGTGGGATAGTTGATAATTTGTTAACTCTGTTTAAAACCACCTCCTTTCCATTTGCTTAGTAAAGGGAAGAACAGCTGGGAAGAACAGGTTTTTTTTTTTCTATCACTTATACCTAACTTGGTAACACCTCTTTCAGAGTAATTAACTTTACTGTTAGGTTAACGTACCCGTGTTCCTGATATTATCTATCTCTGGACTGGGTTTGTCTTTGTCTAATAAGCGGGAAGGGCTTAGTCGATTCCAATCTTCTTCACCCCTCCCAAACTTGTTATTTGCATTTGTGTACTTATGATAATTTATGTAATATCTGATAATTTTAGTAATTGATGTTTAAAGTGAATAAAATCACCTAAACTCATTTAGTTCTGTGTGTTGGATATACCCAAAGCCCAACATTTTCCCTATTCGTTTAATATAGTTTGTATCAACGTCGTGTGTGTGTTTGAAAACACCGAATCGGTGAGCGCGCAGATGCGAGTCTGGGAAACTGGCAAATAATTGTTTGACCAGGAGAGTGAAAGAGAAGATTGAGAGACACGATTTGTCGTAAATAAGTCTGTCTTTACTCTCCTCCAGCACGCTGTGAAGTAACTATTAAATCTCTACATTTTCTATCACTGAGCTTTCCATCATCATTTTCCACTCTAAACCGGACCACTATTTCTACGACTCTTTTCTCTCAAAATAAATTTACGACAATATTTGGGGGCTCGTCCGGGATAATTTTGAGATACATTTGATGCACACATATTTGTGGGCTGGTTCTGGGATCTTGAGCTACATTTGAGGCAATCGCATAGCCGGGTTAAAGATATTTTGAGTCTGATTTAGTTTGGGTCTAACTAGGTAGAGTGTGAATGATTTGTCTTTGTGAATTAGGGAAATAAATAAATAATTACACCCCTAGACAAACGTTCTTTAAGTATTTGGGTTGTCCACACAGCATATTTACAGGTTGTTTTCTCTCCACAGCAGTAGAAAGTACAGATAAACAAATATATTTGCTATTTTAATTATCCTCTGGCGGAGATAATTATATTTCTTTCTTTATAAAAGTTGCTGGGATTGCGTGATTGTTTTACAGTCACTAAGGTTTTTGAAGTCAAAAAGAGTTGAGCTTAGCTAAAGACGGATTGTTCCGATTTTTAAAAATTAAGTTAACAACGTCTCATCTCAATAATTGACTTTAGGGACGGAGTTTGTTGTCAGAGATTTAAAATTTAGGGGAAATTTTTTTTTTTCCTTTTAAATTGTTTTAATATAAATTTTTCTCTACTGTTAGTAAAAGTAGATTCTTTTCCAGTGTAACTTACCATTTAGTGGCATAGTCGCTTCCGTTTAGAGCCTTAATTGCCAGATAATAGCAGCGATAAGTTTGCACAGTACAGGTAGGAGGTAACACAGGTAAATTTGTACTTGTGTTTTTTTCTCGTAGCGGTTCAGAGTTCCTCCCTTTCGCGTTTCTTCTTACTAGTTCTCTAAGCATACTTCATCTTATTCTTTAACAATGGCAGAGAGGATAAAGATGAGGTCCATCTTGAGGCTGGAAGCGAAAGAGGCAGGATTAGATGCAGAAGCTGCAAACGCGTTTATTAACCAGGAATTGGAAATATATGACGCGGAGCAACAGAGAGCCGAAGCTGAGAGGAAGGCGGAGCAACAGAGAGCAGAAGCTGAGAGGAAGGAAGAGAAAGAAAGAACAGAGAGGAGAGAAGCCCAGGAGAGGGCAGATAAGAAAGAAGCGGAAGAACGTCTTTTGGAACAGAAGAAAATTGAAGCAGAGATGGAAACTCGCAGAGAGAGAGAGAGAGAGACAAGGAAAGACAGCATCAACTGGCGCTTAAGGCTCTAGAGAGTCGGGGCGCCTCTACTTCGACTAACGGAGAGCCGTCTTCGCCCCAGTCTCAATCAATGGACCTCTCCAGTACTCAATCTGCCCAATTAACTGCTATGTCGTTTTCTTTAGAATCTTTTCCTAGCCCTAACGGAAAAATTGACAGCTACCTAGAAAAATTCGAGAGACTCGCGAATCTTTATGGGTTAGAGAGTACCCGCTGGGCGCTCAAACTTTCAACGTCACTGAAAGGCAATGCTTATGACGTGTACACAAAGCTGGGACCGAATCAACATGATTACGACATGTTGAAAAAGGCCTTACTACAGCAGTTTGAGATGACTGCCCGAAAGTTTCTGCAGTTGTTCAGAAACAGCCGAAAAGAGAGCACGGAAACATTTCCCCAGTTCTCTTCACGTCTCACGGGTTATCTGACAAAGTGCATTGAATTATCTGACCTACCTCTTTCATATGAGGGACTCCTCGAACTTGTTCTCGTGGAGCAGATAAAATCCACTTTGTCGAATGAAACACGTAGATTTTTGGCGGAACAGGGGGCAGTCAGGATTGAAGACATACTCAATAAAGCCGAACGCTATAGCAATGCAATGGCCGAACTTCCCAGCACTAAACGTAAACCCACCGATGAGCCATCTCGAAAACAGAATCTAGAGCAGGCATCCTATTCTTCCACTTCCTCTCAACATTATAACCAACGAGATAACAATACCCAGAAACCTCCCCAGGAAAAATCGAAATTCTACAAAACCCGATACCCCCCCAACAACAATTCTGATCAACCCAACAAGCCTACGTGGCAGCGCGGCCACCAAGGTCAAGGAAAAGGGAAGACCCCTACACCAGGAACGTCTGATCAGGGCAAACAAACCGGTGCAAACCGCATGGGATGTTTGCATACAGCCTCGAAAGGTAGAGTCAATGTCAGTGATTCTCAACCTGAGGGGGACCGACCCTCAACTCGAGGAACTGTAATTTTGAACGGTACCTCTACTACTTGTCTTTTTGACACTGGATTAAGTTTTGATTGTATTGTCGCTAGGCACCTAGTCAAACCCGGTCAGGAGACAGAGGAAACCGTCAAACTTAGTGGAGTTTTCAGGAGTGATGCACCCAGGACGCTTCCTATCGCACTGGTAGAAATACACTCTGACTTTGTCAGAGGAGTTATTAAAGCGGCCATAATGGATGATCCGATCTACCCAGTTATCCTGGGATGTAGATATGTGTTCATTGGGAGACCTAAGGAGCCGATTGTGGCAGCGGTAACCACAAGAGGGCAAGCCAAGAAGGAGAGGGAGCCTGCGCCAAACTTGTTGCCGAATGAACTGAAGGAGGCGCAACAAAAGGACCCTACTCTGGAGCCCTGCTTTAAAAAACTGCCCATGGCTAAGGACCCCAGACACAACGGAGACATCTTTTCTAAGGATGGTGTATTGTATCGTAGAACGGGCAACCCGGACACGGGGAATAACCAGCTCCTAGTACCGACGCAGTACAGAAACCAGATCTTAGAAATGGGGCACTCTCTTCCCTTTAGCGGACACATGGGACAAAACGCCACTATTCAGCGAATAAAAAACCACTATTGGTGGCCAGGAATGAACTCTGACATTGTCAGGTACGTGAAATCCTGCGCCCAGTGCCAACGGGTAGCACCCAAGCACTTGACACCCCCAGTACCTATGGGGCAAATGCCAATAGTAGGGACTCCATTTGAACGCGTTGCTGTCGACATTATTGGTCCTCTGGAAAAGACCAAAAGAAGGAACAGGTTCATCCTGACCTTAGTTGACACTTGCACTATGTGGGCCGAAGCCGTACCGCTACCATGCACTAATTCCAAGCATGTCGCAGAAGCCCTTGTGCAAATTTTTACACGGTTGGGATTCCCTCAACAAGTTTTGACGCACAATGGATCCCAATTCCGTAGCCTGTTAATGGAGGAGATCTTTAAGATCTTGAGGGCCAAACATATCCACACAAGTCCCTACCATCCGGCCGGAAATGGGCTCGTGGAACGTTTTAACGGTACCCTCACCATGATGTTACGTAAGCTGGGTCAGGAGAAACCGGAAGACTGGGACCAATATATATCGGCTGCCTTATTCGCCTACCGAGAGATACCCCAAGCGTCTAGGGGTGTTGCGCCAGCTACACTTTTATTTGGCAGACCTATTAAAGGGCCAATAGAAGCCTTACTTCGGTCCCTGACAGACCAGAAGGCTGACGAGACAGTCGACTCTGCAAGCAAGTATGTATCGGAGCTTAAGGAAAGGCTAAAGCTAGGATGGGATCTAGCTACTACCAACCTTAAGAAAGCCCGCGCTAAAATTACTAAAAGATACAACAAAGCTGCAAAAGAGAGAGAACTACAACCAGGGGAGAAAGTCCTATTGCTACTTCCAACCGGAAGCAATAAACTTCGCATCGGATGGCAAGGACCGTTTACCGTCCTTAAAAAGATCTCACGTACCAACTACAAGATCTCCATCAAAGGAAAGGAGAAGGTCTTCCACATAAATCTGCTAAAGAAATATTTGGAAAGACCGGTGCCATCCTCCGAGCATCTCCTGGCTGTCGCCATAGCAACGGAAGACGAGGAAGATGATGATGGTTGCATGGAGTATCCACTGCAACCCACAGAATCCTTTAAAGATGTCAAGTTCGGCGACAATCTCTCACCTGAACAACAAACAGAAACTAGGGCTCTACTAAAACAGTACAGTGCAGTTTTAACAGATGTACCTGGTCGAACAAATCTCATTGAATTTGATATGAAATTAACAAACGAGACCCCTGTTCAAACCAGAGTTTACCCCATCCCGTACGCTAAAGCTGATGCACTTCGCGGAGAAATAGACAAGCTGCGTCAGGCAGGAATTATCAGTGAGTCTACATCTCCTTACAGCTCGAGCGTAGTGCTGTTGCAGAAGCCCAATAAGGAAGTTCGGCTGTGCATTGATTACAGGTTGCTGAACGCTGTAACGGAATTCCAGCCCAAACCTCTCCAAACTGTTTCTGAGTTGTTCATCAAGCTCAGCAAAGCAAAGATCTTCTCCAAGATTGACCTCAGTAAAGGTTATTATCAAATACCAGTCAAGGAGGAAATTAAACCTTTGTTAGCTTTCAGCACTAGTGAAGGACATTACACATTTAACGTGATGCCGTTCGGTTTGCATAACGCACCAGGAGTGTTCACCAGGATGATGAGGAAGCTTCTAGAACCTTTGCAAAGTCCCCATATCCATAATTTCATGGATGACATCTTAATTGCATCGGAAACCTATGAAGAACATATTGCTACGGTTGCTATGCTCCTCAGGAGACTACAGGAAACGGGTCTCACAGCCAGACCTAGCAAATGTCTCATCGGGTTTGAACAGTTAGACTTCCTGGGGCACACTATTTCTCACGGATGCAGTTGGCCTATTAAGAAGAACGTGGAGAAAATAGTGGCAGCAAAAAGACCCCGAACGAAGAAAGACGTATGTTCCTTCATATCGCTATGTGCATACTATCAGAAGAACATCCAGAACTTCAACGGACTGACGGCACCTCTGACTGACCTCACAAAGAAAGGTTGTCCTGATAAGGTCATATGGGATCAAAAGTGCGAACACGCGTATAGCACTTTGAAAGGACAGTTGTCTTCATACCCCATTTTGAGGTTGCCTGACCTCAAGAAACCTTTTGTACTGAGAGTCGACGCGTCAGGTCAGGGCATCGGGTCAACACTGCTTCAAGCCGATGACAGTGACCTGAACATGCTATTTCCAGTTGCCTATGGCAGTCGGAAATTAAATAAAGCGGAACGGAACTACAGCGTAGTTGAAAGGGAATGTCTTGCTCTGATTGACGGTATCAGACGCCATCATGAGTTTCTTTATGGTACATCGTTCACGTTGCAAACAGACCACGCTCCGTTAGCATTTCTTGGTGCCAATAAAGAATTTAACGCTAGGATCATGCGTTGGGCCCTCCTTCTAAGCGTCTATTTTTTCAAAGTGGAATATATTCCGGCAAGACAGAATGTCGGGGCTGATTTCCTGAGTAGAAACTGGTCTACAGAGGAAGAAGAGCAAACTGAAGATACCACTCATCCTAAAATCACCAATCAGGTCACCTCCATTGTCAAAAATGAAAACATGAAAAATGGTTTCATGTCTAAAAGTGGGGACGATTGTGACGTACGTCTAGTTTGACTAGTGAATTTTCCCTGATATGATGGATGATTTAAAGGGACCTTTAGCTTTTCATAACATTAGAACCCCTGAACATTTGTTGTAACTTTTCGTTTGCCAGAACGCATTCCACCGGGACTCATGTAGGATACAGCGACGAGATCAAAGAGACAGACCGAGGGATCTTAAGGGAGACTATCGGCGCTATCAAAGACAGTAGTTTTCCCTGATACGAGACGCAGTTGCTTGCCGCTAATTTCGCGTCTCGGTGTCAATCGAGGAACCGAGCGAACGGGGGAAAGCGAAACGGGCAGCAGCGAGCGGATACGAAGACCAGGGGGCGGCTTTTTCTCTTGATTTGGCGGTCAGATCCCCAAAAGTTCGTGAGATCAAATAAGTTGTCAAGTTTATCATGTCCCACTCAACTTACATTTCATTTTAGCTAAATAGACCATGTAGAACTAGACACGTTATCACTCGCTGGCCAGATCTTTACAGAAGCACTAGCTTTATTGAAATCTTGTTATAGATTTTCCCCTGGATTTTATATATATTTGCAGTGATTTCTATTTCTGTGCAAAGCGGTAATATATATTGTGTAAAGTGATCAGTGGTCTAGCTCAGTCATTCTATTTAAAGGGATTCTGTGTTAATTTAAATCTATTTAATTAAACCATCTCAAGAGTTCCAGTTTTAAATATAATGATCTATCTATTATATTATTTCAAAAGATAATAGATGCTTTAATTAACTTTTAAAGTCGCGAAGGAATTTATAATTAATAAATTCAGTTAAGTCCTAGTTTTATAGATGTGTGTTTTTAACCACTAGAACTCGCGCAGTGTTTATTAAATACATAATTAAATACGCGAGCATATATATAATAGGCTTAACGGGAAATTCATCGCGCTTTAGAAGGTTATTTGTTTTCGGTATATTACATGTCTTTTTTTTTTTCTTTCATACAGAGTGATCGTAACCTGTGCGATCCCAGCATTAAGAAAGCAATAAAGAAATCAATCTAAGCAAAGCAAAGCATAAACAGTGTGTAGAGTTCCCCTGACGCAGAACTTGTTGAGACTGTGTAAATTTTTAATCTTTGAGGCGATTCTATGTTTGGAATTCCGCTATGTAACTTATAGCAAAGAAAGCACACCCAAAGACAAATTTAACGCACCATCAAACTTCTTAAGTCGTAACGGGAAGAAGAACACTGGCCCGAGCTTTGTTAGTTTACTGACACAGAGAGATAATTCATAATTTCCTGAACAGTGATGTGACTAGTTTTCTCACTGGACTTAAACCATACCTCACGGATAAAGTGTACCAGCACGCGTAAGAATTTTATTATCAGCGGCATAGTCAAATAGACCACACCATCCTCACCCCGGTATCAGAGACCGTGCCCTCCCATAGAAACTGTTATTAAGAAAAGAGACACAACTACAGATTCATTTTCCAGCGATTACGGGACCCTTTTATGTGCTGACCGCCTACCCGATAATCTGGGGCTAGAACTTGAACAAACACTCATACATTTAGTTGAGGTGTAACTGCTGTTGTGTTATTCTATGGAGTGCAAGATTTTTTCACAATCGGTAAGTGAGAGCAAGATGAGTGAAGGCCTTTGCTAGCACGTGTATGAATGACAGGAAATTAATTCTTTTGTGTGACCATTTTGTTAACTTGCTTACCTGGTAACATATATCTTTTCTGTATACCCTACATTGTTCCTTTAAGTGGGATAGTTGATAATTTGTTAACTCTGTTTAAAACCACCTCCTTTCCATTTGCTTAGTAAAGGGAAGAACAGCTGGGAAGAACAGGTTTTTTTTTTCTATCACTTATACCTAACTTGGTAACACCTCTTTCAGAGTAATTAACTTTACTGTTAGGTTAACGTACCCGTGTTCCTGATATTATCTATCTCTGGACTGGGTTTGTCTTTGTCTAATAAGCGGGAAGGGCTTAGTCGATTCCAATCTTCTTCACCCCTCCCAAACTTGTTATTTGCATTTGTGTACTTATGATAATTTATGTAATATCTGATAATTTTAGTAATTGATATTTAAAGTGAATAAAATCACCTAAACTCATTTAGTTCTGTGTGTTGGATATACCCAAAGCCCAACATTTTCCCTATTCGTTTAATATAGTTTGTATCAACGTCGTGTGTGTGTTTGAAAACACCGAATCGGTGAGCGCGCAGATGCGAGTCTGGGAAACTGGCAAATAATTGTTTGACCAGGAGAGTGAAAGAGAAGATTGAGAGACACGATTTGTCGTAAATAAGTCTGTCTTTACTCTCCTCCAGCACGCTGTGAAGTAACTATTAAATCTCTACATTTTCTATCACTGAGCTTTCCATCATCATTTTCCACTCTAAACCGGACCACTATTTCTACGACTCTTTTCTCTCAAAATAAATTTACGACACTGGTCATCCACTGCATCCTGTGTTGTCTCCAGTCGTCTCGATAATATCTTGCCACTGGACCAGATAATTCAGGACGAGAGAGTGAGGATGACGATTAGCGCAACTCTTCCTCACTTAAATCCAATTACAGCGCAAGTCACAGCTTCAGACAGAAACATACAGACACTATACTTAAAGACCTGTGGCGATGGGGGAGTGGCGAACCAGAAAGTGTGGATACACTCAAGCTGCAGCCACAATCCTGCACACAGGCGGCTCAGGCCATAGGGTCGTTTCTCGCTGGAACTTTGAAGCAGCGGCAAGATCCGGCAGCCCCTGAGCGACTGAGCAGCCCTCTTTAGGATCACTCTGCTCACCTCCATGGCGTGAGGAAGGGGCTAGAAAAGGTGCCCTGAACATAGCCTGCTTCAACCTACTCTGACCAGCTTGACGCGGCTGGAGGGTATCTCAATCATGCGTTCGAACAAAAAATAAGAAAAAAATGAAGGTGCTTACCTTCGGCACGTGGAACGTGCGAACACTATTTGACAATACCCTGGCCGACAGACCTGAAAGACGGACTGCACATGTGGCCAAAGAACTTGTGCGCTATAATGTCGACATAGCAGCCCTAAGTGAGACACGACTACCAGAAGAAGGTCAGATTACTGAAATTGGAGGTGGCTACACATTTTATTGGAGGGGCCGGGACAGCAAGGAACGGCGTGAGGCTGGCGTTGGATTCGCCATTAAATCTCATATCGTACGTAAACATGTCAAATCTCCTAAGGGCATTAATGATCGCCTAATGACCTTTCATGTCCCAGTAGGAAGCAACAAAAGTGCCACACTGATCAGTGCATATGCCCCAACAATGACAAACCCAGAGGAAACAAAATAAAAATTTTATGACGAACTTAACTCTATCATCTCATCAGTTCCTAAATCTGAGAAACTTATTATTCTCGGCGACTTTAATGCCAGAGTAGGCACTGACCACAACACCGGGGAAGGAATACTTGGAAAACATGGCATAGGCAAATGTAATACTGTAGTATTGGGCTCCTATTACTCAGCCTGTGTGTCACACATGATTTGTCCATCACGAACACCATGTTTCGCCTACCCACTCGAAATAAAACAACATGGATGCACCCCCGCTCCAAACAGTGGCATCTCATTGATTATGTCATCACGAGAAGGAGCGACAGACGTGATGTGAGAGTGACCAAGGCCATGTGTGGTGCCGAATGCTGGACTGACCACAGGCTGATTGTATCAAAACTCAACCTTAACATACAGCCCAAGCGAAGACACCAGAGTCAGAAACCCATGAAGAGGCTCAACGTCACAAAACTTAAAAGCGAAGCAACCGCAGAGAGCTTCTCAAGGGACTTGGACAGCCGTCTGAGGGACGTTGAGCTCGGTCAAACCACTATAGAGGGAAAATGGGCCACTCTAAAGAACACTATGTACTCTGTAGCCTCAGAGAGTTTGGGATATACAACACGCAAGAACCCTGACTGGTTTGATGAGAATGATGTAAATATTAAAACACTGCTGGCTGAAAAATATCGCTTGCACAGAGACTATCAAAGCAACCCTTCCTCAATATCCAAACAGGCAGCCTTTACCAACATACGCAGAGTTGTCCAGAATAAGCTCAGGAAGATGCATAATGCATGGCTCAGCAATAAAGCAGACGAGATACAGAGATATGCAGACAGAAATGACTCAAAGTGCTTTTATGATGCCCTGAAAGCAATTTATGGCCCTCAATCGAATCAATCATCACCGGTCCTAAATACTGATGGCATGGCATTGCTCACTGATAAAACGCAGATTTTGGAACGCTGGGCACAACACTCCAATGCCATCTTAAATTATCCATCAACCGTGAACGACCAGGCCATTGCAAGCATACCGCAAGTTACAGTCAACGATAGACTTGACCTTCCACCCAGCTTGGAAGAGGCCAAGAAAGCAACCAGTCTACTGTCCAGCGGCAAAGCCCCTGGATCAGATGCTATTCCTGCTGAGATTTATAAAGCTGGAGGCAGCATGCTGCTGCAGAGATTAACAGACCTCTTCCACTCAGTCTGGGATGAAGAACAGATACCACAGGAATTGAAAGATGCCACCATTGTTCACATATACCAGCGAAAGGGAAATCATCAATCATGTGATAACCATAGGGGAATCTCCCTATTATCTATTGCGGGCAAAATCCTGGCTCGAGTCCTGCTCAATCGCTTGACTGTTCATCTCGAATCGCAGGACTTACTTCCAGAGAGTCAGTGTGGCTTCCGAGCAGGCCGCGGGACCGTCGATATGATATTTGCCGCTTGCCAACTTCAGGAGAAATGCCAGGAACAGTACAGGGACCTATACACAACATTTATTGACTTGACCAAGGCCTTTGACACTGTCAATAGGGATGGACTATGGACAATTATGGCGAAATTCGGCTGTCCCGATAAGTTCATCTCAATTGTCCGCCAGTTTCATGAAGGTATGATGGCTCGCGTATTGAATGATGGAGAACCTTCTGAACCCTTTCCGGTCACAAACGGTGTCAAACAGGGATGTGTGCTCGCTCCGACACTATTCAGTATCATATTTGCTGCCATGCTGTCTAACGTTAAGCATGGCAGTAGTGACGGCGTACACATCAGATACAGGACAGATGGGAAGCTGTTTAATTTGAGACGATTACAGTCCTTTACAAAGGTGAATGAAACAATGATCTCTGACCTTGTCTATGCGGACGACTGTGCCCTCAACACCTGCACAGAACTAGACATGCAGAACAATATGAGGAGGCTTTCTGTAGCGTGTGATGACTTTGGTCTTACCATTAATACGAAGAAATCTGAAGTAATGTTGCAACCTGCTCCTGGGAAACTTTACTGTGAACCAAATATCACAGTAAAGAGCCAACATCTCCAAGTGGTGGACAGCTTCACTTATCTAGGCAGTACCCTTACCAAAGATGCGAATATCGACGCCGAGGTCAACAACAGAATTGCAAAGGCAAGTGCAGCTTTTGGAAGACTAAGAGTAAATGTCTGGGATAGACAAGGAATTAGTGCCGCCACCAAGATAAAAGTATATCATGCAATAGTGCTCATTACCCTCATGTATGCCTGTGAAACATGGACAGTGTATTGCAGACACGCCAAGAAGCTTAATCATTTCCACACGAGCTGTCTTCGCAGGATACTCAGGATCAAGTGGCATGATAGAGTATCTAATTCTGAGGTCCTCAACAGAGCACATATCTCAAGCATCTACACATTGCTGCAGAGGGCCCAAATTAGATGGGCTGGACATGTTGTTCGCATGCCCGAAAAACGCCTCCCAAAGCAGTTGATGTACAGCGAACTCTCTATGGGTAAGCGAACAGTAGGGGGACAAAAGAAACGCTTCAAAGACACACTGAAAGCACCGTTGAGCAGCTTCAAAATTGATGTCTCCTCCTGGGAGACTATCGCACATGATCGCTCTGCCTGGCGGACAAATGTTACTCAAGGCGCTCGCATTGCAGAACAGAATTTGGCTGATAAGGCAGAAGGCAAGCGTGCTGCAAGAAAAGTCAGAATGCGCAGCAACACTACTATCGACTCTAACCATGTGTGTCCCGTATGTGGCATGGCCTGTAGGGCCAAAATAGGACTAATTAGCCACATGAGATCACGGCACAGAGGTCTCACAATTCAAGTCTGAAGCTGTCGCTATCTTCGTTTGCGATGGTCAACTATTATTATTCTACTAGGTGACTGATGGCAGGCCTAATAGTATTTGTTTCTGGTTCTTCGTTTATCGTCCAAGTTATGAGGTACTGGACCAATCTTCCAGAGGTGTTAATTCTTGATCGAAGATTCTTATATTTCCAGATTCGTTCGTGTCCTTCTTTGATATTAAATAGTGTGTGTATTAGTGGTAATTGATTCTGCCAACAATCATAACTCTGTAACTTTAGCGATCAAGACAACTGCCTGTAGTTCCAATTAAAACATTTATTGAACATAATTTGACATCCAAGATCAAAAGTCAAGTCATTTACAGTTGTTGGATTTCATCCAAAAATGTGGAATCCGCATACATAATCCATCTTCCATCTCTTATCTCAAGTACATTTGGTACATAAATTGCTTGATAATATACTGACTTTTTTTATCGTTTATTCTTTCTTGGGCTAACAGTAAGGGAGGCTTCTGTGTTATCTCTTGTAATTGACGCTCAGTAGCAGTTACTTCTTATTAGATTTAATATACATTTCTTGAGCTGAATATTTCCTGCAAAAATGACCATGTCAAAACGAGAGGTACTTACAATGGAATAATATCTTAGAGAATGCAAAAACCGAAATCTCTCTGCTAATGTAAAAACTTCTGTGAGTTTCTTTTTCTGATGTCTTCAGAATATACATGAGAAAGCCGGTGTCACTGTAGTTCCGAGAGTAATCTCGAACACGGACCCTCCATCAGAATCTACTAGCGACTGTCACCAACGGCTTTCTATCTGGAACTAAAGTGAAAATATTAGAGCAACACAGTTTGCCTGGAAAAGTTTCCCGCCAAAGGTAGCGTTGGGCGGCCCACCTACGTCATTGACACTTCATGACTAAGGGAACACTGCGGCGTTTACTTCTAGTTTCTAGAGATTAGTCTGTTCTAAACTAGACGTTTTAGTAAACAGCGGGTTTTTGAAACTTAAATGATCAAGCCACTTCTTCTGGTACTATTTCGTTTTATATTATTTTTTTATGTTTAATGTTATTTTTATTCCCTAATGTTGTTTAGCACAAATAATGCTATCACAGAAGGCCATCCGGTCACACTAATGAAGGCATACTTCCTCCTGATCTCTTGGATAGTGAGATCGGATATCTAGCTTTCTCGTATAAGGTCAAACAAATATGAGGTCCCGTGTGCACGCTGCGCACGTCAACAGGCCCTCGGCAGTTAGAAGTCGTAAAGAGTAGGCCATATGGCCGCTGCCTAGGATAAATTTAATAAATTAGGAAAAACCTGCCCGCCATACTCGCCATAAAAATATTTATAGAATGTGTGATTCCTGTATACATACAAACATACAGAGTTCGTGTACTATGCTGAGATCCTCCTTGTGTGATCTAACGGAGAAGATCGGAGCACTGATGGAGTAGTCCGTGCGCAATGAGGATGATACTTAAAACCAAAACCAAACCCTACTATACCAGCGCCTATGCCAAGAATGAGCTCAAACAACTGGAAAGTATTTTTCCAGTACACGGGCTGTCAAGGCAATCACTGTAATAGAAAGTATCTTTCCAGTACACGGGCAGTCAAGGCAATCACTGTAATAGAAAGTATCTGTCCAGTACACGGGCTGTCAAGGCAATCACTGTAATAGAAAGTATCTTTCCAGTGCACGGGCTGTCAAGACAATCACTGTAATAGAAAGTATCTTTCCAGTACACGGCCTGTCAAGGCAATCACTGTAATAGAAAGTATCTTTCCAGTACACGGGCTATCATGGCAATCACTGTAATAGAAAGTATCTTTCCAGTACACGGGCTGTCAAGGCAATCACTGTAATAGACATTATCTTTCCAGTACACGGGCTGTCAAGGCAATCACTGTAATAGAAAGTATCTTTCCAGTACACGGGCTGTCAAGGCAATCACTGTAATAGAAAGTATCTTTCCAGTACACGGGCTGTCAAGGCAATCACTGTAATAGAAAGTATCTTTCCAGTACACGGGCTGTCAAGGCAATCACTGTAATAGTAACCGTACATTTATTGAACGTTGTGATTTAAGAGCTGTAGTGTAAATAAGAAAATTACACTCCATTGACTTATTCTTACCACTCAATCTTCTAAGTTTGCCACAGATGCTGAAAGTTTAAAATGTTGGCTTTAATTCTTCTCCCGTCATTATTTTGACAGGTATACGGGCTCGTTATCTAGAATTGTGAGAAGGCTAGCCTAAGGGAAAGAAAAACGGTGATGGTAGTTATGATTGTTGTGCTATTTTTCTTCACTTCAGTTTTGCGCACTAGACGCCACACAAATGTGGCTTTATAAAAGAATGTTAAAAATACCATGGACAGCCAAACAGAGTAATGAGGGTGTCCTTAAAAAAGACCAATGCGCAAAGGAAACTTATTTCACAAGTTAGAAAGAAGCAATCCACTTTTTTGGGAAGAGGAAAGCTGGAATATATCATAACAACAGGTAAGATTGAAGGAAAAAGAGATAGGGGAAGACAAAGAGAGCAAATACTGGACAGTTTGACATCGTGGCATGAAAAGGAGTCAACAGCAGAATTGATAAATTGTATTGGAGACAGGAAGCTGTGTAGGGACATGATCTCCTACGCCACTAGGCATGGTACTTGAAGAAGAAAACTTTTGCCCAAAATTAAAGGAGCAAGCGAAAATCTTGGATCTTGTCTGGAGTGGTGGGTACGTGTTGCTGAGACAAACACTTTACATCCAACTTGAATCGGTATCTGTCTCTCGTACCGTCTTATTGGTTGTTCTTTCTCACAAAAGAACAAGAGGGGGAAGAAAAGGAAGTAGATGAAGACGAAGAAGAGAGAAAGGTGATTTAGTCAGAGAGAGAGAGAGAGAGAGAGAGAGAGAGAGAGAGAGAGAGAGAGAGAGAGATTACCAGAGAGAGAATATGTCCACGTGCGACGAAGATGGAATGAGAGACCAATTCGAACATCCTAATCTTATTATGCGATTACTGAAAACTATTTGTCCTCGTATCGAAGTATCCAAACAACGCGATATTTTTAAGCAAAAAGTATTGACTCACACAATTCGGGTCAAAACAGTCCGGATTCGATTTCTGTTAACACAACACATTATATCCAATCTTATTTCCCAGAAACCAGTCAAAACACCAGATGGTGGGTGGATTACTGTTCCTTGTGATCACGTGACATGGGAGAACCATCGATATGATTGTTCCCGACTTTATTAGATGAACAAAATAATAGATGATGACGTATTCGGGAACATGAAGGGTATCAACAGATGCGAAGGAAAGTCAATTATATAGCGCTTTATTTAATAGCATTTGCGACGTAAGATTCGTGATAATGTAATTAGGTTAGACCGATTGCTGATTCTGTAGTAGGGAAGTGAAGTGTTAGAGGCTCCACTATACTAGGTCCAGCTTTCTGGGGTGAAATGACTGGTTCTCTTTCTTACTGCCTCTGCCTTCCATAACTCATGAGCAGAGTCAGGCACCCATTCACAGTGGGCGGACGTGAGCGTGACTCACCCAGGTTGTGCACCCGGTTACTTTGCCTCAAGCAGTGACTACAACTCACAAAAGCCAGCTTCAAATCTCAGAAATGAGATATCTGAAGAAGGTGGTTGAAGTAACGAAAAGAGACAAGGTAAGCAATCAGATGTTACGTCATGGCGTCACGTGGAACAGTCCCTATTGCAATGGTTTAGCCATGTCTGTGGAGTGGGAGAAGATTGCGGTCACGAAATTACCGTGCTTTTTATTTTATCGTGTTCTGTCTGTCTTCTTCTCCATATTGTGCCTTCCTTTTATGTCTTCCCAGCCCGTATTTTATCTCATATTGAACTCAGGTTTCATGTTGTTATTTGCCTGATCTGTCCTGGGTAAAGATAACGTAAACAACGCATGTGGGAGCAGACAGATGGGTCTGCCTTGCCTAGACAACAGAAAAACAACATAAGTGAGTGGCGTACAGGAGAATCGAACCCAGGACCTTCGGAACAGCACCCCGCCTAGCCACAGAAGCTAATCACACTATCGTTCCTGCCAGCTAGGCACTACAAAAATAGTGTTTCGAAGACAGGGGTAATTAGCGCGATTCGTATCATGTAACACCGGATATGTACCTAGGGCGATCCAGCCTTATTAATGACGCAATCTCGTCTGCTGTCCCCCTATTATGTAGCATATAATGTAGCACATTTTCAGACTCCATCATTGTGTTCCATTGAGTCAAGAAGACTCTTTCAGACTAGCCAGGACCAAAAGAAAAGTAAGATTTAAAGAAAAAGGATTGGATCAAGTATTGAGAATCTTCTGAAATTAACCAGCAAGAAAACTTGACTTTATAACATTGGAAACCATAAAATCATCGGAAGATATCGACATGATAATAGTGTGATAATAGTTAAAGTAATATTCGACTACTTGTAAGAAGGCCTAAAAACCTGTTGCCCAACATTATTCAGAAGTCTTTCTGTGCCAGATGTCATTAAATTAACCCGATTATACGGGTTTGTGGTACAAGCTGGTGAAACCAGTTCGTGGTATTAGTGAAGACACCAGCTTGATACGTGTCTGTGGATCAAGACGATGTGGTCTACGCTAGATGACTGCCTTTGGCGGGTTGTGAAGATCCTTGCCTTTGCGTTAGGAGCGGACGTGCTCTAACCACAGAAGTCGACAATTCACGGAACAGTCAGCAAACCAGTCCAACATCTGGCATGATAATTGATTTTAACCCGGCCAGAGCAAAAGATACTCTCCTCAAAGCAAAAAGAAAAAACCCCGGTACTTAATGTTTCTGTGCTAAAACCATCCCTGTTTTAATTTCTAAATTCATTTATTTATTTACTCGTGTTAAACAATAATTGATTATTAAATTTGTTATATGTATTTACAAATTAATAGTTGATTTAATTATTGAAGAGAGAAGTGCACACGTATGAATCAGTGAATTAAATATAAATACAACAGAGCTACTTAAGGAATATTTTACTGAAAAATTCAGTTGGGGCCTCAGAAACGAGTTTATATGTCTTTCTGTTCATAGAAGGGGCGGGCAGATGCAAAGTTCCCGACTACTTTGACATACTTAGCGTTGTGCTTGATATCGTAAAAAATGCTATAAAGACTCCCTAAAATAGAAGCACCATCCTTCTGTTTATCCCTCTGCCAAGAGTAATCTTCAGCAAAGGTAGTTACCTTTAAAGACCCTCATTGTATTATAATTTTGGCAATTATTGGACCATCACAGCAGAGCAGAGGAGACAATGCCGTGACAATCGGCTACCACGACAAATATGAGAGTTAGGGACCCAGACCCACAGGACGACCCGGAGTGTTCTGGGGCGACAACATTAGACAATTTCTGAAGGCCTAGATAGGAACCAGGCCAGGAGTAAGACAACCAATATTATAGTATGGTGCTCCCTCTAGCAAACCTCTACACCCCATGATAGAAGAGGAACGACTTAGTAAGTAATTACTTTGCCTCAAGACGCAGCTAACTCTAACTACTCTGCACCTCGACGCACAATGTGCTTGAAGAATCCGAAGCGCAACGGGTTTAGTATTCTGGTTCATTTGTCGATGACTGACGTAGCTCTTGCCTTAAGAAAGTACACTCTGAGGAACACTATTTCCGTGAAGCGTTGTTTTAGTTGTTAAGCCAAGATTGATTACCTGGTTGTTGTGATCCCGTGTAGTTGTAGCATTTCCAATAAATTGTATACCTATCTGCCTCTGAGTCTTCCCCGTGCCTTTAAGCCAAATGTTCATCTGTTGAATGCGCCTACTGTTAATTGATCAGGTTCCATTTTCAACAGATTTCCAAATCATGTTATATTATTTGGTGCAGGATGTAGTTCCTACAATTTTTCTAATGTCATCATTTCCCATTATGTCTCTTCTAGAAACATTAATGGCTTTTCTTAACCATCAAATCTCTCAAGATAGGATTCTCCTCCCCCGCGCTCTTAATAGGGATCGTGTTTGACACTGATAGCAAAGAAATGGTAAGAACATACTGTTTATCAATTGCCGTTTAACTCTTTGACTCCGCAATTATTTTCCAACCTGTGCCGTAATTTTAATTCGTGATAGATTAAAAACAACGCTCAGAGAGTTGTTTTGGCACTTGTGTCAAATCTGACCAACGCTCTGAGCGTTGTTCTGGAGTCAAAGAGTTAATGTCAGTACTGATCTTGGGATGTTTGAGTAATTACAAGAGGTAAGAAGTCACTGCACTGGGTTTTTAACATTCTTTTTATTTCTGTGTCAAGTCTCCCACTTTCTTTGAATATGCTTCCTGTGTATGCATACTCTGGCACCTATTTAAGCCTATTGCTGTTGGCTTGTATATGAATGTCGGCGTCTGTGGCCTAATGGATATGAACGCAGTTTCATAATCCAGATATACCAGGTTCGAAACCTGCTGCAGGCGGTTTGGTAGCGGATCGCTTTGTGTGGATTTTTAACAATGGTATAAGCGCCGTACCGTTCAGAAAGCAATGGCAAACTACTGAATGAAAAAATTGCCTAGAAAAAAAAATCACAAACAGCCAATAAAAGCTGGGGTTGATTGCCACGTCCTGTAAAGGATAAGCAACTAACTGTATATGAATGCCCTACCACTTACACAAACAGTTGTTCAAGACGATACTTCTCCATGTCACAGTTATTGTACCGGATCAAACATCAATATTGAACACTCTCACGAATACTTAAGGGCATCGATAAATCAATCAGCCAGGTATCCTTTTGCTTCCCATGGATTCATCCGTACAACTGGCTTCGTTGAAGGAAGCCTATCCTAAAGCGGTATTTGCTCTTGCTACTTGTGTTACTGTAGAAATTAGTTTAACATGATGTTTGGTTTTGTTTGGTTTTAAGGACTATCTGTATTGCACACGGACAACTCCATCAGTGTTCCGATCTTCTCCTTTAGATCACACACGGAGGATCTCAGCACAGTGCACGAACTCTGTAGCACCGGCTAGAATTCCAATGCGTTTTTAACGTGCGTAACTTGACACAGGACCTATTTTTTCGCCCCTATCCGAGAAGGCTCGGCATCCGATCTCACTACCCAGGAGACCAGAGGGAGTATGACATCATTAGGGCCACTGGTTCTGAAAAAAAAATTATATAAATTACATTCCTTCTACCGGGAATCGAGCCAGGTACCTTTAGAATTCTAGGCGGACGCTATACCAATTGGCCATTTCGACCCCAATGATGTTTTTACCAGTCAAGTTTACAAACTCACTGTACGGAGCAGTAGTATTATTCTTTCCGTGTTTCTTTGGTGACCCCTTGGGAATTATACAGTCCATTATCATCAAATAAATAAAATAAAAAATGAAAGGGACAAAGGGAGAGACTTCTTTTATGTTAAAACTAGTGCTCCTTAACCTTGCAGAGGCCTTACACCCATTTACAACATTTTAAGAAGCCTCGCATCCATTTATAGCAGTGATTCTTAGCCAGGAGTGCAAGCACCCACTTGGGGTGCGGAATGTCTTTTCGAGGGTACAAGACATGCCAGCTATTTTAGAACGAGAATCATCGTAAACAATGTATAATACACAAAGCTCAAATGTATTTGTACAAAATAGAACATTGACAACATGAATTAGATACCGAACCTTATTCACATTTTGTAAATAACGTTTTCTCAAAATAAACTGTTATCTCTTTTTAGCATCTCTGGCATGTTTTGTGAGCTAGAAGATAAAGGGGTGTGAGGCTTCTTAACGTGCTGTAAAGGGGTGCAAAGTTCCTTAAGATGATGTAAAGGGGTCCCGGACCTCTAAAAGGCAAACAAACACTGCTTTACGGCATCTTAATGTGATAGGGCCGGAAAGACACCCGGCTTACCCCTTCACGGGAAGGCACCCCAGCTTCCCCCCTTCATTGTGAGTGGCACATTTATCGCCCATATTTTCGATGTGCGCGAAGCATGCTGGGATGTAAACAGTCTTCTTGATAATTGTGTGCCATATCTGTGTTTTCGTGCCTGATAAAGCGAAATCGCGTGTGTCATTTAAGTGGCTAAATTAATCCGCGCAGCGCGGACTAAGTTGAGTGTTTAGGTTTAGCGGTTTATATAAAGAAATAGCGAGCATCAAACCGGCCTATTTGAAGATTCAGTCCGGACGAGAGAGAAACGAAGTTAGGCTAGCCCTGTGTCGGTAGCAGAAGAACAAAGACATGGCACGTGAGTCAATTTAGATTAGCATTGGTGTTCTGTAATTCTGAAATTATATTCAGCACGAGTCTGTTTTAATGTTTAGTGAATTAGGTCTAAATAGATAGATAGATGTGAAAGTTTAAGAGCGAGTATTTTATTTATCAGAAAGGCAAATATGGTATGAAGCTATTTCACGTGAATTTAGATAATATCAACCTGGTAGCAAAACGCTGTATAAAAGCGGTGCGAGGAGTCTGCAGTAACACTCTTAGTTATCAAGCCTATAATGTTACGCAGTTTTATATCGTGTGAATTGACACGTGGGTGAAAGTAGGTTAAATGTAATTTTCCCCAGTATAGAAGAGAGAGAGTTGTCGTGTTAAATTTCCTTTGAGTGATGTATTTAGTTCCAGTTTTGTTAAAGTTAAGAGTAATTTTATTTCATTCTTTGATGTAAAAGTAATTGAGTGTGTTTCACGATTATTGATTATTCTACTGTATAACTTTGGTGGGTTACTTTGAGGTGAGAATATATACTGAAGCACTTTAAAAACGCACCACCTGTATAATCCAGGAACAGAGTGTGAAATGTAAATATAAGTGTTTACAAGTTTACATATTTGGAATCTTTATTCATTTTCCTATGAATCCATGCTGGTCATTAATTTGTACATTTGATTGTTATGAAATTAATTGCATTCTGTGCAGGCAAGGGAGAAAAGCAAAAATACAAAAAAATGCACGTGCGTTATCCTGCTGGAGAAGCTGCAAGTCTGGATAAATTGTGAACGCAGGAGCAACCAGTGCATCCAGAACCTCATCTCGATATGTCACAGCATTAACATTTCCACGGAAGACGTGAAGAGGCAAGCGATGGTGAAAACTGAATCATCCCCAAATGTGAATACTGCCATCTCCAAATCGGTTGACACAGCAATCTGCAAAGCGCTCTCCACACCGTCGCCAAATCCGCATACGTCCATCAGCAAAGGATATGTTGAATCTGCTCTCGTTTGTGAATAGGACAGCATTCCACTGCAGTCTAGTCCATCTGACATGTTGCTCCGCCCATTGCAGGCGCTGCTGACGATGTCTGTGACTCAAGTTTGGCCCAACATAAGGTCGTCTTGCAGTAAGGCCTGTATCTCTGAGTCGTCGTATGACTGTCATTCGAGAGACTTGCCCACGTCTACCCACTATTGCTCTTGCTGTTTAACTTGCCGGGAGAGTACGATTCCTTAGGTAACTCAGCACAATATGACGATCTTGCGCAGGGGTAGTAACTCGTGGTTGGCCACTCCGAAGTCTATCCCGGGCACTGCCAGTGGTTCCGTAACGTTCATTGAGACGTACAATAGTGCTGTGGTGGCAATTCATCCTTCTGGCAATGGCCCTCTACCTCTTGGCAAACACGGGGAAAATCCATTCCCACACTTTTTTTTCCAGCTTCTCGGCATCAGTATATATAATAGTGGTGCGTTTTTAATGTGCTTCAGTATATATTTAGATTTCTGGAGAGCGTGCGTAAGGTGTAAGGCACGTTGAGACAGGTGTTTCTCTGTTTGCTCCCGGCGGAGCATGGAAATACCAATGCAGCTGGTGTCCATTGCAGGCCCACAATAAGCATTTTGATGCTATTGCTGTGGTTGTTTCGGTGACGGTAACGATGTGTTTCGTGTGATGAGTTCCCAATCTCATCAGGGGTCATATACGACACGCTTGTTACCAGGCGCACCAGTCGTCACTTACGACATGTTCAGAGGGCAGTGACGAATATTGAGATGGATCAGTTCGAGGTGGTGGTTTACGCTTATTATTGAGAGTATTTGATGTACATGTAGTTGAAGAATATTATTTTATGTCCATGTTATTATTATTTAATTATGGTTATGTGTAGAATGGTTTGTGAGAGCACGTGGGCTCACTTGGAGATATATATTTCTCTTCTCCGCTCCTGTGGGAGCATGGGGCCACCAGTGTGGTTTGCCTCCGCATGAAGTATTCATATGCTCGTGCAGTAGTGGTTTTGGTAGCAATCTGTGTTACATGGTGAGATTGTCAGCCTCATGCACAACACCATACTAGTCTCATTGACGACATGCATGAGTATGTGTGTGTGATAGTTGAGTGTGCCCTTGCAGTAGTGGTTTCGGTAGCAATCTGTGTTACATGGTGAGATTGCCAGCCTCATGCACAACACCGTACTAGTCTCATTGGACGACATGCATGAGTGTGTGTGTGTATGGGGTATAGCTGAGTGTGTGCTCTTGCAGTAGTGGTTTTGGTAGCAACCGATGTTACACGGTGAGATTGCCAGCCTCATGCACAACACCTTACCAGTCGCATTGGACGACACGCATGAGTGTGTGCGTGTGTGATAGTTGAGGGTGTCAGGTGGTATGGAAGGACTGTTTGACAGGTGAGAGTATCGTTATTCAACAATGATTTTAACTAGTTCGTTGCTTTGTTTGCTTCTTCAGATTAGCAACTGAGCACTAGCTGGGTGTTTTGTTTGCTGGTTTATTTGTTTAATGTTTGTTTCAGTGTGCTCTTAGTCACTGAATGGGTTGTAAAAATAAATACAGCCCCTGCCTTTAGAATCAAGAGTTTTATTGTTGATTAGGGTCGGTTGCGAGTGTGAAAAGAGAGTGATCAAACATCACAATATAATCATCATCATCATCTCGCCCACCCTTTCACATTAAGAAGATAATTTTTTCCCGTTACATTCTTGCGGCTTACTAGGTCATAATATAGTATTAAATCAATTTGTTTATATTAATGGAAATGTGATGATGTAATAATTGCATGTGTGATGCCACTCGTAAAAGAGTTGGTCTAGGTCCCTGCCGTCTAGATATGTCAAGACAAAGATTATGACATTAAATTCAGTTAACAGGACGGCACTTGAAAAAAACACCTCTATGTAATAATAGCACATTCAGTCATAAGTGACCACGGGAGTGCGCCAATGAGGTGACAGCCCTCAGCTGCTAATTCACACACATACCCTGGTAATAATATACACAAAGGGGGACAGACAAGGGTATCAAAATGATAATACAAAAAAAAACCGAGAGAAGCTATCATTGCATTTGGGAATGTACAGAAGTAGAAAGAAATCAAGCCCAACACAAACATGAGAAGCGTCAGTCCTAGTGTAAGGCTCTGAAACAAAGAGAACAACAAATACAACAACCAAAAAGATCTTGATTTACCAGTAGATCTCAAGGCGTCATTTGGTATATCTCCAAGTGAAGGAGAGGAAAACAAACTTCTGACAACCCATCTCCCACAGGCACTTAAAAGAGATGTGTCTCCAGGTCTAAAGATACTTCGGTGCATTCTCAGTTCAAATCTGCAAGTTAGTTTACAAAAGTTCACTTTATTCGTAAACTGTGTAAGATAGAAAGCCATCTTTTGTTTTGAATTTTTAAATATCCACCACTCGGTTGATGGGATTACAGAAAGAAGATCTTACGGCAGAGATAAAAGTTAAAAATAGACTGGACTTTTTCAAAATTCCAGATAATTGGAAACTTGAAAACAGACATGATTTTATCAAGTTAGATCTTTAGAGAGTCCAGTATGTCTAAAGTAGATCTCCACAGTTCCTGGGTTGCCTCCCGAGCATGTAAACTAAAGGAACCGAAAAGGAAAAGCGTGAAGAATGTGTTCTTAAATTTGATCGAAGTTGGATAAATATTAAGGGAAGTTTGACTTGACTTGACTTGACTTTGATCCAATGTCACTGAGCGTCAGCTTTTGGTGACTGGACAATTTACTTTGGGAACATTGCGATGACGAAGATGGTGGTCAAAAGGGAGAGAATATTTTTTTAGTACTTACCGCTGCAGCTTCTGCAAGAGTTATCGAACCTGTTGGATACGTGTATTTTATCTTGAAGGTAAGACTGAGAGATAGTCTGACAGCATGAGGTTTTACGTGAGTACAACTCATGATTGTAATAATTAAATGAGCAGTAATTCATCAGCGCTTGTTGTTTGCAAGAAATGAAAGCAGTTGTATGAGTATAGTTATGGGAAGAAACCGTGAAAGTAAAAGGAAATATGAACAGTTGTCTCTTGTTTCTTGTAAAGGAAAGTCTAGAGATCAGAGACTGGAGCATTCGTTGACAACGACACATTCATGTTTTGCTGTCCGTTGCACACCAATGGCTTGTTTGACAGTGTCTTGAGTCTAGGGCTGGGGAGTCGGTCTTTTTTTTTTTTTTAGTGCAGTCTGAGACGGAGTCAGAGTCGGTAAAATCCGAACCCCGACTCCGAATTTTATGCCATATGTCTAGTTAAAAAAAAAACGGAAATATTTTTTGACCGACTCCACAATCCTGCTTTTAATTGATTGACGAAGTTGTATCATGAAGTCAAGCAATGGAGGTTTATGATATATTGAAAACATTGTTGTGCCCAATGGGAAAAACTAAAACAACTGAAAAGTATCTCATATCTTGGGAACATAAAGTGGAGGTGTCTCTCTGACCTTAAGCATCTGGTGTCCAAAAATAGCTGTCAGTGGCAATAGGACGATTCTCAAGTAACTTCAGAGCAGAGGCCTTGAAAACTGCAGCGGAGGTTACAATGACAGAGGAAAGCACAGAGAGACAAGTTGCTTTCTTTATTGATGCACTGTCAGCAATTGCAACGTTGAAAAGCCAAAATAATACAGACTTGGATGACCTAATAGTAGTGCTCCACAAATTATGTCAACGATTCAAAAGTGTTGTGATACAATGGATCCCATCTCATTGTAACATCACCGGCAATGAAGAGGCTGACAATGGAAGGTGGAAAGCTACCCCAGTCTGATGGAAGTATAACTTTAGAGGAGGCAAAGAGTTTTATCAGAATCAGATTTAGAAACAAATGAGATATACAGCATCCAAGTCACACACAAAATGATGCTTGCTACCAGCTCAACAGAAAAGAACAGGTGGTAATCTTCAGACTTCACACTGACCACAACAGATTTGGATACCACCTATTCAACAAGCTAAAGATAAAAACTTCCGATGAGTGTAGCTGTGTAGCCGTCAGGTTAAAGGTGGACTGGGTACGTCATCAATTAATCTAATATGTTGCAGAGGTGCAGTGTAGAACTGGTCCTACAAGTTCTAATTAATCTACTATGTAGCCGTGGGGTTATTGTATTTCTTCTATTTGATTATTTTCTTATTCCAAGTTAGATATTTGACTGGCTTGAAGTCCGCCAGAGATGAAAGTTTCTTGGTTTATGTTGTGGGGTGCCAGTCCGTTCGTTCCTCTATTGTTGTTAAGCTTTGGAGAGTGATAGTGGTGTACGTTTTGCAAATACTAATTTCCTACATTATCCAACATGCAAGGAATTATTCAACATTTTATTTAGAACAGAAAATTGTGTAATGTATCAACAGAAATTGTTACAAAATCTGATCAGTCATTTGATTCAAGCTATCCCACAATGTACATTATGCCCCTTTGAATTTTCCATCACCTTTTCAATCCATAGAGGCGATTAATATTCACTCTTATCGTCAATATCCTTGGTTTAATCATTGATAATTTTGCCACGGTTGCATATATCTTTTGTGTAGGTTACCACCTGTAGTTTTCCTTTTAATATCTTTGCAGTTTTGGATTTCTTTCAGGAAAATCCTTCATTTCTTCGTTAAATGCATCATTGCGACCTTTTATAAAAATATCAGACGAGCTGGGCTGAAAATTAAAAAGGCGATACAAGACTTTGGTCTACTTACATGAAGAAACCAGCAAAATAACATTTGCTTGAACCAATGTTCAAGACTCATTCACAAAACGCGTCTGTATGCTATGCCTGACTTCTGCCAACACTGCAGCTCGAATCTTTCCGGCAGCTGACCTCACAGTGCATTGTTTAACTGGCTGCTTTCTATTGGTTAATACATTTTTCTATTTCCTTTTTATTGGTCAATTTATCATTTTATTACACAGAGAGCAGGGCTGTCTGTGTACGTCACTGAAATCACGATAGTAACTCCCGCCAAATTTTAGGCGTGGGTTATGCCAAAGTTGAACTAGTTACCACATCACTTCTCTACACCCTGCTCTCAGTTGTGACGTGTATTTTCTTTTCTTTTCTTTTATTTGTAGAAAATAATCTTACTTGTTTATTTATCATAATAGTGAATGATGGTTTTATTATTTTATTATCACTAGACACTAGCACGAATAAATGCTCAGGTGGTCGGTCATACGGCCACAGCTGTGGCACTGATAAAATGACTGCTGAATATCTGCTTCACAGTTTCCCAACATATGCGGAACAGAGGAAGCTCTACGGAGGTGCAAGTAGCCTCAACCTGACTACTTCGTTTTTTGAAAAGACTCAAATAGACGTCTGAGAGTGTACGTGGGACAAGAAGGACACATAATCAGAACATAAGAAAGAAGTAGGAATGGTTAAAACTACTTTCAACAGAATGAAACAATTGATTAAATGCAAAAAAAAAAAATAACTAACGCATTGTTAAAGATGCGTCATCAAGTGTTATATTTAATTCTCTTTACTGAACGAACTCGCCTAGGCCGGTCCCAAGCCGGGCTGAAAAAGGAGGATGGCGGCCTGCATGGAGGCCGTAAGGAGGCAGCCCCTCCACCATGCAAAGGCACAATAGGCCAATCACCTGTTTGCTTTAAACTTTTGGTTTATGAGAACTACAAGAGAGAAAACCGGACTGATTCTAAAGGCGACGAACTGGAACGGACTACGAACTACGACTTATGGAACTTGGAACACAAGAAGTATAAATGGGAAAGAAGATGAGCTGGTGGAAGAGATGAGGAAAGCAAAACTAGAAATCCTGGCTATAACGGAAACAAAGAAAAAAGGACAAGGAGTCAAGGATCTCGATGGCAACACGCTGCTCTACAGTGGTGTACCCACATCTGAAAGAGCTGAAGGGGGCGTGGGTTGCATTGTGGCCAAAAACCAAAAAGATAGTATCAAGGGATGGAACTTTGTTTCGGATCGCATTATGGTTGTAAAACTAAAAGAAGGAGAAACCATAGTCAACCTGGTCATAGTGTATGGGCCAAATGAGGATGAGAGAGCAGAGGTCAAGGAGGAATTCTTCGAACTGCTTCAAAGAACAGTGAATGACTGCCTAGATGAAATTATCATGCTCGGAGATTTCAATACCAGAGTTGGAAATGACCATGCTAGATGGGGTGGAGTTATCGGAAGATATGGAGAAGATACTCTCAATGACAATGGAAAGCGACTCCTTAGATTCTGCTGTGAGCAGAATCTGACCATTACAAACACAAAGTTCCACCCATAAGCGCATACATGCATACACTAGATGTGAACCAACAAAGAATGAGAAGTCAGTGATCGACTATGCCATTGTAAAGAGGAACTCTTTCAAATATCTCCGGGATGCTAGAGTGTGGAGGGGGGCCAGAGATTGGAAGTGATCACTACCTGCTTACAATCAAAAGAACAACTGAAAGAGTTCATCAGCCTAGGAACTGCCCAACATCACGCAAGAAACTAAGTAAACGAACGGGAGAAATGAGCATTAAGACCTACAAGCTGAGAGAGCCAGAAATTAAGACCAGATATCAGGAACTTATTGCTGCAGCGGTGAGCAGCACAGAAGAACAACCTGATGACTTGGAAACCCTGTGGCTTAAATTCAAGGACGTCATAAAGACAGCTGCTTCAGAATCAAGTGGTGAAGTCCGACTTCGGAACAAGAGAAAGAGGACATCTTTTTGGTCAGAGGAAGTCAAAGAGAAAATATGAGAGAAGAAAATGGCATGGAAACAATACTTAGGAGCTAAAAACACAACAGGACAAATGTAGAAATATAGAGAATATGTGACACTCAGAACAGAAGCAAAGAACAAGGTGCTAGCAGCAAAACAGAAGTCCTGGGAAGAATTTGGAGAAAAGCTAGAAAAAGATGCGAAAGAAAACCAGAAATTGTTCTATAAGACCCTAAAGAACAAGAGGAAGGAAAAACAATGCCCTCTCAAATTTATAAAGGAAGAGAAAGTCAAATTGCTAACTGCCCCGAATGAAGCAATGGAAAGATTGAAAGAATATTTCTCAGAACTCCTGGATGGTGAGCATGGTGAAGCATCAGAAATTACAACCACTAGCACAGAAGAAAAAACCGATGTTGGTGAAGATGACATAAAGATGGAAGAACTGAAGACAGCGCTGGATAAAATCAAGATAGGCAAAGCAGCAGGGCATGATGGTATAACACCATAAATGGTTAAGTACATGGGAGCAAAAAAGCAACCTATTACTCTTAAAGGTCCTACAGGCAGCGTGGTGCAACAAGACCGTACCAAAGGATTGGGAGACTGCCATCATAACACCAATTTTCAAAAAGGGTGACAATCGACAACGTGGAAACCATAGAGGCATATCCCTTCTCAGTGTCCCTGGTAAAATCTACTCTAGAATCCTAGAGCACAGACTCCGACGCATTGCTGAGCCACAAATGGATGAGGCCCTGTGCGGATTCCGAGCTAACCGAAGTACCCAAGACCTAATCTTCACACTCAGACAGCTGAGTGAAAAGGCCCTTGAGTATAAGAGTGAGATCCATCTTTGTTTCATAGATCTGGAAAAGGCGTTTGACAGGGTCCCTGGAGCAAACTTTGGGACTGTTTGGCAAGGAAGAACATTCCAGCACCTCTGATTCATGCTATACAGAGCTTCTACAAGTTTTGCAGAAATTATGTGAGGACAGCAAACCATAAGTCAGAAGAGTTCAGGAACACCACTGGTGTAAGACAAGGTGATATCCTGTCGCCTTATCTTTTCATACTCCTCATGGACGATGTCATCAAGACATGTAAGGAGAGAACAACAAAGTATTCAATGGGGTACTGGAAGATGAGACAGGTCTGTATTTAAGAGCTGGCATTTGCTGATGATGTTGCCCTGATTGCTAAATCAGAGGCACATCTCCAATCCAACCTGCAAGTCTGGAAGGAAGAGCTGGAGAAAAGAGGGATGGTCATAAACAGCTCTAAAACAAAATCCATGGTGATATCACGAAAAGAAAGAAGACATCAGATTAAGCTGGGAGAACAGGTCCTGGAGCAGGTCGACCACTTTAAATACCTCGGAGCTATTACAGAACGAAAGGGAGGCATCAAAGAAGAGTTGGCCGCTCGTAAAGCAGCAGCTGGGAGACTTTTTCAGGCCATAAACCGAGGAATCCTCAGCAAGAGAGAGGTTGGTAAGAAAACGAAGATGGCTGTATACCGCTTCATCTATGTCCCAGTCTTGACATATGGATGCCAGTCATGTGCAATGACTACAACCCACAAAAGCCAGATCCAAACCTCAGAAATGAGATATCTGAGGAAGGTGGTTGAAGTAACAAGAAGAGACATGGTCCGCAACCAGACGATACGTCAAGGCCTAAAATCCCACCCCCTGCAGACCCAAGTAGAACAGTCCCAACTAAGATGGTGTGGCCATGTCTGCAGAATGGGAGAAGATCGGCTACCACGACAAGCATGGGAAACAAAGAGCCAGGGATCCAGACCCCCAGAACGAACCAGAGTCCGCTGGGAGGACAACATTAGACAATCTTTGAAGGACCGAGGACTAGAATGGAACCAGGCTAAGAGGAAGACAGCCGATAGGACAATCTGGCGCTCTCTCTTCCAAACCTCAACACCTCACGGTAGAAGGGGAACGAGACTAAGTAAGTAAGTTTACTGAACGATGCAAAAGAAACGTATAATTAAAGAGCATTTAGGAAAACAAATGGAGGCCCTTAAAATATTGATATAAACAGTGGCGTATCTACATTTTGGTGGGCCTAAAGCTTTAACTCATTGTGTGGTCCCTTTTATTAAAAAAAGTTTGGGGGGATGGGAAAGAAACGTATTATAAAGAAAACTAGACTTAAGGCTCTTAAGCTTAAGCTTCATTAGCTTTATAGTAGATCCGCTTCTGGAGATGTGTATAAGAAAGGGGAAAGATATAACAAAATTAAAATGCCCTAGAAAAGCTAGAAATAAAAAAGTAATCAATGAGTTTGACATTAGACAGATAAAACATTTTGGACATAAGAGAAGAAATGGCACCTTGCTGAAAATCATAATAGAAGGAGGAGTCGAAGCCGAATGAGCAAGAGGCAGCTAACCCTATGAGTATGAAGAAAACATTAGGAGACTGAGAGGAAAGAGTCTATATCACAGTTTACCACCAAAAGCATATAATGATGGAGATCTATTGCCGCCGACCTTCAGTGGGGAGGTGGAAATTGTTCCTGAACCTGACATATTGCGAAAGGAGAAGCCAGAAGTAGTCTTCTCGTTAGAATGTATTAATTAATTAACTCATTCATTCATTCATTTATACCTTTTACTCCAACAAAATCATGCCAAGACATCTTGTTTTATGCCGTCCGCTAGAGTGTTGCTGTATCCATTTCATTTAAGTCTCCAATTCTCTTCTCGCAGTGCTATTCGTCTCCCTCTAGGTCTCTTCTCCTGGTGTAATTCGTCTCACTCTAGCACTCTTCTTCAGGTGTAAGTCGTCTCCCTCAAGCACTCTTATCCAGATGTAGGTTATCTCCCTCTAGCTCTCTTCTCTAGATGTAGGTCGTCTCTCTCTAGCACTCTTCTCCAGGTGTAGATCATCTCATGAAATTAACCCAGAGAAACAAATCCTAACAAATTCCGTTGTCTCATCAAATTAACCCCAGAGAAACAAATTCTAACAAATTCCGTTGCCTCATCAAATTAACCCCAGGGAAATGAATCCTAACAAATTCTGTTGTCTCATCAAATTTACTCCCGGGAAATAAATCCTAATAAATTCTGCAGTCTCATCAAATTAATCCCAGGGAAATAAATCCTAACAAATTCCGCTGTCCCATCAAATTATTCACTGGGAAATAAATTCTAACAAATTCGGTTGTCTCATCAAATTACCCCCCTCCCCCGGGAAATAAATCCTAACAGATTCCGCTGTCTCATCACATTAACCGCTGGAAATAAATCCTAATAAATTCAGCTGCCTCATCAAATTAACCCCCGGGAAATAATCATAATAAATTATGCATTCTCATCAAATTAACTCCAAGGAAATAAATCCAAACAAATTCCGTTGTCTCATCCAATTGACCCCTGGAACATACATCCCAAAAAACTCCGTTGTAATGCTCTCTATATCTCAAACATGGCCTGTATAGCTGTGATAAACGAGCACCAAGCCTTATCGCCCTTTTTTTCCTACATCTCTCATATTTTATTTTCTTCCACATTGTGCTTTATCATTCCACATTTGCTCTTTCGTCGTTGTTCTAGTAATCTTTTAATCGCGACTGGGCTTTAAACTGTAGTTTATATTACTCGCGACTGGTATCTAGAGAACCACTTTTGTTCTTTCATCGGTAGTAAAGAAATTATTTTGATTCAGTTTCCCACCTCGTTTTTTTCTTTTTTTTTTTTCTTATCCAGCGGCACTTGGGCTTTCAGCCCTTCGGCCCAATGACATGTCATTGCGAGGCTGGGGAACCTGAGGACTTTCCTTCCAACCCGGTCAGGAGCTTCGCTCCTTCCCATCCACAGAGGGTTTATCACAGGAGCCGTTCAGGCTATTCAGTCAAATTTCCGGCCGTAAACATTTCTTCAAACGCCGACGCCCGGGTTTGAACCATGAACATCTGGTCGCCAGTACAACGCCGAAGCCATTACACCAGCGCGGCTCCCTTCCCACCTCGTTAAAAACATCTGGTTGTATCCTAATCTTGTGAAATCCCAGCTTGGTCATAAACGATTCCTTTGATATGTAATTCTCCGGGGAAACCTCACGAGACATACCACCGTGGACTATTGTTAACAGCGCGGCTGACACAAAAGATTAGTCTAAATCGTTGTTTAAACAAAACAAGATCACTATCACGCACGATACAATGGCCACGCAAACAATGGACTTTGCGCACAATACAGAGAGACTTGTTAACCGGCATGCAAGAGACAAGGGACAGCCATATTTGTGAAAGAGGACGGGTGGGTTTTTCTAGCCGACCAATCAGCAAACATTGCACGGTCTGGCCAAGACTGACAGACAAAGCGAACGAAAGTTGGTGGCGAATTTCCCAAACCATTTTTAGACTGACAGGAGTCAAGAGAGATCCTAGGTCTGGGCTGCAAGATGCAGGCTTGGTAATTGGTTGAGAAGAGGAGTTAGATTATCTCGAACACATTGGCAAAACCAGCGATATATTGTACTGAACAGCTCGTTAGAGATCAATGCAGTTTTCAACAGTGTGATGTAGAAAATATCACAAAGCATAGCCTGCAATTAATTCAGTGTGGATAAAATAATTCATATCTGTGGTGTATTGCGTTCTTAGAGGATTCTGCGAAGGGAAAAGAATGTTAGTAGAACTTATACAGATTATTAATACTTTTTTTAGTCTTTAGTTATTTATCTTTGCCGTCTAGCTAAATGTGCGAAAGCTAGTTTTTAAATTAATTTTTCTAGTACATGACTTAATAAAATCAGAAGACTTTCCTCTAAGATGATACGCTGATAGTAAGTAATTAATAGCTCATACTTCACCTTCATCTAGCTTGTTAAATTGTCATCATAGTCTTCCATGCGCACACACACTCTCATGCAAAATATATTTAACATCATTTGAATTGAACTCATAGAGATCACAAGGGAGGAGTAGTATAAATGAAAGTCATCCAGTGATATTAAGTGTGAAAACTTTCGAAGACTTGTGTGTGTCTTCAGTCCATCATAAGTCTGAGTCTACACGCTACGTGTCTTTCGTCTAACCAGAAAAAAATTATCAAAACGGACATTTGGATAGCAGAATTCGCCATAGGAAATCCTTCATTCCTCTAATAAAAAGGAATATTTCTCGTCCACGATTAAGACGGTGGACGCAGCATTTTTCGTCATCTTATATCACGTGCTAACAAGTTCAATGCCCATTTAAATCAAGTTCAAATCACTCAAAAGTTACTACAGGAGTCAAGCTAGAGCGCGCAGTTGATTACTCATTCAAATATCAAGTTCAGCTCCATCGGAAGCTTACCATCTGATGTCAAGCTAAAGTGCTCAAAAGTTGATTCTCCTATTTATACAAAGTGCAACACACTCTTAAGCGCATTCTAGGAAGCAGACTCCATAGTCAAATCCAGTGCAGCTTACTCCAAGTATATTTCATGAATCACGATTACATACTCAATTTAATGAGTCTACATAGCAAGAACATTTCGTGAAGATATCCAGTCTAGCCAGCACCCTTCGAAGATTAGACAACAGACATTTTTCATACGACAACTGTCAACCGTTGATCAACGCTACAGAGATATTATCAAACAATGAAGGACTGTATATCGTCAACGTTCTCAGTACAACAAAAGTTTTCATCAGAACGTCCTCGACTTAGAGATACCCCACTCGACATAACTTATAACAACGTAGGACATTCTATGCATACATGTGAAACATCCTAGAGACACATGGACTGTGTAGATTACTCACCATTTTAGTAACACGTATCATATCACATCATCATCATTTCGCTTTACGCAAGCTCATTCTTCTACTTAATTAACGACAATATTAATATCTCATCTGTGTGTTTTTGTGTGAATCGTCTTTTACCATCACGTTCTAATCACTACTAACCCTAAATGTGTGGATCTTTAATTAATAAACCCAATAATCTAGTTCGTTAATGTATCACTCGTGCTGTCGGTGTTAAATATTTACATATAGGTAAATTTCTACACTCAGATGTGGTTGGGGTTTTTTTCTGTTACGATATCTAAGAGCAGAAGCTAAGGTTGTGGGGAAACAGAACTCTTTCCATAATTCACTAGAAAACACTGTCCAGTGGAAAGCATTCACATTCTCTTCTTCTTGTCCTTATCTCGGATAGGTCTCTATTCTTTCTTAACGAGCCAATTTCTGGAGACCTTCTACCTAATATCTCATAGGCTATTCCTAGCGAAAACTACAGTCGTAGTTGCCCCAATGCTCACAACACGACAACAGCGCAATATCTTTTATTATTCATGACATAGAATACGAGATTTATTTTAAAACAAACAAACAAATTCTTCACAGATAATAAAAGTATTACGTTATTTCCAAAAAGTCTTGCTAAAAACATGAACACTAAATGAATCCAGTTTCTTCTTCTTCTTCTTCTTCCTCGTTCGCCTTCAGACTTCCACATTTATGACTCTAATAAAGGCAGCAGTCAACTCAAGGTTCCCGACATCTCCAAACAGTTTTTCGTTGACAGAAGTAGGTTGTTGCCATATGCTACCCCGTTCATTACTGTAGGTTGGGCAGTACTGCAGCAGGTGTTCGACTGTCATCGGGCTGGTACCGCAGGTGCAGAGATCTGTTGCACCAATTTTGTATTTGTGGTACAGATGGTATCTCAATCTGTTGTGCCCAGTGCGCAGTCGAAAAATGATGACCTGTTCTTTTCTGGATAGTTGATGATATGCGTCATTTTTCAAATGTCCCGGGTGCTCTCTTTCCCATTTGGACTTGAATCCAGTTTACATCACGCGAAACATATCCCTTAGCGGAGCATTATTTTAATATTCCTTATGTCTTAGTAGATAAGACAGATCGATTTTCTTTTATCATCATTCTGGATTACGTTTTACATGAACGCATGTGCTAGACACGTCCAGTAAATTAAGAATACTTTCCACGCAGTATAAGTCCCTTTGGACACACACATACAACTTATCTCATCGGACACAGAGATTAAATTAAACTGTTCCTTCACGAAACAAATATATGTCATCCTCGCTACCACACATAGAAACATTCACATCGACTCCTTTGTGCGCACTACATAGCTTTCAAATAGAAGACCTTATCTAATGCGCAAAAAGGGTTGTAACACCTTGATTCAAATGACACTTCATTTTTGTTGTGACTAGACTGATAAACTGTGTCTAATTTTCATAATTTCTAGCTATCGCGAATTTTGACGAAACAGTCTAGACAAAAAATATAAAGCTCTTTGATGATTTCTGGCGCAAAAAGATAAAATGTTTGTCTGGAAATACCCAAACTTATTTGCATGCTACGTGAAATTAAAAACATGAAAATCTGTGCACGAACTTTCCGGTACAAAAATAATGAATGGTAACTTAGTTTTTTGTTTTGTTTTTTCCCCCTTATAACTTATTATCACTCATGTTCGTCTAGCCATGCGATAGCAAGATGATTGGCAACAACCTACGTCTCTCCAGGAAAAACTGTTTGAAGATGTCAGGGACCTTGAGCTGACTACTACCTTTATTAGAATCATTAATGTAGGAGTCTTAGGGCGAACGAGGAAGTAGAAGAAGAATTATTATTAGTATTTAATTTTCATGTTTTTTACTTAGTTATCCTTTCTTTGCTTTCTGCTTTTGTTCGTTTGTCCCTGACAAAAGTCTCGTGTCCGTGACGTAGGTTACTTTGTTTCTTTTGTTCTTATAAGATGCAATAGCTTTTTTCTTTCTTTTCCTAAATCCCATATTGCCACTAGAAAAATAATGGAAAAAAGAAAGCTGTTGGATGAGTTCTTGAAATGATGTAATCCTGAGAATACCGAGAACTAGTTGGGTGTCGCAAAGCAACATTCATGTGCTTTTGTTGTGGTGGTTTCTGTAGACATTTGTTTACATGATAAGGTTGCCAGTTTCATGCACAATCTCATACTAGTTCCAGATTACGATATGCCTTTTAGAGCAGTAGTCATATTTCTGTTAAATGTTGTATCCTCGGATACCCCTTCGGAACTACACCAGACATATCCTGTTGTAAAGCTGTCTATATCCCATACATGAACAGCACGGCATAATATCCTTTATTACACACTACAGAGAATGAACACAATTCTTATAAAATTCTTCAGAGCCGTTGAAAGTAATTTATTTATCAAAACATCTTGCTCAAAAAAATGAAAACGACAAGAACTCGTGATTCAACTTACTTACTTGGTCGTTCTTCTTCTACCGTGAGGTGTAGAGGTTTGGAAGAGAGAGCGCCAGACTATCCTATCAGCTATCTTCCTCCTGGCCTGGTTCCATTCTAGTCCTTGGTCCTTCAAAGATTGTCTAATGTTGTCCTCCCAGCGGACTCTGAGTCGTGATTCAAAAGACGCCTTATTTTTGTCGTGACAAGGCTGCTAAAGGCTCCCGAATTTTCGGAATTTCTAGGAACCACAATTTTAGGGACACAGTCTAAGACAAAAAATATCAAGCCGCATAATGAATTTTGGAGCCAAAAAATAAATTTCTGGTTTGGAAATACCCAAACTCATTTGCATGCTTCGTGAAATTAAAAATATGGAAATCTGTGCACGAAATGTCCAGTAATGTAATACGTTGTTGGCACCTTGAATTCCCAGTGAACATTGTGTAAAAATGAATGGACATTTAGTTTTTTTTTGTGGTTTTTTTTTTCTTCCGCACTTCGCTTTTGCTTTATTAAGTGCGGATATACCAGTCATTGTCATCCAGTCTTTCGATAGCAGGACGGTTATTTTATTGCTAACATCCCACTTCTCTGCACGAAACACTGTTTGGAGATGTCATGGACCTTGAGCTGACTACTGTCTTTATTAGTCATTAATGTTAAAGTCTGAAGATGAACGAAGAAGAAGAATGTAATGAGTAGTTCGTGTTTTATTCTTTATTCTTATCGATCATTAAACAAGCATTAGATGTTCTCTATAAATATCTCAAACTTACAATAATCACGAATCCCATTCATACTTTTCTTAACTAAGAGTTTTGTCTCGTCGAAGCGAGGCGCTCCACTCAGTGTAGACACAATGTACGTAGGTCATATTAGGGTGCATGTTTAAATATAACAGACCTTATTGTCACAATTCTCTTGATTATGGATGCTAGTCATGGGCAAAGACTACAACCCACAAAAGCTAGCTTCAAATATCAGAAATGAGATATCTGAGGAAAGTGGTTGAATTAACAAGAAGAGACTTGGTCCGCAACCAGACGATATGTCTTGACCTCAAAACCCAGCCCCTGCAGACTCCAGTGGGACAGTCCCAATTACGATGTCTGCAGAATGAAAGAACATCGACTACCATGACAAATATGGGAGATCAAAAATCAGGGATCCACACTTCCAGGACGACCCAGAGTTCGCTGGGAGGACAACTTTAGACAATCTCTGAAAAACCGCGAACAAGATTGGAACCAGGCCAGGAGGAAGACAGCCGATAGGATAGTATGGTGCTCTTTCTGGCAAATCTCTGCACCCCAGGAGAGAAGAAGAACGATTAGGTAAGTAAGTAAGTAAGTAGTGGTCATAACTCAGTTTAAGCCCACTCATACATCACATTTCAATATATCATTTTCTGCAGTTAAAAACTAAAAAAATAGGATAAATAAAGTTTTCAAAATTCCAAAACGTACCCCTTGAACGCTGTTTACTAACCCTAGGGCCCTAGAGGTTTACGCGTTCTCAACGTTGGAAAACATTGCACTACAAGAGTGCAGCCTTGGGCCAGCTAATTCCTGTTTTTGTAGTTCATTTCCGTTTATTCGAATTCTGAGTGCAGTGGTTGCCAAGGTCGTTCAGTCTGCTTTTAGCAATGTTGCTAAGGGGTGGATCGCCAGAGCATTTTAAGACACAATATGCCAAAACTGAAAAAAAAGGATTTGTCTGTTTTCTGATAATTTATATTCTCCTGAATTTAAATATGGCAAAATAGAGAATGCAAAATTTCTTTTAAAATTCTTCAGAGCTGATGAAAGTTAATTACTTCTCAAAAAATGTGCTCAAGAAATGAAAATAAAACAAACTTGTCAGAACACATTCGAAGCAGATGCTTTTTTTCTTTTTTTTTAAATTTTGCAAATGGTATTTTTTACCAAACTGTGCTTTTGATTTTATGTTACTAATTTTCTAATTATTTCTTGTTTTTTCTTAGTCAATCAACATTAGATTTATGACAGATACTTTCATTGGATAATAAAACTGTTGTCAGATCGAACCTGATATCTTGTCAAGGTTTTGATTTATTGTAATAATGTTGTCACATTCTGAAGAATGCATTTCTATTTTTAGATAATAATTTTTTAAGTTCTATTTGTCAGAATCGATCAGTCATGGATAACAACCTATTGCTGCAGTCGGCAATGAGCAAAACCACTCAAGCAGAGTTGGACAAGTCCAAAGCCAAGCTGTAAGGTTCATATAGAGCTATATAAGAGCTATAGAAGAATGAGAAAAGACCACCCAAACAGACAACTGGTTGAAAACTGGAAGCCTATTAGCAGACTAAAGCAAAAATCACCACTACAAGTAGCAAAAACTATAGCAGAAAGACACCACCTCCCACAGACACGAAGAAAAATTGAACAATACCCAGTCATTTATCCCGGAAAGGAGTTAAAACCTCATGGATAGCACACTAACAAGAGACACGAACCCAACAGTACTTTAAACAGCTACTTTAGAGACTATAGACAGCTACCCTAGCACTGCAATACATGCATACACAGATGGCTCAGCATTCAAGGCCACCATAAATGCTAGACTTGGAGAGTATGTGAAAAACTCAAATGGCAGCACACTAGAAATATATGAACAGTGCGGAGAATTCTGTACTAATTACCAAGAAGAGATTACAGCAATAACCACATCACTCACAGCAATAGACAACCAGTTCAAACAGGAAATCCATATGCCCTCAGATACCATGATCTTCAGTGATTCAAAATCAACCCTTCAAGCTTTAGAAGAATACCTTCAAACTGAAAATAATGAAATAATACAGCTGGCCGAAACAATATTGACAACCTGCTGACAAAAAACGACATCAGAGTCACTCGCCAGTGGAGACCAGAGACACAGACATACCAGCCAACGATAAAGCAGACAGATTAGCAAAACCCGGAGCAAGCATGATTCAAACAAACACTCCAGCAAACATGCAGGCAGTTAAACGAATAGCCCAAAACAACTTCAAAGAGGGATGGCTGAACCGATGGGCAAAAGGGTCTACTGAACGTGCCTTGTATAAATAAATGGCCCATCACAACATAAATGACAACATTAATGACCTACGACATAAGGAGCACAGCACAATATACCAACTAAGAACAGAACACACCAGACTCAACGAGCACTTAAACAAATTAAACCCCACACATGAGCCTAATTGCCGCAACTGTACCAATCCGTATGAGACAGTTCAGCATGTGCTACTCACTTGCCCAGGACTCTCCACAGAAAGACGACAGTTATTGCCGGGCTACCCAACAATCACAAACACTCTATACAGCACCACTCAACAGCTACAGAACACGTGCAAATTCTTCACCTTGGCATTGGATATTAAAGAGTGACGAGCTCAGCAGCTCTAGTTAATCTACAACAATAACAATTTCTCAGAATCTATTAAAGTTATAATAAAATCTATTCTGAGAAATGTTTTAAAATACAATGATCAGCTTTAATTTTAATTTGGTGCTCACAACTTTTCACAACTTAAAAAAAGCTTTCGGAAATTAAAATACAGGATTACAATTTCCAATGTAGCCGCCATTTCCAAGGCAACCAACAGTATTATACTTTCAAATTCATTGGTATGCCTAAATAGTATAAGTTATCATTGTGTATTTGTATCGAAATCTTCTGTTAGTTATGAAAATACCATTTCACTTCAGCTGTTCCTCGGTCGTGCATTGCACAGTTTCTAAGCTATTCGTATCTCTTATTAGAACTATTTGTTATGATAAGACAATTAACGGTGGGCTGTTAGAGAACGGACACGTTAGGCTCTCCCGGAACACGGAAATTGACGGCCGCATTGGCAAAGCTGCAGCCATCTTTTCCCGCCTCACAACACGTGTTGGGGAAACTCAAAACGAATACCGTAAGGGTACTGGACATAAATCCAGCAACCTGGAAGGATGAGGCTGCCGATCGCAACAAGTGGGATGCTATCTACGGCGCAACCTCAGACTGGGTGAAAAGAAGCTCTCAGGGCAAGCAGAAGAGAGGAGAAAACGTCAAAATGAATACCAGGAAAATAAGCAGATGAGAGCTGTCACCTCAGGGGCGCATTCCCGTAGTCAGTTATGAGTGAAGGGGCTATTATTACTGGTATTGTTAGAGAACGACACTACAGTCGATGAATGAACAAGGATAAGATTGCTGAGATTTGGTATCAAACGTAAAACTAGCCGGGATTGACGTATGAGAGGACGGATCCGTGCGTGCATACAGCCAGCACGCTACAGGAGTAACCAGTATTCAAACCCTTCAACAGTTGCTGCGGGAGACTCAGCACTAATGGGTTTACCTGGAGTGCAGTGATGTCGAGTCTGAGCATCATCGTTTTCCTGTTATGCTGTTTTTCCTGGTCTAGCATGTGGCCATGACCTGAGCTGTTTCCCTTGCTGGTTCCCTTGCCTGCTCCATAGCATTCACGTGCTTTTGCAGTAGTGGATTCCTTTACATAATGAAGTTGCCAGTCATATTCTTTCTTAGCCTCCGTTGAGACACTGAAGTGTTATGAAGATATTCTGAACAATATAATAAAACAAATAGTTTTGATGAAACACACTGCCGTGAACAGGCACACGTCAGGTAAATGAAAAAATATATATATAAAAATTGATAATACGATATATTTGAATGATGAAAAATTTTTTCATGACGAGGCAAACTTTCATGAATTTCCTTTTCAGAATAGGGAAGATATAAAACATAGTGACGAGAATGACAATTCATGTCAAGAGAGGCGCTGAACCAGGTGGCAGCAGAAATGAGATTTTGAGCAAATTACAATGTGGAACTGATGTCATGAACCAGACAAGTGCCGTTGGAATAAGAAATTAGAAGAAGAAAAGCTGGAAATGATCCTCGTTGAGGAACCTGTTGAAAGTTTGCAAGCTGCGTTGGTGATAGGACATTTGGTGCCACAGGCAAACTGCGCAGTTGGCGACCTTGGGCAGTATGGTATCTTCTGCCATTTGCACACAACTTCTTTTGATGCCCCAAGTATATATATATATATATATATATATACTTACTTACTTAGTCGTTTCTCTTCTACCGTGAGGTTTGTTAGAGAGAGCGCTGTCGTAGATTTTTGATAGGAGAATTAAGACTTGGGTTGGTCCCTTCTGAATAGATTTGAATAAGTGATAGTCACCGTGAGAGATAGTAATAGCAATAGATTTCCACGAGTGAGATGGTAGACTGTGATAGAGGCTGTCTCTGAAATCGAGAAATCTTCTCTCTTTCACCTATCTTCTACGACAGATTTTAGAGGAGTCAGACAGTCTAAACACGCACACACATATATATATATATATATATATATATATATATATATATATATATATATATCATATATATATATATATATATATATATATTTCTATCCACTCACATGCACGCACATACAAGACGACAGTTAGACGTACAGACGTGGGAAACCTATAACAAATGATTAAATAGATATTTTGGAACGAGCTGACCAACGTGCTGATTAATTTCAAAAAAGAAATTTTAATTATCATCTAAAATTTCATCACAACACATAGAAATTACATTAAAGCATATACAAATAGTCATACAGTCAATACAAATGCTACAAAAAATGATAGACCCACAGTATGATCTTATCCCTCAAGGTATGCCCACAGTCCTGTTAGAAGAAAGTGATAGCCCCAAGGAATCAATGATACATATGATTGGGTCTAATATTTCCCCCTTTTTAAGGTATTGACAGACTTGATATCTCTGCTCTATTTTAAGGGAAATATGATTAGCAATACTTGCATACTGAAAGTTAAGACAGCCAAATGGGTGCCAAATTACAACAATAAAAAAACCACTCCGTCCTGCATTCACTCTATTCAGTCAGCAGTGATCACGTGCATTTTTCATACTCACAGCTTTGATAGCCACTTCTGGAAACCCAATTTTTAGGACATTCACATACAGAATCGTCAAAGGCAGTCTTTGATCAAGAAATCCCCAGTTCCAAAAAAGACGGGATGAATTCTCTGCTTCAGGGAACGATTCCTTGGGTGTTCTTATTTTTTTCGGATGCTGTTTAGGTCACATTAAAATTGTCCAGGCACGAACATTAACAACGAGCACAGTGTCAATAGCTTAGGTTTCTAGAATTGAGGAATGTCAGATCGGTGTCTACTTTCAGGAAAGGACTATATTTGGTCGCCACACCACTAGTCAAAACTCCATCGGAATGTTACTGACGTTAATATGTTACTTGCCACACAGGCTAAAAATGTACTTGAGTTGTTTCTCAGGAAGAATTAAATATGGCGCGATAGGCCTGTTACTTCATTTACCTTTTAAATAACTTGTAAAGATTCTGCACCAAGGCTTTTTTAAGGAAAATGATTTAGTTCTTCACAGATATCCATCATCAGTACTTAACGCTGGCAAAGTTAGGGTTAACCCCAGTATTCACTGAATAAAGGAAAAAAACACATATAAAATAATTATACATTCTAGGTACTCGTTATAATTTACATTTTTAAACTGCAAGCGTACAGCTTGACTTATCATTTAAACTTTCCCTTGAAATAAGTTATATAAAAATCAATCATCATGAATTAGGAATACCTACGTATTCCGTCAACACTCATGAGGCATCTAGCATTTATAAGTTAGTTTAGAAAAATTATTCTCGTCAGATTATTTAGCAGTAAAATTAAATTCCTTAATAGCCGACTACGTTTAAACTAGAAATTATAATTTCTGTTTTCCACTGTAACTCGTCACTATAAAATAATACAGACTATATAAATTAAGCACTCTGCACCAAATCTAACTAGTGAAATATAAAATAAGCGATTAACACTTCACAAAATATTAGATACTTAATATAATATATTTACCTCAACACAGAACTACAGGTAATCGCACACTTTAGAATTATACGCTGATATATTTATTAGAAGTCTAGAGCTCGGCAAATTTCCGAACAAACTAGGAGCTTCGCTATACAGCTTATTATATTCGCGAACACCCTGTCTACTGCGAATTAGGAGAATGAATGAAAATCTAGTTTCAAACTCCGGTTAATATCTTAAACCAGGACAAAGGGGTCCCAACTTATTTCGCAAAACGAAATAATCTCCCCTTCTCATTAACACCTACGTACCTGAGACGCATGCTGTAACTGCCAGCAGTGCGTCTTTGACACCTACGTCAAGAAAATGGCCCTTCTGAGCGAATGCGTGAGTGTCATGGAAAAACCCAGACTATATGTCTCATTCCAGCACGCTGCATGAGTGTCATATCACACTTCACTCCGAGCAACTAGCCTGAAGAAACGCTGTGTCCGGTGAAAATGTAGACGGTACGTCCCCTTTGGTGGCAGTTACCACACTTCACCGAGCAACTTAGCCGTAAAATTATTTGTCAGATGGAAATCTCCAGACAAATGTCTGCTCTGAGCGAGCCTGTCTGGTGAGATTCACACCTTCCCCGAGCAACTCAGCCAAGGAAACTCGAGTGACAGGTGCAAATGTAGATAATTTGTCTGCTCATCATGTCTGATGGACTGAAATCTCACCTAAAATTATCTCGTGCAAGGGACTGACGCGTTAGGTAATCTACTGCGTTCCTAAATGAGAAAACGCAACCGGCAAAGTGAAAATAGGAAAGAAAATATTTCTCGCAAACGAACGAATGCGAAAAATACAGGAAAAGGATAGATTGTGATAATAAAATAGAGGACACGGGTGGAAGAAAGCGAGAATGTATAGAAAATTTAATGATCATAAAACTTTCTGTGACAAGCGCCATACTATTCAATCGGCTGTCTTCCTCCTGGCGTGGTGCCATTCTAGTCCTCGGTCCTTCAAAGATGGTCTAATGTTGGGTCGTCCTGGAGGTCTGGATCCCTGGCTCTTAGTTTCCCATGCTTGCCGTGGTAGCCGATCTTCTCCCATTCTGCAGACATGGCCAAACCATCTCAGTTGGGACTGTTCTACTTGGGTCTGCAACGTTTGGGTTTTTAGGCCTTGACGTATCGTTTGTTTGCGGGCTATATATTGTCAAGAACCAAATTACTGTGGATAACACTCCACTGGTCCCACCACTGCAATGAGGATTTATGATAATAAATAAGGCTCGTTCTACCCAGGATACAACCACACCACAATGGCTGACATAAGAAATAACACCTCTCACAGGAACTTCCTTTTAATACTATGCACAATACAATAAAGCCTCACACGGCCAACAAACGCATCAAATACAATAATGAAATGCCACTGTAACTTGCCTTAACAGCTTTAACTATCAGCATCATACACAACGGTACGTCATACACTGAAAAATACCCTGCCATGACTATCGCTCACATGAGCGGCAAAACTGTGTCAATGACACAGTCAAATCATTGTCAACTTATATACCTACGGCCTGAAAGTTATACAATCTAGAAACCACACTTCTCTAGAATTACAACATAATTATCACCCAGGACCGAAATATGGCAAGCGCTAACATAACAGTACATAAAATGAACCACACAGCAAACTTGCTGACCAAAAGGGAAATCCGTCCGTCCTGGACCAAGGCTAGATTCTGACTCCCTAAATTTGCGCCTGATTTCCCGGCTTCTGGTAGTCCACACATTATCACCCGGTTCGATACTATGCATTTAGTACGGGGAGGGGGAGGGGGGGGGGGGGGGGGGGGGGGGGGGGGGGGGGGGGGGGGGCCCTCGCCCCGTAAATGACTTTTACCGCCGAACGCAACAGATACCCTATAGAACATGCAGTTGCAAAAAAGCGCGATGACATCAACACCCCCATTCCCCCCCCCCCCCCCCCTTTAAGAAAGAAAACGCAGTTTTCTTCCCTCGGAGGAGTCTTCGCCCGATCCCCTTAGGAGTCTGGACGACCATATGCCACTACCAGCATTTCCTGCTCTGAATAGAGAGTGCCATAGTTTTCCACTACCCTTGTCATTACTGCATTCTCCAACCATCCACATAAAACACAACATGAGTATGAAGTAAGATACCCAAGGTTCTGGCAGTCGTGAAAAATGACAACGACTGTCCACCCCTAGTCAATCATAACACAGTGCGCTGTACACTAACAGTAACTCTTACATAGGCATACGTTACAGTTGATCACTAACTAGCACCAACAGACTTTCGTCACAAAATTCAACCATATAGTAAATTGCCTTTATGGCTCAATAATCTATGAAATTCATAATCATAGCATAGTATAGCATAAACATGATTTTAATGTGCACGAAACGACTCTACCATGGTTGCAATTACTTGTTCCCCACTCTCACATGTAACCACTTCACAACAGCCCACTTCTGTCGTTCCCACAACATTATAACCTGGACAGAGCGTCTGCTACTACATTATAAAGCTGTACAGAACAACTTATATGTTATCAGAATAGTATTGGTGGCGTGGGTCAGACTCTACAGTTCGGTTCGCGTTAACCGAAACACTCTGATAGAACTCGAAACCCGATACTACTCCCTTTGCTGTTGCTGGACTATCAGTAGGTGGTTATGAAGCAAGACATGTGCTTCCACATGACTACATCACGCGCACCCCACATATTCGCGAAAGTCACTCGTGCAACTTTTGTATTGTTCCGCAACGACAATACCTCAACGAACCTAACCGGCGCGACCTCATTAAACGCACGTCTGAGTGTGCGCCAACTAGTACTCGGGGGGATATTGTGGACCCATACCTTGTGGTCACTAGCTATCGGTCTCCTCAGAATACCTCTACTGTTCCTATTCATGTCCCACGGCCCCAGACTATGAGTATTCATGGGCGCCTGTCGCGAACCCTTTCTCAGATGTACTTTCTTCACAGGTGGTGATACCTCGACGACCTGATCGTCCGCCTCGGGACTTTTGTGTTGCTGAGCCTCTGCTCCAGCCAATCCCGTTGCGTTATGCACTCCCCGTACATTGCCGACGATCAAATCGGCGACTGGGTTCTCGAGGACAAACTAGTTCACTCTACCTGTTATGAAAGGGGTGTTCACGTTAATACACGCCTGGGGGTAAGACTCAACTTTGTCCCCAAACTTGGTACACTTCACAGTTTTGTCTGTAAAGACGAGACCCCAGCTGTCAAGAACCAAGTTACTGTGGATAACACTCCACTGGTTCCACCACTGCAATGTGGATTTATGATAATAAATAAGGCTCGTTCTTCCTAGGATACAACAACACCACAATGGCTGACATAAGAAATAATATCTTTAACAAGAACTTCCCTTTAATACTATGCACAATACAATAAGGCCTCGCACGGCCAACAAACGCATCAAATACAATAATGAAATGCCATTGTAACTTGCCTTAACAGCTTAAACTATCAGCATCATACACGACAGTACGACTTACACTGAAAAATACCCTGCCACGACTATCGCTCACCTGAGCGGCAAAACTGTGACAATGACACAGTTAAATCATTGTCAACTTATAAACCTACGGCCTGAAAGTTATACAAACTAGAAACCATTCTTCTCTAGAATTACAACATAATTATCACCCAGGGCCGAAATATGGCAAGCGCTCACATTATAGTCCATAAAATAAACCACACAAAAACTTGCTGACCAAAAGGGAAATCCGTCTGTTCTGGACCAAGGCTAGATTCTGACTCCCTAAATTTGGGCCTGATTTCCCGGCTTCCGGTAGTCACAAGACTCACCGCTTCGGCTAGTCCCGGCCTCGCCCGGCTGACTTTTCGCTGAACGCAGTACATACGATGCATTGCGAAAAAGCGCTATGACATATATATATATATATATATATATATATATATATATAATATATATATATATATATAATATTTATATATATATATATATATATATAATATATAATATATATATATATATATATATATATATAATATATATATATTAAAAAAACGCACCACCTGTATAATCCAGGAACATAGTGTGAAATGTAAATATAAGTGTGTACAAGTTTACATATTTGGAATCTTTATTCATTTTCCTATGAATCCATGCTGGTCATTAATTTGTACATTTGATTGTTATGAAATTCATTGCATTCTGTGCAGGCAAGGGAAAACCAAAAATACAAAAAAAATGCACGTGCGTTATCTTGCTGGAGAAGCTGCAAGTAGGGATAATTGGTGAAAGAAGGAGCAACCAGTGCATCCAGAACCTCATCTCGATATGTCACAGCATTAACATTTCCACGGAAGACGTGAAGAGGCAAGCGATGGTGAAAACTGAATCCTCCCCAAATGTGAATACTGCCACCTCGAAATCGGTTGACACAGCAATCTGCAAAGCGCTCTTCACACCGTCGCTAAATCCGCATACGTCCATCTGCAAAGGATATGTTGAATCTGTTCTCGTCTGTGAATAGGACAGCATTCCACTGCAGTCTAGTCCATCTGATATGTTGCTCTGCCCATTGCAGGCGCTGCTAACGATGTCTGTGAGTCAAGTTTGGCCCAACATAAGGTCGTCTTGCAGTAAGGCCTGTATCTCTGAGTCGTCGTATGACTGTCATTCGAGAGACTTGCCCATGTCTACCCACTATTGCTCTTGCTGTTTGACTTGCCGGGAGAGTCAATTCCTTAGGTGACTCAGCACAATATGACGATCTTGCGCAGGGGTAATAACTCGTGGTTGGCCACTCCGAAGTCTATCCCGGGCACTGCCAGTACGGCCTTTTTATACCGAGTATACTGCCACAATGCGTACACATTTTCAGGGTCAAAGCTGTTGAGAATCGTGTTGCACGTGTAACTTTCATCGTTTTCATGTAGTCTGTACACACACCCATGGGTTGAATCTTGCACTTTCCATTCCAGCAGCCATTCGCTCTCTACCTCATGGCAAACACGGGGAAAATCCATTCCCACACTTTTTTTTGCCAGCTTCTCGGCATCAGTATATATAATAGTGGTGCGTTTTTAATGTGCTTCAGTATAATATATATATATATAATAATAGTATATAATCAAATATATATAGAATACCATGTTTTAAATATCTCCATATATATAGTATATATAAAATATATATAATATACCGCATCAATGAACAGAAACACACCTAAATACGCATGCAAACATTTTACATAGATCATGAAATACAAATAATCACTCAGTATGTATACACGCTTATATACAACTTTATAGAAAGGCCATCGACAACATTCGTTTTTCTTGGGATTCAAATTTTTCTTTATACCAATTTTGTGAGTTCACCCGATTTTGTCACCTCCATCCCCAAGATTTAACTTTCCTATATCCCGTTACACGCCCATTGAGACATTTTGAGAATATAGTGTTAGGCCCATATTTTCATGACCACCGAGACTCTAAGCGCGATGTGCTCAGCATCACGGCGGCCGCCTTAACCTTCTCAGACTTATATGGTACCGAATTCATTGATGCTGGGTCGACACTGGATCCGTTTGCTGTCTAAAATATCCCACCTCAACTGGGGATTGAACCATGGACCACCGAGTTAGCAAGCCAGTGCACTTACCACTGCGCTACCGCGGCTCCACCTAATTCGCCTAATGGTTCAGTTATTTTTCTGGAATCTTCATGTGTAAGACAGAGTGAAACCGAAAACCACATGGAGAAGAGAACTGGAGAAAAAAATGAAAGTAGTAAAGTAGACGCGAAAAGGTCTTGGTTAGATTGCACGGGACAGGAGGACTTAATATGAGTTTGTTGAGGGCCTATGCTCCCTTGGGGCTCTGAGGGGACATGATTCCCTGAACCACAGAAAAATTAACTTTTAAAGGCGTGATAGTTGATCAACACGAAGTGTGATAGATTGTGCAACAAAACTGATAAAGATCGCCGGAGACCAGAATTCACGAATACAGACAGCATGCTTCCATAAATCGCCATGGCACGTCAGGCTAATGATGAATCGGTCAATAATAAAGATAGCAATATGCTTCAGAAGGCCGAATTTCGATCCAGTTGATTCCACCTCTGGACACTAATGGCTCATAATGCTTGCGTATGAAAGCTCTTTACACCAAAAGAACAAACAACCGGAGAAAGTGGATATCACGTCTTTGGTCCCAGTGTTAACGCCCAAGAAAATTATATGGTACTTTTAGCCACAAATGATTGTTTGCTAGAAAACCTTTCTTGTGTTATAATGCATTTGTTTCCTAACAGCGTGCGTTTAAGTTAGCAAAGTTTTATGACCTCTGAGATTTTTCTGAAGTACGTTATGGACATTTACCTGACAATTTTTATATTTCGTTAATATTTGTATCCAGTGATATGAAAGACAGCATTACAGTATAGCAAATATTATAATTTCTATTAATTCTCCCTATGAAGGCATGGAGCCAATCACTGAAGCTGGTCGTCTTGCAAGAAGCCTGCATCAAAGCATTCATTCACTCTTTCAACCGTGGTTTTTCATGGTTAGGTGGCAGCCACATGCACATTTTCAAATGAATACCAGATTTAGCACCTTGAGCGAACAAGGGAAAACTGAAGTAGTTGCTGCAGAAATGAGGGGAAACGGGAGACAGACATGAAGGGGACGAAGAGGTCAGAGAAAGATCTTGAACTGATGGCACGGTTGTGGAATACTTGGCATAAGCTCGTTGAAGGTCTATGCTCCTTGGGAAGTTAAAAGGTGATGGTGATGTGGCAGTAAGGGAAGGAAGAGTGACAAGTTTAACCTGGGTTGGTATAGAGGGGGTAGAAAAAGGGGATGCGCAAATAGAGGGTTGCGCATAAGAAGGGTAAAAACAGAACAGAGGTTAGGCACGCTTCTCAGCGAGCAGTCAGAGGCGTGAGCCACGTCGGCAAAGAACTTCCACTAAAGAAAGAGGGCAGCCATGTTGAAGTCTATAGTGAAGTAGACAAGGTGTTGTGTAATTTCTTAAATGCACGGAGACAAGATTGGGTAGCAATATCCCAACATATTGATGTTATAAATTCTTGACAAGGCTGAAGAACAAAGGAGCGAGTTAGGCTCCACTCAGAAAAGGGAACGTAGAGTGAATTAGTTACGTCCATACCGTAGTCCTGTTACTCGGCTAAGATAGTGGTCATCTAGAACCAGGGAAAGGGACAACCCCGGAGGAGTCCGGTTATCACTTCAATAACCTGAACCTAAATCGATAGTATCAATAGACAAGAATTTGCCTAGAGGGAGGAAAGGATGTAGATACTAGTAACATCTGAACAATAGTAGGTATAAGAGATTACAATATTGAATATAATTCTCAATGGTGAGCGAGTGTTAAAGAGGAAGTTTGACGGACCAAGATTGTTGGAGGACCGTTTAACAGCAGTCCACATTGTAAATAAACAGTATTTCAGTTCCCTATATGTATAGAAGATATGCTTAGCGTTATGTCGTCGCTCACTGTGTGTGTGTTGTAACCATTCATTAATCATAAAGTTGATCGCTACCTCTGAGGCAAAGAAATCCTGAGTAAGCAAAGGCTGTGTGCAGCAGCCAACTGTTAACTAGCGCTGCCACAGTGATGAATGATGAAGTGTAAGTCACAACAATAACAGACAAATAAACACTTTAATTTATTCCACCACACTTGACAACAGTTTGACACTCACATACATATAACACTCTATGAGACTATCTTAAATAAGTCACTGATAAATTTTCAAATATTCATGTATTAAGTACTGTTACCAATGGAGATCCTGATTCAATTACACAGTGAACCAGGAATCATAATATATTGTAATCACAATTTATATGTACATAATTTATAAATATGAATCTTGTAGTGACATATTTTATTAATATTATAGTATGTGGGTCAGTTGTGTAGTAGTTCTATGAGGTAATACTGGTTTTATATGTCAATCTAAGTTGTTATTTGTCATCATGACTTCAAGTGTTTGTTTCTGTTGGAACTAGTATTGGAGATGTTCTCAGTTCCTGACATTAAAACAATTTATTTCCCCTCTTAGTTTATATATTGTCAGTTTTAGAGGGGCATAATGTTGAGCTCCGCTGGCCACAGATTCTTATCTGTCGTGATGGCGGCAGGAAAAGACTCCTCTGCTCGATAGCCTCCCTGTGTTCTGGAGACACCACACTGATTGCTATATGGACCAAGGAGTATGCGGTCCGCCTCTGGATTCAGCAAAGCTCTGACCAGGTGCTGCTCAATAACTTTAGGACCACGGTCCCTGAAACAAGAAGGTTGTACCTCCTACTTCAGAACTAATTTATAATACCCTTCCAGACTGACCACAATACATAACAAACACTGAGTTCAGAGCGGTAGGCCAACTGTCAGCTTCATCTATAATAATTTTCACCAGTATACTCCTCCCTAATGGTTACTACGCCTCTGCAAGTCCAGCATTATTTCTTTCTAGTCAATAAGATAGGTGTCAGTGTACTATTTGGTAATCCATGTAGTTTTACTTTCCTCTGACACCTTCTGTTCAGGTTGGAGCAACTTATATATATATAGGCCTTGCCTCATGTTCGCTACTGAACCACGCACATATACAGACATAAATTATTAATTTACATTCAATTTTCATTAAAAGATATCAAATATTGCAAGCTTACCACAATTCATGGAATAATAATAAACAGATACGTTGACTGGTGAAGAATAATGGCACAACTTATGGCACAAATTCCGAGCTGCCTCTGTCTCAGGCTTTTATTTATAAAAATATAAGCTGATGCTCAACGCACTGTTGCTTTAGAAAGTATTTTTGAAAATCTGGTGTGGAACTGACGCGTCTAAGTGACTATATCGACGAGTCTAACCAATCATGCCATGTTTACCCAAGCGTTTGAAAAAACAGTACCCTTCCATCCGTCTCCCCTAGCAACGAAAAGTAGTATTTATAGTCCGACTAATCGTGTTTAGCCTTACATTTATTTCTACCCAATCAAATAGGAGGTAACATGGGGACCTCTTTCCGTACAATGGTGGTTTAAAAATCTACCACTGAGCGATTCTGATTTTTGGTGTTGTCTGACAGCACCCCCATTTTATTTTGGCTATAACTTGTTAATTCCTAGACTATTTGCATAACACTTAACATATTCTTTGTCAGCAAGTCACAAGGAACCCAAATATATAAATTTTATGGGGCTAAGTGGCTGCGTTCAAAATATGTATTTTCTTCTACCTCCTGTTTACTTCGAACACGATGTGGTGTCTGGGTACTGTAATGTTTTCAAACGTAAACCGATATAATGTCATTTTTCCTAATAAGCGTTTTTCAGGATTTTAAACATAACTCTCTTTATGGGTAGTGTTTTTTATCACTGACGATTTGAAAAAAAGCTAGTGCTTGTGGCCTTACACGCGTGATGGTAGTAATTGTATATCGCGACGCGTGTTTAGTATTGCAAGTGTTCTGGCTTTTGCCCCTCCCTTTCTTTCTATCTATCTTTAGTCCATCTGTCTTTCGTTTTAGGTACCATAGTGTATAAAATGACATGAATGGAATTTTAAATCTAGGTCAACTTGCGTATCTCAAGGTTTTCTTAGAAAGGCAGTACACGTTTCATTGAAGAAAGCGTAGGCTTTTACTATCAACGTGAAACGTTACAATTTGCAGACGAATTAGAAAACAAGGGGGATTTCGAGTACAGTCATTGTGACAGCACTGTTCTTTACCATTCTTCTTTCCTTTTATTGAAGTTATTTGGTAGGCTTTACATTTACTTTTTAATTTATATATGTGGATTAGAATTTCTCACGACAAATCCTCCCCGCTTAAAACAGACGTTATATGTCAGTCTATAATTCTATATACACATAGAGAAATTTATTATTATTCCTGGGATTTAGGGTGATTCTCATCACACGGATGGCGGCTTAAAAAATCCGCTCCCAGATTTGTTTTTCCACTTATATACTCTATGGAAAACTCATATGGCTGGATCAATAAAGACCAACGGAGTAATCTAGAATTCTCATGTCTAGCCTGTGCTAGAAACGACAAAGGTTTGTGATCCGTTTGCAACTTAAATGCCTTCCCATACAGATAAATATTGAATTTCTTTATCGCCCATATTACTGCAAGACATTCTTTTTCGCTAGTTGAGTAGTTGGTTTCAGCTTTATTCAACTTTCTGCTAGCATATGCCACTGGGCTTAGTTCCCCATCCAATGCATCTGATCTCTGTAGCAGAGTTGCACCTAACCCAATATTACTGGCATCCGTTCTTACTATGAATTCTTGACTTAAGTCAGGTAATTTCAAAATAGGTTTACTTGTGAGCTTTTCCTTCAATTCTTGGTAAGCCATTTCACATTGTGGTGTCCATGTAATTCGATCTGGGTTTCCTTTACGTGTCAAATCAGTTAACGGTGCACATATGGAATTAAAATTTTTGATATACTTTTGGTAAAATCCACATAATGAGACAAAGGATCTCACGTCTTTCTTGGTTTGTGGTCTCGGGGCTTTCTTTAGTTTCTCTAAATTCTTTGGGTCAGGGGTCATGTTTCCCTGATAAACTGAGTGTCCCAAGAATTCTAATTCTTTACATCCAACACAACATTTGGTTGGTCGGGCTGTTAAATTCGCTTCTCTAAGTCGATTAAACAGCATGTTCAGAGAGTCAATGTGTTCCTCAAATGTTTCTGTTGCTATTAGGATATCATCCATAAAATTTGTGATACATGGATTATTCAGAGGGTCCAATAATTTTCTCATCATTCTAGAGAAGACACTAGGTGCATTCTTCAATCCAAATGGCAATCTGTTAAACTCATAGTGTCCTTCTGATGTACTAAAAGCTAGGTATGGTCTAACCTCAGGCTTTACTGGAATCTGATAGTATCCTTTACTCAGATCCACTTTTGAGAAATATTTAGCTTTATTTAGCCTGGCAAACAACTGATTTGTATCCGGCAATGGATCCACCTGTCCTTCTGTAATAGCATTCAGTCTCCTGTAATCTATACAGAGTCTATGTTCTCCAGAGGGTTTCCTTAGGAGTACCACACCGGAACTATACGAAGATTCACTGTGTGAAATAATTCCTTCCTTCAACAAATAGTCTATCTCTTCCTTCAAAGCTTTCTCCTTAGCAAAAGGAATCGAATAGGGTTTCATACAGACAGGTGTGGGGTCTATCAGTTTCATATCATATTCCAATAAAGTTGTATGCCCCGGTCGGTCCGTTAACACCTGTGTATGATTTTCTAGAACCTGTTGCACTCTCTCTTTCTGATTTTTCGTTAAATGTGTACTGATTTTCACCTGTGCCGCTGTCTCACAGGGATGTAATGGATATTCATATGATGAAAGTGGTTCCTTTTTCATCTCCATTGCAATGGACAAGGTTAACAAGTGTGTCTCTTCCTGATGTTCTCTTTCCAAATATTTCTTCAGGAGATTCACATGATAGATTTTTTCTTTCCCCTTCTTATCTATCTTATAATTGGTTCTAGACACCTTCTCTAGAACTGTATATGGACCTTGCCATCCAATTTGTAACTTATTCTGGCTACCGGGTAGAAGAAGCAGTACCTTCTCTCCCACAGCCAAATCTCTGTTTTTAGCTTTCCTGTTATAATAGGCAGCATGTTTCTTCCTGGCTTGTTTCAAATTTTCATTGGCAAGTTTCCAGCCAGTTTTTAAACGAGTGGTCAGCTCATTTACATATTGGTATGAGGATGTAATATTTTCCTCTGCCTTTTCATCAGTCCACGTTCTTAACAGCGCTACATATGGACCTTTAATTTTGTGGACCTCTTTGTCCATGCACCGGTATGGTCTCTTCCACTCGAAGCTCTATAGTGATGATTTTTCTTCCCAGAATTTTCATGCACAAAACGACCGCTACCAATTCTTTTCTTGGGGCTTTCTCCCCACTTAAAATTCTTGATGAGAGATTTCCTCTCTACATCTTCTTCCTCCAGTTTGCTTAAGTCCGATTGAGGGATTTTCGGCTTATCCTGGGGTAAGACATCTTTTTGCACTCTCCGCATAGTGGCCATTGTAAAACAGTTAAGTGAAGCTTGTCCGTGAAAAGGGGCTTCCCATTTCATTTGGTCCACTTTATCAAATTTATTTTTCCTTGTATTGTCAGGCCTAATTTTGCCCCTTGGCATGTCCAGGTCCTGATCAATGTTCCCACTTGTGGGTGTTCCCTCATGTGCTATGCTACACCTTTCTACAAAATTCTCAATGTCCCATCTTGCCTTGGGCCAATAATAATTGTGAGCCACCTTTTGGATGATGGTACCTATTTTCTCATGGTCCCCATCTGGTTTCACATGTAGGCTCCTTATTAATTCTGCCCTATATCTTTTAGGAAGTACCAGCTGTCCCTGACCTTTGGATCTAGCTCCAGTCTTCCTATACATCAACTTGTTTTTCATGTAAAAATCTCCCTTGCCTGGAGTTGTATGACAAGTTGACAATTTCCTGAAACAAGGCTTGAGGGTCTTATCCCCAGCCTGTGCCTTCCTCATCTCTTCTGGAGTGGTATCTAACATAATATCCTCCTCCTTTCTTGAGGTCGACCTGACCTGAAGGGTGGCCATATACACAGGTTTCCTTCTGCAATGGTCAGTGTCATGATTGTCCATCTGACAATTTTTACACCACCTTTTCCTTTGGTTGAAAGATTTTCTTTCATCATATTTCCTTTCATCGAATTGTGGGATTTTATTTTTATAGTCATACCGTGGCCTATCAAATTGGTGCTTACCTTTGTTTTGATCTCTAGGATCAAATTTATTAAAGTTCTGTGGTGCCCTAAAATTATCCACCTGTTTCTTTTTGTTACCTGATACCTCTGCCTGAGCTGCTTGATACCTTTCTGCAACATTTAGCAACTCACCCAGCCTCTCTGCACCTTGTTCCATGAGAAACTTTCTCAGGTCTGGAGCCATGGACTCTCTTAATTGTTCTATAAGGACCATTTCCTTAAGATCTTGGGTTTTCCCCAGAGAAGTCCATTTCTCCAAGTATGTCTCTATCCGTGCAGAGAACTGGTGATAGGTTTCACCTGACAGTAGTTTAGCATTCCAAAATTTCTTCCTATAAAATTCTGCGTTCTTTTCGTATCTTAACAAAAGAGCCTGCTTTAGCATGTCATAATTTTCCTGATCACCTCTGCTCATTTTGGCAAAAACTTCATAAGCTGCCCCACGAAGACCTTGAGATAACTTTAAGCTCCACCTTTCTCTCTCTAACCCATATGTGGTAGCTAATAGTTCATACCTATTTAGATAGCTCTCAATATCATCGTCTTTCTCAACAAAATGATCTAAATGAAAGTTCATAGCTGAGGTTGAGGCTCCCTGACTAGCAGTGGCATCAGAGGTAAAGGGACTGGCACCATTTTCAGAAGCATGGCCTTGAAACTCAAACTCCCTTAGTCGTAACTCATGTTCCCTTTGTAATCTCTTCTCCTCCTTTTCTGCTTCCCTCTCTGCAGCTAATCTCTTGTCTTCCCTTTCTGCAGCTTTCTTTCGGCCTCTTTTTCTAATCTTCTTTCTTCCCGTTCAATATATTTGTCACATTCAGCAGTGACATAAGCAATCATAATTTGCCCGTCCATTCCTAACTCTTTCGCAGTCTGTACAGCAGCAGATCGAAATTTGGCCAGGTCCGCCATTTTCTAACTGATAAATGTCTAAAATATCTAACTACACAATTTTATGTATGACTAATTAACTTAGGACACACAGGCACTGAGAGCTCAACCTTATTTATTTTCACCCAAGGATACCTTTTAAATTGTATTAATTCCCAATATATATAACAGGAGAAAGTTCAATATCCCGGACCGGACCCCAATATATGTGGTAAAGTGGGATGTTATAAATATTTATAGGGGACTTAGTGTACTGACTGAGATCAGCTGTGAAGGTATCTGTATCTAATAAGTGTAGTGTAATACAGGTGACCTTACATGCTACCACATATTTATATCTCAGTCAGAATTATTCTGGAATATAGTGATGACTACGTTGAATGTCTAGGGTTTTGTAAATGATGAAGTGTAAGTCACAACAATAACAGACAAATAAACACTTTAATTTATTCCACCACACTTGACAACAGTTTGACACTCACATACATATAACACTCTATGAGACTATCTTAAATAAGTCACTGATAAATTTTCAAATATTCATGTATTAAGTACTGTTACCAATGGAGATCCTGATTCAATTACACAGTGAACCAGGAATCATAATATATTGTAATCACAATTTATATGTACATAATTTATAAATATGAATCTTGTAGTGACATATTTTATTAATATTACAATATGTGGGTCAGTTGTGTAGTAGTTCTATGAGGTAATACTGGTGTTATATGTCAATCTAAGTTGTTATTTGTCATCATGACTTCAAGTGTTTTTTTCTGTTGGAACTAGTATTGGAGATGTTCTCAGTTCCTGACATTAAAACAATTTATTTCCCCTCTTAGTTTATATACTGTCAGTTTTAGAGGGGCATAATGTTGAGCTCCGCTGGCCACAGATTCTTATCTGTCGTGATGGCGGCAGGAAAAGACTCCTCTGTTCGATAGCCTCCCTGTGTTCTGGAGACACCACACTGATTGCTATATGGACCAAGGAGTATGCTGTCCGCCTCTGGATTCAGCAAAGCTCTGACCAGGTGCTGCTCAATAACTTTAGGACCACGGTCCCTGAAAGAAGAAGGTTGTACCTCCTACTTCAGAACTAATTTATAATACCCTTCCAGACTGACCACAATACATAACAAACACTGAGTTCAGAGCGGTAGGCCAACTGTCAGCTTCATCTATAATAATTTTCACCAGTATACTCCTCCCTAATGGTTACTACGCCTCTGCAAGTCCAGCATTATTTCTTTCCAGTCAATAAGATAGGTGTCAGTGTACTATTTGGTAATTCCATGTAGTTTTACTTTCCTCTGACACCTTCTGTTCAGGTTGGAGCAACTTATATATATATAGGCCTTGCCTCATGTTCGCTACTGAACCACGCACATATACAGACATAAATTATTAATTTACATTCAATTTTCATTAAAAGATATCAAATATTTCAAGCTTACCACAATTCATGGAATAATAATAAACAGATACGTTGACTGGTGAAGAATAATGGCACAACTTATGGCACAAATTCCGAGCTGCCTCTGTCTCAGGCTTTTATTTATAAAAATATAAGCTGATGCTCAACGCACTGTTGCTTTAGAAAGTATTTTTGAAAATCTGGTGTGGAACTGACGCGTCTAAGTGACTATATCGACGAGTCTAACCAATCATGCCATGTTTACCCAAGCGTTTGAAAAAACAGTACCCTTCCATCCGTCTCCCCTAGCAACGAAAAGTAGTATTTATAGTCCGACTAATCGTGTTTAGCCTTACATTTATTTCTACCCAATCAAATAGGAGGTAACATGGGGACCTCTTTCCGTACAATGGTGGTTTAAAAATCTACCACTGAGCGATTCTGATTTTTGGTGTTGTCTGACAGCACCCCCATTTTATTTTGGCTATAACTTGTTAATTCCTAGACTATTTGCATAACACTTAACATATTCTTTGTCAGCAAGTCACAAGGAACCCAAATATATAAATTTTATGGGGCTAAGTGGCTGCGTTCAAAATATGTATTTTCTTCTACCTCCTGTTTACTTCGAACACGATGTGGTGTCTGGGTACTGTAATGTTTTCAAACGTAAACCGATATAATGTCATTTTTCCTAATAAGCGTTTTTCAGGATTTTAAACATAACTCTCTTTATGGGTAGTGTTTTTTATCACTGACGATTTGAAAAAAAGCTAGTGCTTGTGGCCTTACACGCGTGATGGTAGTAATTGTATATCGCGACGCGTGTTTAGTATTGCAAGTGTTCTGGCTTTTGCCCCTCCCTTTCTTTCTATCTATCTTTAGTCCATCTGTCTTTCGTTTTAGGTACCGTAGTGTATAAAATGACAGGAATGGAATTTTAAATCTAGGTCAACTTGCGTATCTCAAGGTTTTCTTAGAAAGGCAGTACACGTTTCATTGAAGAAAGCGTAGGCTTTTACTATCAACGTGAAACGTTACAATTTGCAGACGAATTAGAAAACAAGGGGGATTTCGAGTACAGTCATTGTGACAGCACTGTTCTTTACCATTCTTCTTTCCTTTTATTGAAGTTATTTGGTAGGCTTTACATTTACTTTTTAATTTATATATGTGGATTAGAATTTCTCACGACAAATCCTCCCCGCTTAAAACAGACGTTATATGTCAGTCTATAATTCTATATACACATAGAGAAATTTATTATTATTCCTGGGATTTAGGGTGATTCTCATCACACGGATGGCGGCTTAAAAAATCCGCTCCCAGATTTGTTTTTCCACTTATATACTCTATGGAAAACTCATATGGCTGGATCAATAAAGACCAACGGAGTAATCTAGAATTCTCATGTCTAGCCTGTGCTAGAAACGACAAAGGTTTGTGATCCGTTTGCAACTTAAATGCCTTCCCATACAGATAAATATTGAATTTCTTTATCGCCCATATTACTGCAAGACATTCTTTTTCGCTAGTTGAGTAGTTGGTTTCAGCTTTATTCAACTTTCTGCTAGCATATGCCACTGGGCTTAGTTCCCCATCCAATGCATCTGATCTCTGTAGCAGAGTTGCACCTAACCCAATATTACTGGCATCCGTTCTTACTATGAATTCTTGACTTAAGTCAGGTAATTTCAAAATAGGTTTACTTGTGAGCTTTTCCTTCAATTCTTGGTAAGCCATTTCACATTGTGGTGTCCATGTAATTCGATCTGGGTTTCCTTTACGTGTCAAATCAGTTAACGGTGCACATATGGAATTAAAATTTTTGATATACTTTTGGTAAAATCCACATAATGAGACAAAGGATCTCACGTCTTTCTTTTTTTGTGGTCTCGGGGCTTTCTTTAGTTTCTCTAAATTCTTTGGGTCAGGGGTCATGTTTCCCTGATAAACTGAGTGTCCCAAGAATTCTAATTCTTTACATCCAACACAACATTTTGGTTGGTCGGGCTGTTTAAATTCGCTTCTCTAAGTCGATTAAACAGCATGTTCAGAGAGTCAATGTGTTCCTCAAATGTTTCTGTTGCTATTAGGATATCATCCATAAAATTTGTGATACATGGATTATTCAGAGGGTCCAATAATTTTCTCATCATTCTAGAGAAGACACTAGGTGCATTCTTCAATCCAAATGGCAATCTGTTAAACTCATAGTGTCCTTCTGATGTACTAAAAGCTAGGTATGGTCTAACCTCAGGCTTTACTGGAATCTGATAGTATCCTTTACTCAGATCCACTTTTGAGAAATATTTAGCTTTATTTAGCCTGGCAAACAACTGATTTGTATCCGGCAATGGATCCACCTGTCCTTCTGTAATAGCATTCAGTCTCCTGTAATCTATACAGAGTCTATGTTCTCCAGAGGGTTTCCTTAGGAGTACCACACCGGAACTATACGAAGATTCACTGTGTGAAATAATTCCTTCCTTCAACAAATAGTCTATCTCTTCCTTCAAAGCTTTCTCCTTAGCAAAAGGAATCGAATAGGGTTTCATACAGACAGGTATGGGGTCTATCAGTTTCATATCATATTCCAATAAAGTTGTATGCCCCGGTCGGTCCGTTAACACCTGTGTATGATTTTCTAGAACCTGTTGCACTCTCTCTTTCTGATTTTTCGTTAAATGTGTACTGATTTTCACCTGTGCCGCTGTCTCACAGGGATGTAATGGATATTCATATGATGAAAGTGGTTCCTTTTTCATCTCCATGGCGATGGACAAGGTTAACAAGTGTGTCTCTTCCTGATGTTCTCTTTCCAAATATTTCTTCAGGAGATTCACATGATAGATTTTTTCTTTCCCCTTCTTATCTATCTTATAATTGGTTCTAGACACCTTCTCTAGAACTGTATATGGACCTTGCCATCCAATTTGTAACTTATTCTGGCTACCGGGTAGAAGAAGCAGTACCTTCGCTCCCACAGCCAAATCTCTGTTTTTAGCTTTCCTGTTATAATAGGCAGCATGTTTCTTCCTGGCTTGTTTCAAATTTTCATTGGCAAGTTTCCAGCCAGTTTTTAAACGAGTGGTCAGCTCATTTACATATTGGTATGAGGATGTAATATTTTCCTCTGCCTTTTCATCAGTCCACGTTCTTAACAGCGCTACATATGGACCTTTAATTTTGTGGACCTCTTTGTCCATGCACCGGTATGGTCTCTTCCACTCGAAGCTCTATAGTGATGATTTTTCTTCCCAGAAATTTCATGCACAAAACGACCGCTACCAATTCTTTTCTTGGGGCTGTCTCCCCACTTAAAATTCTTGATGAGAGATTTCCTCTCTACATCTTCTTCCTCCAGTTTGCTCAAGTCCGATTGAGGGATTTTCGGCTTATCCTGGGGTAAGACATCTTTTTGCACTCTCTGCATAGTGGCCATTGTAAAACAGTTAAGTGAAGCTTGTCCGTGAAAAGGGGCTTCCCATTTCATTGGGTCCACTTTATTAAATTTATTTTTCCTTGTATTGTCAGGCCTAATTTTGCCCCGTGGCATGTCCAGGTCCTGATCAATGTTCCCACTTGTGGGTGTTCCCTCATGTGCTATGCTACACCTTTCTACAAAATTCTCAATGTCCCATCTTGCCTTGGGCCAATAATAATTGTGAGCCACCTTTTGGATGATGGTACCTATTTTCTCATGGTCCCAATCTGGTTTCACATGTAGGCTCCTTATTAATTCTGCCCTATATCTTTTAGGAAGTACCAGCTGTCCCTGACCTTTGGATCTAGCTCCAGTCTTCCTATACATCAACTTGTTTTTCATGTAAAAATCTCCCTTGCCTGGAGTTGTATGACAAGTTGACAATTTCCTGAAACAAGGCTTGAGGGTCTTATCCCCAGCCTGTGCCTTCCTCATCTCTTCTGGAGTGGTATCTAACATAATATCCTCCTCCTTTCTTGAGGTCGACCTGACCTGAAGGGTGGCCATATACACAGGTTTCCTTCTGCAATGGTCAGTGTCATGATTGTCCATCTGACAATTTTTACACCACCTTTTTCCTTGGTTGAAAGATTTTCTTTCATCATATTTCCTTTCATCGAATTGTGGGATTTTATTTTTATAGTCATACCGTGGCCTATCAAATTGGTGCTTACCTTTGTTTTGATCTCTAGGATCAAATTTATTAAAGTTCTGTGGTGCCCTAAAATTATCCACCTGTTTCTTTTTATTACCTGATACCTCTGCCTGAGCTGCTTGATACCTTTCTGCAACATTTAGCAACTCACCCAGCCTCTCTGCACCTTGTTCCATGAGAAACTTTCTCAGGTCTGGAGCCATGGACTCTCTTAATTGTTCTATAAGGACCATTTCCTTAAGATCTTGGGTTTTCCCCAGAGAAGTCCATTTCTCCAAGTATGTCTCTAACCGTGCAGAGAACTGGTGATAGGTTTCACCTGACAGTAGTTTAGCATTCCAAAATTTCTTCCTATAAAATTCTGCGTTTTTTTCGTATCTTAACAAAAGAGCCTGCTTTAGCATGTCATAATTTTCCTGATCACCTCTGCTCATTTTGGCAAAAACTTCATAAGCTGCCCCACGAAGACCTTGAGATAACTTTAAGCTCCACCTTTCTCTCTCTAACCCATATGTGGTAGCTAATAGTTCATACCTATTTAGATAGCTCTCAATATCATCGTCTTTCTCAACAAAATGATCTAAATGAAAGTTCATAGCTGAGGTTGAGGCTCCCTGACTAGCAGTGGCATCAGAGGTAAAGGGACTGGCACCATTTTCAGAAGCATGGCCTTGAAACTCAAACTCCCTTAGTCGTAACTCATGTTCCCTTTGTAATCTCTTCTCCTCCTTTTCTGCTTCCCTCTCTGCAGCTAATCTCTTGTCTTCCCTTTCTGCAGCTAATTTCTTCTCTTCTCTTTCTGCAGCCTGTCTCCTTTCCTCTGCTTCCAATTTCTTAGCCTCAGCCTCAATCTGTAACCTCTTAATTTCTTTTTCAGCCTCTAACCTCTTATCTTCAGCCAACCTTTCAGATTCTAATTTTCTTTCGGCCTCTTTTTCTAATCTTCTTTCTTCCCGTTCAATATATTTGTCACATTCAGCAGTGACATAAGCAATCATAATTTGCCCGTCCATTCCTAACTCTTTTGCAGTCTGTACAGCAGCAGATCGAAATTTGGCCAGGTCCGCCATTTTCTAACTGATAAATGTCTAAAATATCTAACTACACAATTTTATGTATGACTAATTAACTTAGGACACACAGGCACTGAGAGCTCAACCTTATTTATTTTCACCCAAGGATACCTTTTAAATTGTATTAATTCCCAATATATATAACAGGAGAAAGTTCAATATCCCGGACCGGACCCCAATATATGTGGTAAAGTGGGATGTTATAAATATTTATAGGGGACTTAGTGTACTGACTGAGATCAGCTGTGAAGGTATCTGTATCTAATAAGTGTAGTGTAATACAGGTGACCTTACATGCTACCACATATTTATATCTCAGTCAGAATTATTCTGGAATATAGTGATGACTACGTTGAATGTCTAGGGTTTTGTAAATGATGAAGTGTAAGTCACAACAATAACAGACAAATAAACACTTTAATTTATTCCACCACACTTGACAACAGTTTGACACTCACATACATATACCACTCTATGAGACTATCTTAAATAAGTCACTGATAAATTTTCAAATATTCATGTATTAAGTACTGTTACCAATGGAGATCCTGATTCAATTACACAGTGAACCAGGAATCATAATATATTGTAATCACAATTTATATGTACATAATTTATAAATATGAATCTTGTAGTGACATATTTTATTAATATTACAATATGTGGGTCAGTTGTGTAGTAGTTCTATGAGGTAATACTGGTGTTATATGTCAATCTAAGTTGTTATTTGTCATCATGACTTCAAGTGTTTTTTTCTGTTGGAACTAGTATTGGAGATGTTCTCAGTTCCTGACATTAAAACAATTTATTTCCCCTCTTAGTTTATATACTGTCAGTTTTAGAGGGGCATAATGTTGAGCTCCGCTGGCCACAGATTCTTATCTGTCGTGATGGCGGCAGGAAAAGACTCCTCTGTTCGATAGCCTCCCTGTGTTCTGGAGACACCACACTGATTGCTATATGGACCAAGGAGTATGCTGTCCGCCTCTGGATTCAGCAAAGCTCTGACCAGGTGCTGCTCAATAACTTTAGGACCACGGTCCCTGAAAGAAGAAGGTTGTACCTCCTACTTCAGAACTAATTTATAATACCCTTCCAGACTGACCACAATACATAACAAACACTGAGTTCAGAGCGGTAGGCCAACTGTCAGCTTCATCTATAATAATTTTCACCAGTATACTCCTCCCTAATGGTTACTACGCCTCTGCAAGTCCAGCATTATTTCTTTCCAGTCAATAAGATAGGTGTCAGTGTACTATTTGGTAATTCCATGTAGTTTTACTTTCCTCTGACACCTTCTGTTCAGGTTGGAGCAACTTATATATATATATATAGGCTTTGCCTCATGTTCGCTACTGAACCACGCATATATACAGACATAAATTATTAATTTACATTCAATTTTCATTAAAAGATATCAAATATTTCAAGCTTACCACAATTCATGGAATAATAATAAACAGATACGTTGACTGGTGAAGAATAATGGCACAACTTATGGCACAAATTCCGACCTGCCTCTGTCTCAGGCTTTTATTTATAAAAATATAAGCTGATGCTCAACGCACTGTTGCTTTAGAAAGTATTTTTGAAAATCTGGTGTGGAACTGACGCGTCTAAGTGACTATATCGACGAGTCTAACCAATCATGCCATGTTTACCCAAGCGTTTGAAAAAACAGTACCCTTCCATCCGTCTCCCCTAGCAACGAAAAGTAGTATTTATAGTCCGACTAATCGTGTTTAGCATTACATTTATTTCTACCCAATCAAATAGGAGGTAACATGGGGACCTCTTTCCGTACAATGGTGGTTTAAAAATCTACCACTGAGCGATTCTGATTTTTGGTGTTGTCTGACAGCACCCCCATTTTATTTTGGCTATAACTTGTTAATTCCTAGACTATTTGCATAACACTTAACGTATTCTTTGTCAGCAAGTCACAAGGAACCCAAATATATAAATTTTATGGGGCTAAGTGGCTGCGTTCAAAATATGTATTTTCTTCTACCTCCTGTTTACTTCGAACACGATGTGGTGTCTGGGTACTGTAATGTTTTCAAACGTAAACCGATATAATGTCATGTTTCCTAATAAGCGTTTTTCAGGATTTTAAACATAACTCTCTTTATGGGTAGTGTTTTTTATCACTGACGATTTGAAAAAAAGCTAGTGCTTGTGGCCTTACACGCGTGATGGTAGTAATTGTGTATCGCGACGCGTGTTTAATGTTGCAAGTGTTCTGGCTTTTGCCCCTCCCTTTCTTTCTATCTATCTTTAGTCCATCTGTCTTTCGTTTTAGGTACCATAGTGTATAAAATGACATGAATGGAATTTTAAATCTAGGTCAACTTGCGTATCTCAAGGTTTTCTTAGAAAGGCAGTACACGTTTCATTGAAGAAAGCGTAGGCTTTTACTATCAACGTGAAACGTTACAATTTGCAGACGAATTAGAAAACAAGGGGGATTTCGAGTACAGTCATTGTGACAGCACTGTTCTTTACAATTCTTCTTTCCTTTTATTGAAGTTATTTGGTAGGCTTTACATTTACTTTTTAATTTATATATGTGGATTAGAATTTCTCACGACAATGACATTGATGATATTGATGACATTGATGATATTGATGACATTGATGATAGTGATGACAATGATGACATGCCTGACGGAGCAGTAATCATATTCTTTCTTTGCCTCCTCAGATATCCTCTTGAAGCTACGGGGGAAAACAATACAGGGAAGGCCGCAGAGCCACATAGCATAACGATAAAGTGCAGAAATCACGTGTGACGTGAAGGGCAGAGACACAATCTGTAGTGTGAATAGCAAAAGCACCCTGCGATAAACATCTGCTAGGAGTTGATTTGGATGCATGACTTCCTCTTCTCATTCCCTTTAATATAACCATATATATTTCCATCATATAGTTCGCGGTATGTCTTCTTCTTCTTCTTTCGTCCTGAAAAAGACGTTGGTTGTGTTGTGTCCGTTTACAGCGAAGCTGTGATATTTGCGCATTTCGGCCAACACATCCGACCTCAGCACGGTATTTTTGGGACCGGGTAGCCTTCCCTCTTCGATCCCTACTCACTCAGCCAGACTGCAGTGATGCAGCCTGTTTCCAAGACCACCACTTGGAGGTGGAGTAGGGTCTTGGTCAGCTCTGGTTCGCTGATTCTGACGCAAGCAGTCAAGGTATAGGTCGCCAACTGCATTCCTCACTGTTGACGCGTCTTAGGTCTCGCGGTATGTCTAAGGCTTCTCTAACTGCCACTGTTTCTCATTCATATATGTATACTTCTACATCTTGTAGTGGCGTATCTTCCAGTACAATCTTCTATCCTGCATTTATTATCTGTGTTTTCTCTCCCTGTATTTTCAGACCCATTTGCCGTGATCTCACTTCAAGTATTTTATTTTTGTCTTGCATCTGGTAACGTTTATGGGGCGAAAGTACCAGGTCATAGGCAAAATATAGGTGGTCAAGCTGTTTAGTCAAAGTCCACTTGATTCCATTCATGTTGGCTGAGGTCGATGGTTTCATAACCCAATCTATAGCCAAAATGATGCTCCCGCACTTTTCTGCTACCTTGTGGGTTTCAGTCAAAGACTGGTCTTCCTTCTTTGGTCTACCTCTGGCTATGTTACCCCGTGGATTCCAGAACAAACGCTACCTGGCAAAGCTATCAATAAGTTTCCTAAGTTTGTGCCCAATTCATCTTCAGCGTCTTCTTCTCGCCTATAGTTCCACTGGCGCGTGTCTGCTACTTTTAACCAGTTCCACATTAGTAATTTTGTCATAGCACTTTAATTCTATTCTATGCAATCACCCATTTATGAAAGTCTATAACTTTTTGGTTGTTTTCTAGTTCCCCATGTTCCAGAAGACATGACGTGCAGAGATCTTCACGAAGGACACCTTTCAGAACTGTTTTGGATAAGAGCTGAACAGCCATTGAAGAGGTTCAATAAAAGTGGTAGCTTTGGAAACAGCCCTTTGACGGCAGAGCTGAAGACGACGCAAATTGGAAATTGCTAGCAAGAAACTGTTTGGTTTGGTTTTAAGGCCTATCTTCATTTCACGTGGACTGCATCAATGCTCCGATCTCCTCCCTTAGATTTCACATGGAGGATCTCAGCATAGTGCACGAACTTTGTAGCGCCGGCGAGAATCCCAATGTGTATATATAGGAATCACACATTCCATAAATATTTTTGTGGTAGGTAGATTTCTAATTTTTAAATTTTGCCAGAGCAGCGGCCAATGGCCTACTCTTTACGATTTCCAACTTCCGTAAGATTTTTAGCATGCGCAATTTGCACTGGGGACTTCCTATTTTTTCACCCTTATCTGAGAAAGCTAGGCATCCGATCTCACTACCCAGCAGACTGGGGGGAGTGTAACAACATCTATACCACTGGTTCTGGAAAAAAAACTGCATAAATTGTATATTCCCTCTACTGGGAATCGAACCCGGTACCTTACAAATTCGAGACGGACGCCATACCTCTTAGCCACTTCGACTCCTCCACAGCTGTTATAAACCTGTGCTCAAGGCTGAACGAAATGGATTGATTGTCGATGATGACGCAGCTGGCCCCGTGCTCAAATTTCTTTACGATCTTTTACGATAAGCTGGGTAAGGCTCACCGGTCCTTTTCGGTGCTCTTTCAAAATATCGGAATGGGAATCCTCATAGGCACACTTTATACACAGAGCCTCATGCAACGACATACTTAGGTATACAAATACACCCATGCAAGCTCACATATAGAGCACACATACAAACAGACATTCACACATTCATTTACTCTTTTACTCATTGTTAAGAATTGAACCACCATATACAGTGCTGAAAACCTGCATCAAAGCCCCCGTGCTGTTGTAATTGTGGTTTCTGTAGCAACTTTCTTTTACAAACGAGGTTACGAATCTGATGCATGTACTCATATTGTCGCAACTTACGGCATGCCAGAGGTATCTCTACCAAGAGTAATCGTGTGCGAAGGTAGATGTGAGATGTAGAAATCTGGAGGTGGGAGTGCAATACTCTTCTATCAGCTGTCTTCCTTCTGGCCTGGTTCCAATCTAGGCCTCGGTGCTTAAGAGACTGCCTAATGTTGTCCTCCCAGCGGACTCTGTGTCGTCCTGGAGGTCTGGAGAGACACACAAATACCCACAAACACTCATACACAAATACTAGCATATACACACTTACACACCAATAAACACTCCTACATACAAATTCATATGCAGACATATGTCACAGAATTGGTCGTTCGCCTTTTCTCATTCTTTCTCTCTCTGCAACTATCTATTTATTTCTTCATTTTACGCACATAAATCTGTCCCATCGTCGCGCTTTAGATTCGTTGACCTATTTTCATACTGCAATAGTGTTATTTCACCGCTAATTAACGATCCTTAAGGATTAATTGTAATCGCGTTAATTGTTAAACCAGGGTGACTTCATACGGTCAAAAGGAAAGTATTGGTGAGTTTCTAAGTAATCCTTTCCAGTCAGACGCATGCCCGTCTGGGGGCATTGTTCACTACAACCGCGTTCAGACACTTGGGCGGATAATACAAAAGAAAATACATGTGATAATTGCTTAACTACCTTCCGACCAGACATTGTCTGTGTAATTATTATAGAGAAACCCGTCTGGGTAGAAAAATTGGCGATGTTACAAATCGTAATTTAAAAGGTTACTTAAGAGAACGGAAGAAATCGGGCCCAATATGGTAAATGAGGTCTTGTGTTTAAATTTTAAAATGATATTTAAAATACGCGGAGGAAATAGTTGGGAAAAACTTTATTATATCACGCTAAATTGAATACAATTGGCTGGGCAATTCTAGTTGTTATAAACTACACTTATGATTGGAGCCTGGTCAGATCGTAACAACCACGTGCATGGGAAGAAAGTTGCAATATAATCCGACACTTTCGCCGGTTTATAGCACTATGAAATTCACCTCGTCAAGAAGACAGTCAGAGAGTCAGAGTAAGGAATAGGATCAGAATTCCATTTATCGGACCGGACCTTGAGCAGCTTAAGAGACTGCCTAATGTTGTCCTCCTAGAAGACGCTGTGTCGTCCTGGAGGTCTGGAGAGACATTCACATACAAATTCTCACAAACATACATAACAAATACTAGCATATATAAACATACATACCAATAAACACTCCTGCATACAAAGGCATATGCAGATATACACAAACGCATACACATTAGCAGATTAACTCCGCACTTATATAACAAACACAGCATTCAAAATACATACACACATACCTGCAACGCTCGCTAAAAATAGACAAGAACTCGAAAACATTGGCACACGCAAACAACGTTTATGTAACTATATCATACAAACAACGTTACGATAACACCCCCCCCCCCCAAACACACACACACAAACACACACACTCACACTCACAATCACCTGTATTAGAGCCATATAAACAAACACTCGTAGAAATTAATAGAGAAAAAAGGAAATAATATGTGAAACTTGCATGCATTCAAAAACTGAATCCAAAGCTGCCATTCATCATGGCATGACATCTGAATATCTCTTCATCGGCGCCCGCAGTTATCTATCATTCACGTTTATTGTGCTGTGCGAAAATGCTGTGTTAAAAGAATGATCAAAATATCAAATTGGGTCTATCAGGCATCGTTGTCTATGATCTATTATTTATTCAAGCCGTTTCAGAACCGCGTGGTTCTACTTTCATTATTAAGTTTTTTTTTCGTTATTCTCCGATCGGGTGTGGTCTTTTTATATGTGTAAGGACAGTTGTGCTAGATGTTGTTCAGATCCATGTGCCTCGTGTCCGGGTGCAAAAATTTCATTGTCTTCATCTACCACGCCTGTTGGCGCAGGAAATCATGACTCGTCACAACTTCCTGTCTCCAGTACTATTTATCAATTCTGCTGTTGACTTCTTTCCATGTCACGATGTGAAACTGTTCAGTATCTGTCATCCTTTATCTCTTGTCCCAACAACCTTCACTGTTGTGACGATATATTTCAGTTTTTGTTTTCTTCTCAACACAAGCCCAAATAAAGTGAACTGTTTCTTTCTAACATAAAGAATAAGCTTCCTTTGCGCACAGGGCTCTTCCAGGACATCTTCATTACTATTGTCTTTTATTTTCTCCTCTTGTTAGTTATCCATGGTATTTTAACGCTTTTCTGTAAAACCACATCTCTGTGGCCACTAGAGCTTGTCCTGTTTGTTTACTAATTACACTGACTAACAAAAAAAAACTTTTTTTTTCTTTCTCTAACATTTCTATGTTTTTCTGGTCAATTTTAATGCGCTGTTTTTAAATCTGCAAACCGTTTTTCTCTATCAGGTCGGGATCTCTAGAAATACGCAATTGAAGTTTTTTAACAACGCATACAGTATTACAACATCATTTGTACAAGAAGTATAACAGTTATGTAGGCTTGAATTTCTTTGCAGTCGACTTTCGTCGGTGAATGGCATGTGGTACATCGCGATGAAGCATCCAACAACAATCGGCAAGCATGGTCACACTCCACCGTCCATGATAACGTGACTCCATTACAGCGATATCTTGATGGAATCGTTCTCCATGTTCATCGCTGACTTCGCCAAGGTTGTCAGGGGAAAAGTCAAGATGCGAATCGAGCAAATGGATTTTGAGGGACATGTTACAGCCCATAATTCTGTATGCATCTATGCACTGCTTAACAATATGCACATAGTCGACAGATTTGTGATTTCCCAGAAAGTTATCGACGACCGATTTGAATGCCATCAATGCGCGAAGTTCACTACCATGTAACAAGTTCTCGAATTGTTTGTCTGCAATAACTTTCCTAATCTGAGGTCCTACAAAGATACCTTCCTTTATCTTTGCATCGCTAATTTGCGGAAACTTTTCTCGAAGATAAGTGAAAGCTTTGCTCGTTTTATCTAACGCTTTTACGAAACACTTCATGAGCCCCAACTTTATATGTAACGGTGGTAAAATGATGCTGTCTTTGTTAACTAATGGCTCGTGTATTACATTTTTATGCCCGAGCTGCATATGATCCCTGATAGGCCACACCTTTCTTGCATAATGTTCCTGTTTGTTGCGGCTGTCCCATTCACATAGGAAGCAACAAAATTTAGTATACCCAGTCTGCATGCCCGTGAGAATTGCAATGACCTTTAGGTCTCCACAAATCCGCCATTGGTAGTCATTGTACTTTATTTTTGCCAAAAGTATAGCCATATTGTCATAATTTCTTTCATATGAACAGAGTAGGCGACTGGAATTGATGAAAATAAATTTCCATTATGCAATAACACGGCTTTTAGACTAGTCTTGGAGGAGTCGATGAAAAGTCGCCATTCGTTGACTATGTGCTCATGACCGAGGTGCACCATTAGACCTTTTACATCTTTGCAATAGCAAATGTCATCATCCATCTCAAAGTATTGAACAAGTTCTCTGTGTCTATGACGAAATTTAGATATCGGAGTATTGGGCGCTAAAAGATTCCATTCTTTGAGTCGCGAACCGAGTAATTCCGCTTGTCCTTTGGTGAGAGCGAGATCACGTATTTGATCTGAAAATTCTGAATGGTTAATTAAGTGAACACCATCATTCACCGGTATATAATCCGAGTCAGAATTAGTTTCTAAAGCAGGTAAACTATCACTTTCTGATGTTTTCATTCACGTCCAACGGATATTGTTCTGGTGGAACTGGGATCGGCACACGTGATTGGATCATGAGGCACTGGTTTCGAAACCGATTCAATATTTGGATAAACCACAGACTTTCTAGTTTTAAAAGTGAAACCATAGATATTTGTCAAGCAGAAGTAACAATCATAGCGTGATTTGTCGATTCACGCCATATTACTGGCACTCCAAAAGGCATCGACTTATGTTTCGGCGATTTTCGTAACCAACCTGCCAATGTATTTGCACAAGTCGAACAAACTGCATTTGGCTTCCAAGATTTATTTGCATCATCAACTTTCGAATCGAAATAAAGTTCATATGCTTTCTTTAGCAATGGTGTAAAGTTTTTCTGGTGAACACGATCTGTAAAATATCCGCACACGTAACAGAACAGATCAGCCGAACTTCTACAACTTTTAGAAGCCATATTTCACTCGGAATTATTTCAAAATACAGTAACTATTTGAAATATAACGTAACATATGTCATACATCTTTTAGCAGTATAAAAAGTAGAATTATTTTGCATTTTATTAATTTTTAAAAAGTTATATAGTAAAAATGAAACGGAGCAAATAACGGTTTCCCAAAAATATATTTATTCACAAATATCTTAAGAACCCAACGTGATAGAGATAAACGGATTTCAAATTTGAAATCAGCGCAAGAAACTGACCTAAGAACACTTATTCTTATATAAGAAAGAAAAATGTTGTTTGTCAGTGTTACCTGTCGCGGCTTTTCTCCATTGATCTGCCGTAGTGGTCCACAGACAGCCCGAAGTAAAAGGATGAGTTTTTTTCAAAGGCGGCAACCTTCGCTCAAGATTACTCTTGGCAGAGATGTAAATAGGATGATGATGCTTCTATTTCAGGGAGTCTCAAAGGGATTTAGAATGGCAAGTACAATAACTGCGTCTTCTAAGTTTGTTGTAACTTTTATATTTTCAGCCCAATTCTGTGAGAAAATAAGTATGTGTCTCGTATTAATTTGTACTTTATGAGACCAAAGCCGAAGATAATTCAGCAAAGTATTAATTATATTATTAGTTCGGTGTATAAATATTTTTTTTAAAAATTACTCTGGTGCAAACATCAGATTCACTCAACCAAGTTATCAATTCCAACTTAAGATTTATATTTACACACACACCCACACACATATATCATTGTTGTAATCAAGATAAACTTGGGAGTTTTAATTTTTCCTGTGGTCATGCCCACGAAATTTAATATTCGCTACCCTCTATCTTCAACCAAGCTCACCGGAAACACTTACGCAAACTAAATATGGTGACCAGACACATAATTCGTGCTACAGTACTGTGTAGATTAACGTGTGCATTTATCTAAACAAATACTCCAGACGTTGTTCAAAGCGACCATGTGGTTATTATCCTTACTCTATTGTGATCGCTACTCCAAGCAGACTCTTACAATTTACAAGATAAACCAGTCACATGCGGTCAAGCCTAACAACTGTGGGTGTTGATGGAGAGGGTCTTCCCGAGGATAAGATAAGTATTGGTAGTTGATAGTGTGAAATGAAGATAATGATCGGATTAAAAGAAAAATGGATTGACTGAATATGTCACTTAATGTCTGTTTCTTCACATTGTACTTAACTCACTTCCGTATGTCAGGATCGGTTCTATATAACACTGAAGAGCTCTATTTGACATCCTCAAATAATTAAATTTTAAAAAATCTCTATATCTGATAAGAATTCAAAATGAGAGCATATAAAAGATTGTTTTTAAGATAGCTGGACGCGGCACAGTTTACGGAGATAATTTTCTCATGTGATTGCTACAGTATCCAAACTGGTGGGCACAGAACGTGTACCAACCACTTTGCTCGACAACAGGGCTCTGTCAATGTCAAAAAAGGGCCCAGTCTGCAATTCCTATCTCCATGTTTTGTGTGTGTGTGTGTGTGTGTGTGTGTGTCCCTCTACCCTTTTTACCCTTATGATTCTAGAGCAAGAATCGCCTTGTTTTGCAATGAACAGGTTTCTTTATTGTGTATCCTATCAATCGTCAACGTCTTCTTTCCATCTCTTGTTCCATTGTTACTTGTCTGGGTCTTGTCATCAGTTCCACCTTGGCGTTCCATTTTGATCATTCTCTTCTACGCCCGCTCTCATTTCTGAAAGTCTGTAGTTTCTTGGTTACTTCTTTTGTTAAGTCTTCCTGTTTCAGATCAATAAACGAAGACTGACTTGACATCTGAGTTGAAGATCTTTAGTTTTGCATTGAACTTGATGATGGAGATGTGGAAAGACCTTGGGCTAATGGCACACGAAAAGAGAACTAGTCTGTTTTTTTATATATTTTTGTGCAACAGTTAATGGTTATGGCACTCACTGCGTGCTGGATAGCAAACAGTTATTAATTTCTTACTGCTAGGTTTCAATACATTAGCAAAATAAAAAAAAAGTAAAGCATACATATAGATGGAAAAGGGACATTCTTATAAAATGGAAAAAGGGGGAAATTTGTGTTAGAGGGAAAACTTAGTGGAAAGGAAACTATCATCAACTGCGGTCAATTAGCCTTCACTATTACAACTTTGTACAAACCTATCATGACTTGCTGTTACTGTTGGCGAATTATCCTTGTCAGGCTGTCTAGTTTCTTGTATTTCTTGGATATTTAGTCTCTGGCTGTCGGTCTTGTCTGTCGCCTAAATTTAAGTTTTTTATTTTTATTTTTTAAGCCGTAAATTTATTAAACTTGCATCTTTATATTTATAACGACTATTTCGTTGAGGGATGATGGTTTTTAATTATAGTGTGTTGTTTCTGTTACATGTATTACATTGCTGCTTCTTCTATAGCCTCACTTGCTCGCTGTGAATGACGCGATCGTCTCTTCCTTTTAGCCATCTTATCATTTTGATCCATAATAATAAGTCTGCAATAATTAAAATTAAAATTTTGTCTTGAAGAAACAAGCAGAAACTTACATTTAAAGGTTTTTTTAAAGAAAAATGATGAATTAAATCAGTTTCCCGAATGAAACTGGACAGAAGAGTATCTTGTTTGTCTGTTGATTTAATGCACACAGTAACACTTTTTTATTTTTGCGAGAGTACATATAAGAGGAAACAATACAATAATTGTCTAACTTTCAACCACAGTTGCACCCCCTTAGCTGTGGAGCTGTGGTTGAAAGTTAATGTACTCTCTCGAAAATAGAAAAAGTGCGCAAATGACGGTGTGCAAAATGTGATTGGCCGACCGACCGACCGACCGATGTACATACGGCGGGAATTATGGTATTGGATTATTGGCCTAATCCATTTTCAAAATGTCAGTCTACTTCAGTAGTTCTGTATCCTAATTTCACTATTTCAATCGACACCTTTTTTAAAACTACTTCAACCCCACCCCCATCTTTTTACAATCTCATCCACCTCACTTTCCCATTTTCAGCCTCTCATATGCACTAGTTCAGCTTCCCCTTTTAAGTTGCTTAGCCTCACATGTTAAATAGTTTAGCCTCCCATTCCCACTAGTTAAGTCTCCAATTTCCACTTGTTAAGCTTCCCATTTTCACACGTTCAGGCTCCCATTTTCACAAGTCCAGTTTATTACTTTCACTACTCCCCTCCCCCTTTCCATATATATATTAGTTAAGTCTACCATGTCCACTAGTTCAGCCTTACTAGTTTAGTCTCCAACTTTCACTTGGTCATTATCCTAATTGCGATATTTCACCACTCCTCCCATTTTTCACTTACTCATTCCTGGATTTTCACTAGTTCAGTCTTCCATTTTTACGAACTTAATGTTCATTAACATTAATTCAGCTTCATGTTTTTACTAGTTCAGCTTCGTATATTCTTTAGTTCAGCTTCCCATACTCCTTAGTTCAACCCTCCCATTTTCAGCACCTCGACCCTCCAATATTCACCTGCTCAATCCTTACATATTCACCAGTTCAACACTCACATATTCATCAGCAGCTCTCTTATATTCACCTGTTTAACCCTCATATAATCACCAGTTTAACCCTCCTGTGTCCACCAGTTCAACCCTCCTATATTCACAAATATAGTCTCCCATAATCATTAGCACAGCCTCCCATTTTTTCACTATTCAGCTCACTCTCTCCAACGTTCACTATTTCAACCTCCTATAGTCAGCCTCCAAAGTCCAGTAGTTTAGTATGCTAGTTTCACTACTTCAGATCACCATTTTCACTCTTTATGCCTCTCATTTTCACTATTTCAGCCTCTCATTTTCACAAGTTCAGTCGCCCACTTTCACTAACAGAACATTTGCAGACGCTAATTATATTCTTATTTACTTACTTAGTCGTTCCTCTTCTACTCTGGGGTGTAGATGTTTGCCAAAGAGAGCGCCATTCTATCCTATTTTGAACCTGGCCTGGTTCCAATCTAGTGCTCGGTTCTTCAGTGATTGTCTTATGTTGTCCTCTCAGCGGACTCTGGGTCGTCCTGGGGGTCTAGATCTCTGGCTTTTAGTTTCCCATACTTGTCGTGGCAGCCGATGAAGATAATTGATGTACGCGGCTGTGCTTTTGACAGCGTTTTCTATGAACATGTTTCTACAAAACTTGGACGCCTTAGAAATTTAACGCAACAGAAAACTGGCTTAACTTTGCAAAAGCAACGAATGAGACAGCAGATTAAACCTTCCAGCAACCTAGATTTACAATTCTCTGTTTGTTCATTTAAACTCTACCCCGTCCCTGGATTAAACGTATTTAAAAAGACAAAGAAATAAAAATAAGCTGCATTGAACATGGACCACCATCTTCAAGATGCATAGCATGGTCAGTTACACCATTCCTGCACCCTAAAATTGTTTACTGCTGTATAACCCATTTCACTTCATTAATATTTATTCTCTTTTTTTTCTTCTTTTTTGTGTATTTTCACTAGTTCAGTCTTACATTTGCATTTACACTGTTTTAGCCTCCATTTGTACTGTTTTAGTCCCAATTAGCACTGTTTCAGCCCCCATTTGCACTCGATAAGCTTCATATTTTCACTATTTAAGTTTCCCATCTTCATAATTTCAGTCTCTCACTTTCACTAACAGAATATCGCAGACGCTAATTTTATTCAACATCGCAAATAATGGCCCAAAACCTTCTCTCAGTCAATGATCTGGTTCTATTTCTAAACATCGAACTAATATTGACCTACCTTAACCCTTCAGATATCATCCTCCAGACTACCAAGGGACTAACTGAGACGAACACGAAAGAAAAAAGCCATTGATGAATTCCGAATAATTTATCTGGTTTCTTGAAGAAGATTGATTTTATGATGATATGCCATGCTGTGCTTTTGACAGAGTGTTCTCTAGACATGTTTGTACAAAATTCCGACGTCTTAGATATTTGGCGGAAAAAAAATTGCTTAACTTTGCATGACAGCGACGGATGAGATTTGGCATATTTCACGTTCCAGCGACCTAGATTTACAAGCCCTCTTTGTCCATTTAAACTTTACCCCGTCCCTCAACAAAACGTATTTTTTTAAAAAAACTAAAAATGTATTGTTTAAATATTGCCTTGAACGAGAACCATTATTTTCAAGACAAAGCATAGCGTTGCCAGTTACAGCATTCCTAGAGCCTACAATTGAATACTGTTGTATAAACCGTGTCGTTCTATTAATATTTATTCTCTACTTCTTCTTCTGCTTCTTCTTCTTCGTGTATTTTAACTAGTTTAGCCTTCTATTTGCATTCGCATGAGTTTAGCCCCCATTTGCACTTTTCTGCGCCCTCTCATTTTCACTGTTTCAGCCGCCTATAATCACTAGGACAGCCTCCTAATCCCATTTGTTCAGTATGCTAACACCATTTAACTAGTTCTGCCTTCTGTTTCTACTAGTTAAACCCCCCATATTCAATACTTCACTTTTTAAACCTCCCATTTTATTAGTTAAGACCCCCATTTTCACTTGTTAAGCCTCCCATTTTCACTATTTCAGCCTCTCATTTTCACAAGCTCAGTCTTCCACGTTCACTAACAGAATATCGTAAACATTGAATATATTAAATGTCCCAAATAAATGGCCAGAAAGCCTTCTCTCAGAGAATGTTCTGGTTTCTATTTCTTAACATCGAACTACTTTAACCTTTCAAATATTGACTTCCTTTAGCCATTTGGATATCATCCTGTAGACCAGTGTTTCCTAACCTGTGCTACGCAGACCACTTATGGTCCGCGGCGCATTATCAGGTGTTCCGTGGCTGCGTTATCGATTTGGTATTAAATGCTTTGATTTTGCTCTGGTCCTCCCCACGTATTTAGTGATCGTATATTATATGCGATACTTTGTTATTACCAACTTGTGTTATTGAATATAGGCCTATTTATCTATCGAATAAAAACAGTTAAGTGTTTATGGCATTGCGATATTACATATAAGCTGGTGGTCCGCAACTTATATGCAGTTCGAAAAGTGGTCCTTAGATGTAATAAAAGTTGAGAAACACTGTTGTAGAATACCACGAGATTAACTGAGACGAAAACGAGAAATTGGTCAGTGAAGAATTCCCAATAATTTATCTGGTTTCTTGAAGAAGATTGATTTTCTGATGATGAACCACGCTATGCCTTTGTCAGGTTTATCTCTTGACAAGTTTATACAACATTCATAAGCCTTAGAAATTTCGCGTTTAGGACGAAAAATTATTTAATTTTGATTTGAAAGCGACCGATGAGAAATAAGTACATTATACCATCCATCGACACATTTTTACAATCTCTCGATTTTTACTTAAAATGTTCCCAATCCTCCACCAAAACATTTAAACATAAAAGAAGTTTGTTCCGGAAAAGTTACTTTGAAGGAAAACCACTGTCTCCAGATGCGATTCATTAAGGGGTCTAAATTTGTTTGCTGTTGTTAAAACAATATATCTTTAATAATAATAGTTTTGCAGTAGCGGTCCACGGAGTATGGGAACTGAGAGTTAAGGATGTGTGAGTGCCGTAAATATTTGGTACCTGGGTGATTTTATGTAAGAATGCTTAAGAAAGATTTAAAAGTGATAATACCAAGGAAAAAGTAGTTGTATTTGAACTACGGCTGCAATGTTTTTCGATCGTTTGCCGCCAATGTCAAGATGATTTCTGCTGCATTATCAACACTTTAGATCTAGGTTTTTTTCATGTGGCTTTTCAGCCATCCCGTTTATTTTCCGTGTATTTTTCCTGACTCGGCATGCATGTGAAGAATCTTGAAATCCGGTTTCAAGCTAGCACTGGTAAAAAGCTAGGGTTAGCACATTGTGCATTCCCCAAAGTTAGTCTTATTAAATTTGTAATTAACAGCTGAATATAAAAACTAAAGAAGAGATTGAGGAGTTGAAGGAGGTTTAGCTTAGCGGAGGAAGAAACAATGGAGAAGAAGAAAGAAAATCAGAAGGACGAAGTAAAGAGCAAACACGCCGAAGAAAGAAAAAAAAAAGTGCAGAAGTGACATCACTTGTAATGACTTGACTTGACTTTGATCCACTGTCACTTATTGTCAGCTCTTGGTGACCTTGATGTGCCATTATGTGGTACAGCGCAAGTCGTATCAGCTGTTTTTGGCTGCCATAAAGTGTATTGTCAATAGCTATTGTATTAAGAGTAGTAATAGTTGTTTATTGAGGCGGGTGTGTAGAGGGGTGTGTTCTGATGACACAAAGAAAGAATTTTTGTACTGTTCCCGCATGTATACTTTAAGAAATGACTAATATAAAATTGTACATGATGCTGGCAACCTAATCATGTGAAACAAATAGCTACAGAACGTACTGTTGCAAGAACACATAAATGCTTTGGAGTACGTTTTCTGTCAAGGAACCAGTCTCATTAAGTGATTCAATCCCCTTTATAACTCCCCAAGGAGCATAGGTCTTCAACAAACACATGTCAAGTCCTCCCATCACGTGCCATTAGCTCAAGTTCTTTCCCCCGTTTTCTTCATCATTCTCACTTCTGTCTCCCTAGACGAAAAAGGTTAATTCGGCAACCCAGACTCCTTTCGGCTTTCTCTGGGTTGTTTCGTGTGCCTCCTTTCCATAGAACCTTCTTCTGTCTTGGGTGGCTAAGCTGATTATATATTGTGTCTTTGACTTATCTGTAGTGTTTGTTGAAGTTTTTGTGGTAAACAGTTTTTTCACGGGTGTGGGGAGATGGAAGTTAGATAGAAAACACCGCACTCCACCTCCACGTGGTGGTCCTGGAAACAGTCTGCAGCAGTGCAGTCTGGCAGAGCGAGTGCGGATCGAAATGGGAAGGCAAACCCGGTCCATAAAAAATGCCGTGCAGAAGTTGGATGTGTCGACCGAAAGGTGCAGATATCACAGCTTAGGCGCAAACAGACGCAACACAACCACCGTCCTTTTCAGGGCGAACGAGGAAGAAGAACAAGATAGAAAACAAAAATATAGTTTTCAGAAAAGAAGAAGAGAAATGGTGAACTAATGGTAGGGATGACACAGGACAAGTAAGGTAGTTAACCGCACAGTTCTAGATGGTAGCTGTAGAAGAGAGCTGTGAAGTAATCATATTCCTGCTAGACCTATCCTATGCTCTAAGGGTGTCTCTATTAATAGTTGGGCGAAATGCAGCTTATTATCCCTACCGATTTAAAATATTTAATAATTTTGAACTCCACACACGAACAAAATTTTAGAACTGTAACTGGAATTTTAACAAAATCAGTCAACAGCAATTTGTTAAAATATATCAGTACACTTTAATAATTAAAATAGAAATTTAGTAAAAATTGCAGATACGCACTTAAACAATCGCAATTGAAATTTTAATTATTTGTTATTATTTTTATCATCATATCGGCGACTTCTGGATTTTGCTTCTTTAATGAGCGTGTACTTAACGCCTTCAGTTCATGTCGCTATAGACACTTCTGTCATTGGTCATGTGTAGACTGTCCAAGGTACTTAATTCACCTGGACAGGTAGACACAATGCTTCTTCCAGGCGATGCAGAGGTGGAGCTTTTTTTTTTTTTAATTACCCCTTCTGGGGCTCAAAGTGAGGTCTCTTGACTTTATTGAGTAAAATGTGTAAAATATGTGTGGTCTCGGCCCTGGCTAAGACACTTTGATCTTAGCCAAAAGGCCGAAAAGCGGCTTTACTCACACTTTACTGTCTGTTATGCTTCTTACAGAAACTTTGCTGCGATTTTCTTTCGGGTAGAAACCTGAAAACATATGCACCAAACAATGGTATATGTAGTCTACAAACAAGACGATCCTTCGATGATGACAGGTCATTATTGATTAGAATCCTTATTTAGATAAAATAGTCTATGAACTTGTGGTCATATCATTCAAAAAAGTACGTCATACAAGCAATAAAATACAGCAAAGACTATGGATATAATTATAGATTTTTCTTGAACTTTGTCTTGATTAAGTCCCTTTGGTTCTAATTTATGCCAAAGTGGTTCTCCTTTAAAGACACTACACCAACGAAAATTTTAATTTGCATTATGCGAAAAGAAACCAGGAAAGAGAAGAAACAATAAAAGAAAAAGAAGAAGAAAGGAAGAAGAGAAAAGAAGAGGAAAAAGAAAAAGAAGAAGACGAGCTCTTTGGCACCCACCATTTAAAAACAAAGCCCTGAAAAAAGAATGTAAGCTCGTATAGCTCATTTGTACATACCCAAACAAGAACTCTAGCTGCATCATGCTGTTCAGGATTGTTCCTGGTTATAATCAGCAGATACCCAACATCAGTTGTCACCATAGTGTTTAGAGTACCAAGATTAAGAAACCAGCAAGTAAATCATAGTCACTCGTAACATTAATTTTAAATAGTACGTACAATTACATGACACCAAAATACGGTGTAACCTAACGATCAATATGCGTTTAACGTACCCTTCAGGCACAATATGACGGATCTGAGCTTATCACTTATGCAAGTCTGACCACAAAGCTGGTCAGCTTGGCTTTTCTCGGCTATGGGCTATGGCTATGTGGCTTCTACAAGCGTGGGTCAGTCCGCTGGACGTCTTCTCAGCTATGAGATGTTGATGTGAAATTATGCTTTTGAGTACGCTTTCTGTCAAGGAACCAGTCGCATTGGTGGCTCTAAATTCCATATTAGAGCAATGACGGGAGAAGCATTTCAGCCATCGTCTTGAACTTTTCAACATCTGCAGCACATTTAGAAGATTGAAAGATATGAATAGCTTAATAGGGTGTAATTTCACTAACTACATGAAGGGATTCCATTATATGCCCATTGAGGCAAATTGGGAATATGGTGTTAGGCTCATATTTTCGTGATCATCCGCACACTAAGGGTGTTGTGGTCAGCATCACACCGGCTACCTTAACCTTCCCACAATTGCCCTGTTACCCAATTCATGAGGCTGGGTCGACCCTGGAGCCGTTTGCTATCTACGAAATCCAACCTCAACTGGGGATCGAACTATGGAACTACAATAAAGCTCTTTAATTACAGCATTTAAAAAAAAATTAAACTTACGGTTACGTTACTTTTGTTGGCCTAATAAGCCTGTATCCCACGTATATACTTTATGATTTTCTGGGGGCTCCTTCCTTGCGTGACATCTACATATAGTTGACCTGGAGCAAAGACTGCTTCTGGTGGGTATACGCCTAAATGATCAAATGACTGGCCCCGTGTTTTGTTGATTGTCATGGCAAAAGCTAAATCACAAGAAACTGATTACACCTGAAGATGAAATGAAGGCTTGTGTCGCTTGACTATAAATTGATGCGTGAAACGACCACTTGTCTACCTTAATTACTGCCTATGATTTCTTTTTCTTATATTCTTAGCCTCTACATAGCATGGTTGTAATGGATGTTCAGTTCAATATAACTTTCACTCTAAGCACAGTGCAGTGCGCACCAGTTTCCGTATTTTCCCGAAACGCTATTGCGATTTTTTCAGATCACAGTGACGTTTCGTACCAAGCGAATTCTTAATGTCACGAAAGGAGGAACTATACCACACTATTGTCAGTGTTCTGTTTGGATAACATGAAAAGAAGTTGATGTAGGATTGAGCTGGTGAGGAATTTGCGTTAGTCTAGACATCGCTTCGAAAGTCAAGCTAAAGAGTATTCAGCACTTCAGTAAATAATCCCCTGTGTGAAGGCTTTACACAGCCGAACAAACTTATTTTACAGTCTTTGGCCACATTTCCAAGACTGAAAGTGAACGAATTTTTTTTAAGCACTTTATTTTATTATTATTATTATGTATAGAGCTTCGAAACCTTGTTCAACCTGACCAGAGGTGGATCCCTTTCGGTTATAGTTGGGGTATATTGTGCGAATTTTTAATCCCATTTTGAACGTTAGACTAATGTTAGCCCAGATAAGGGTTAACCCTTAAAATGACAGCTGTATGGAGTTGTCACGTTGTTTGCTTATTCCAAAAATTGTCACTTGTTCAAACAAGTCTTTTTTAAAAATAAGTCTGCTAGCATCCCTGGAAGATTCTTGTTCTTGACAGGATTAATGGCTGGAATGTAGATCCGTGTATTTTCTTGGTTTTATTTTCAATTATCTCTGGTATCTACCGATTTTGTCGTCTTCCTTAGCTTCAATGAATTCAGTATGAAAGGTGAGAGAACGGAAGGGCAGAATGTCAGACGAGCCTGCGTGCCCAATTCTCAACCGTTTGAAAATAAAGTTCGATCGTTCGTTCGTTCACCTGGTTTAGTGTTTTGTCGATTATAGTTTGAAGTAGCCCGTCTACAATTTAACTTAGTAATTTTTTGCGTCGTTCCGTGATTCTTTGTGATGATTTATTTGTTGTGCTAGTGTCACAGGAGCAGCAGCATACGGTTGAGATGACGGAATAATAAAGAATAAGGGACCGACTAGGAAGTGAAGAGAATAATCTCGATGCAGCTTACGGAACTATGGATCTTAAAAAAACGACGTCATACAGAGCAACGGTGATGACGTCAGAGGTTACAATATGTCCCCCGAACCACAAGATGCTCCATTTCACTCCAATGAAAGAAGATGAAGAACAACAAAAGAACTGAAGGGTCAACTTGATAATAATTGAACTGGTTATGGCGGACTGTCCCACAGTAAGAAGTCGACATCGTGAAACAACCCAGAACCGAATAGAACGGGTAAGCCTGTCATTAACGAAGACCGTTAAAGTAAGGGCAGAAGAAGGACATAGGAAATGGTCTGTAGGTCAGTAAATGGTTAATACAGACGCCCAGCAAAGAATCTCGAGAAGGGACTGACCCCCTCCAGAAATGAATGAGGTTTTATAGATGTAAGAACAAGTCAGATCATGTAAGTCAACCTAAAACCCTGCATTGTGGCTAAATAAAGAACTATGGATCTTTTTAGAGACTATGTCTTCATTATTGTGACTCCGTTTTGGGGTCTTGATTGTTGCTCTATTGTTTAAATCTGATGACGTGTTGAAATTGAACCCCATTCACCCACCACTGTCACCCACAAAAGGAAAAGAGAACAAATAAACTCCACTATACGATCACTGGTGACAAGGCCCAAGAAGGTGACAGTTACTTACATTACGCTGTGACATCTGCTGCTGATGAACTGGTGCCGTTTAACCAGGATTCTGATGTGATGACGGCAGCCGGACCCTGTGTCATGTGGTGGTGCTGAACTGGTTGCCGACGACCAGGATTGCGGATTTCATCAAACCACGGACCAACAAAGAGAAGCCGATAAATTATGATCAGTCCGGAATTTATGCAGATATAAAAGACAATTCCAGGACGCCCTGAACAGGTAGAGTGCTGTGAAGTGTGTCCGGTGAGGTGGATTGCTAATCACGGAGATTTCTTCGGGTTGAGATAGCCAGCACCTGTGACCTGTGTGTTGGTAACAAAATAATCACAGAGTCCAGAAACGTGAACCGTGTCTACAATCACAGAGTTCAGAAACGTGAACCGTGTCTACAATCACAGAGTCCAGAAACGTGAAACGTGTTTACAATCACAGAGCGCTGAAACGTGAACCGTGCTTACAATCACAGAGTCCAGAAACGTGAACCGTGTTTACAATCACAGAGTCTCGAAACGTGAACCGTGTTTACAATCACAGAGTCCAGAAACGTTAACCGTGTCTACAATCACAGAGTCCAGAAACGTGAACCGTGTTTACAATCACAGAGTCCAGAAACGTGAACCGTGTTTACAATCACAGAGTCCAGAAACGTGAACCGTGTCTACAATCACAGAGTCTCGAAACGTGAACCGTGTTTACAATCACAGAGTCCAGAAACGTGAACCGTGTCTACAATCACAGAGTCCAGAAACGTGAACCGTGTTTACAATCACAGAGTCCAGAAACGTGAACCGTGTTTACAATCACAGAGTCCAGAAACGTGAACCGTGTTTACAATCACAGAGTCCAGAAACGTGAACCGTGTCTACAATCACAGAGTCCAGAAACGTGAACCGTGTTTACAATCACAGAGTCCAGAAACGTGAACCGTGTTTACAATCACAGAGTCCAGAAACGTTAACCGTGTCTACAATCACAGAGTCCAGAAACGTGAACCGTGTGTACAATCACAGAGTCCAGAAACGTGAACCTTGTTTACAATCACAGAGTCCAGAAACGTGAACCGTGTTTACAATCACAGAGTCCAGAAACGTGAACCGTGTTTACAATCACAGAGTCCAGAAACGTGAACCGTATCTACAATCACAGAGTCCAGAAACGTGAACCGTGTCTACAATCACAGAGCCCAGAAACGTGAACCGTGTCTATGATCAAATAGTCCAGAAACGTGAACCTTGGCTACAATCAAATTTTAAATTTCGGGACCGTGGGAAATTCGGACAATAAACCAAGATTCCAGAATTCGAAGAAGTACATTCATGCGGCAAAGGCATAACTCAAGGACTGAACAAGTTAACCATAATTTAGTTAAATTAATTAATGTATGGATAATCACTTGTGTGAGACATATTTTACTGGTTCCATTATATACTACGTATTCGTAGTATAAGACGTTATTAGTAAGTAGGTTTATTGAATAAGAATAAGGAGAGTAAGGGTTTGTTAGGAAATGGCAGAAGGACAAGGATTGGATCCAAATACGCTAGCCTTGTTACATGTTACGAATGCCCTAGAGAGGTGGAGCATGGAAAACAGGCAGACTGGTTTGCGACAAAGCATCGAGACCTATAGAGGAGAAGCAGGAGGTTGTAAAAAATGGATTGCCAAAATAGAGAGATATGCTTACTCCATAGGGGCAAACGAAGAAGAAAATAAGCGATTGGCTTTTCTAACTAGTGATGATCTGGTAAATGATTTTTTGAGGAGAATATTTGAAGAAGAGCCACATGAAACTTGGGAAGAGCTGAAGAGGAGTTTGTTAAACAGTTACGGAGAGTCTGCGGATCAACATTATCTATGGGGATTACTTAGAAGAGTGAGACAGGAAGCAGGAGAATCAATCCAGCTGTTCAGCGACAGATTGAAAAATCTGGCAGAAGAAGTTTTTAGGGAACAAGATATACGGAGTCCAGATATCGAGGGGCAGTTGGTTGGAATTTTTATTGATGCCTTATATAAGGATGGAATGAGATTGCTTCTCTTGAGGAAGGATCCCAGAACTTTGAATGAGGCTATACGATTAGCCTTGTCGGAAGAAGACTTAATGAAGAGGTTCCAGCTAAGGTCAGGGAACAACCATGAAGAAAAGATTTGGAAAGAGAATGAAGTTCGATGGACTGGACAGACAGTTAGAGATAGACCAAGAGAAAGAAATTATCTTGGGTATCAGAGCAAGCAGGATGGAAGAGACAATGGCAGAGAAAACAGGAGCGGAATTATACAGATAGCAGAAGAAAAACGATGCTATTTGTGTAATGCTAAGGGACATGTGGCAGCTGTGTGTAATAAACGGAAAATGGAGAGTCATAACGGACGACTAAACGAGTTGAAGGAAGATAGAAATTATAGGCAGACAAGTGAGAGAGATGCTTCCGTGGGGTTTAGACAACCACAAAGAGGCATTGAATACAACCGTGGAAACATGGTGGATGAAGAGTACAACCATAGGTCCACCTACAGAGGTAGAAATCCAGAATGGAACTTCAATCGGGAAAATGTTCCGCCTAGAGTAGATAGATGGGGACCTGAGGAGAGAAGAAGATTGGATAGACAAGGAATGGGAGAATTTCCTTCGAGAGGATTTCAACAGACTCACCGAAGAAACAATGTTCCACCACAAGGTGAAGGTCAATACAGACAAAGGAACCTAGGTCAAACGAGAACCATTAGAGATAATACTCCTGTCGAGAAGAGTAGAGCAAGACAACAGGAAAACTTGAGTTCCACTCAGTGCGAGAGGCGGGACTGAGTGAGAGAAAAGAAAAATATAGACAACCAATGAGGCCTCACCTTAGAAATAGAGATAAGAACGGGTATACAAAGAGATCAGGAATCGGCAAGAGTATACGCACCAGTATTGACCAGGTAGAGAAAACAAAAGGTTTTAAAAGAAAAATTGGGCAAGTTGGTAAAAGATTAAATGATGATCCAAGTTCATGTTTAATTAGAGTAGGAAGACAGAGGTTCCGTGCACTTATAGATAGTGGGGCCTGCTATTCTATTATAAGAGATGAATTCTACAAAAAAATTGGGGGTAGAGTGAAACTAAGGCCCAGTAGAGTAAAATTAGAGTCAGTATCGAGGGAGGCGTTACCAGTTATTGGGGAGATTGATTTGAAGTTCAAATTAGGGGACGAAGTTATTGAGCATCCGTTTCTGGTAGTTAAAGGCATCTATAGAAACGTTATATTAGGCAGGGATTTTCTAAGAAAATTCGGAGTACGATTAGATTATCAAAATAATCTATTAGAGATAAGGAAAAGTTTGGTGCCTATCGATAACGATGTACAAATCGCCACCTTGATAAGGTTGGGTAAACCAATAGTGTTGCCTCCTCACACTATAAGCTATGTACAAGGAAGAGTGAAATTGAATCCATATTTCAGGCCACATACCACTGTAGAGGTATTAGAAATGAATGACAGAGATATAGAACAGGAGCCAGGAATATCATTAGTAGAAGGTATGCAGAAGTTGGGAAGATATAATGAATTGTCTCTGCTGCTGGTGAACGCCTCTGGTAAAACCACGCAAATTTCCCGAGGTAGTATTATAGGGAAACTTAACAATAAAGTTGGTATGAGATCTGGAATTGAGCAGTGGGGGAGACTAGAGAATGGAGTGGACACAAGGAGAGATAGAAGAAGAGTAGAGGATGAGCAGAAACGAAACACTAGATTAATTGCCATAATAGATGATAAAAATAAGCAACGAAATTACGGAAATCGAAATGGATGGAGAGATACCTCTCATGGATGGAATCAACGGATTAATAGACCGCTCAAACTAAATCAGTTAGAAAAACAAAATAAAAGGGATATGACCGACACAGGCACTTCCTGGAGAAGGCAAAGGGCAGAACAACGATCGATGGAAGTTTTGTATAACGCTAGAGTAGAAGAATTGAAGAAGAAATTAAAGGCAGAAGAAGCACATAGAGCATTGCTGAAAAAATTTGTGTTGAAACATCAGGATATCTTTGCGTTATCTGATGCAGAAGTGACCCAGACCCAGACGGTAGTTATGGAGATTGAGACAGATCAACATCAGCCTCCAGTGCATTCCAGACCCTACCGTACACCCCTTAGAAGTAGGACAATTATTGAAAGAGCTATTGAGGATATGTTAAAGGCAGGAATTATAGAAAGGTCTCGATCGGAGTGGTCCTCACCAGTAGTGCTAGTAAAAAAAAAGGATGGGACATTTCGTTTCTGTTGTGATTATCGGGCCTTGAATAGAGTCACAAAGGCGGTAACATATCCTCTACCCAGAATAGACGATATATTGGGTACGCTAGGCGGTTCAGAGTGGTTTACTTCCCTGGATGCCAGATCTGGATTCTGGAGTATACCTATGTCTAATGACGCAAAAAAGAAGAGTACCTTTTGTACTCACATGGGAAGTTTTGCTTGGCGGGTTCTACCATTTGGCTTAAAAGGGAGCCCGGCCACTTATATGGGATTAATAGACGAAGTGTTGCAAGGGATGCAGGGATATGCTATGGCCTACATTGATGACATATTAATCCACACGGCGGGATCAAAAGAGGATCACTTGGAACATGTGGAACGAGTGTTAGAAAGGTTGCGACAACACAATATTAAATTGAAATTAGAAAAGTGTGATTTTTTGAAGAAAGAGATACGCTATCTAGGCTTTATCATTGATAAAAAGGGGACGAGACCAGATGATGAGAAGGTACAGGCAATTCGGGAGATACCTCCGCCCAAAAATGTTAGAGAAACGCGTGGGGTGTTGGGAGCATTCGCCTATTTCAGAAAACATATTGCGAATTTTTCGGAGATAGCCGAACCTCTGACCAACCTAACTAGGAAGAATATTCGTTTTAATTGGACGGGTAAATGTCAAGAGGCGCTGGAAAAATTAAAAAGAGCATTAACGGAAATTCCATACTTGGTGCACCCAGACTTGAAAGGGAAGATGATTATGTATACGGATGCATCCGACACAACGATTGGATCGTGTCTGGTACAAGAGAATAAACCAGGAGAAGACAAAATCTTGCCGTATATAATTGATGAAAAGCCTATCGTATTCTTATCGCATAAGTTAAGCCCATCTCAAAGGAATTGGGGAACCACGGAAAAAGAAGCCTACGCTATATATTATTCAATACAAAAATTAGATTATTACCTACATGGGATAGAATTTACTGTACGCACAGATCACAAACCATTAGTGACCTGGTTGACAAAACAGAAGGAAAACTCTAGGAAATTACAGACGTGGGCTTTGAATTTACAGGAATACAATTTAAAGATAGAGCACATAGCCGGGAAAAAGAACACTTGTGCAGATCTGTTGTCTGGGACTAATTATGCACCAAGTGAAGGAGAAGTAGGTGGAGATTCTAAGAAAATAACGGAAGATATCAGCGATAAATTCTTTCAAATATGTGCGGTAGAAGAGAAGGGGGATAAAACTAAACAGACGTTGACGAAGGAATCGAATATAAGGGAAGGAGAGGAGCTACACCATGAACAGGAAGGATTTAACATGGTAGCTGAGCAAGAGAAGGACCAGAAACTTAAGGAAATAAAGGCGAAATTGTTAAGGAATCCTGAGGAAGTAGCAGATTTTTTTATATGGCCAGAGGACGGGCAGGTGTATTATGCGGGAAAGGACTCAGAAAATAGGTGGCGGAAATACATTCCAGAACAGTTGATAAAAATGATTTTAATCCAATATCATGATGACAACGGACATGTTGGTAGGGATAAAACGTTGGACATTATTAACAGGAGATATTTCTGGCCAGGCATGAACAAAATAATAACAGAACATGTGGGAAATTGTGAGATATGTAAACTGAGGAAAATGAAACCCATCAAATGCCCACTGCAGGAGATGGATAGACCCCACTTTCCGATGCAGAAAATTAGTATAGATCTATCTGGGCCGTATCCTCGAACAGTCGAAGGAAACTGCATGATACTGCACTTCTTGGATTTGTATACCGGTTGGCCAGAGTGTTTTGCTGTTAGGGATGGGACATCACTTACGATTACTCGGATTTTAGTTACCGAAGTCATTACCAGACATGGATGTCCGGAGGTTATTCTTACCGATAATGGGAGAGCATTTTTGGGGAATACATTTCAGGAAACGTTAAAAAAACTAGGGGTAAAGCATATTACCACGAATTTCTATAGGCCACAGGGAAATGGGATGAATGAGCGCATGCATGGCACTATAAATGACGTCATCAGCAAAATAAGTCAAGGGAATATAGAGCACTGGGACTTATTTTTGACACAAGCCGTGGAGGCAATTAGATTTAATGTAAGTGAGAGTAGGGGAATGTCGCCGTTCTATCTGTTGTACGGGAGAGATCCCATCTTTCCGATCGAACGGATACTTAAAGACAGGAGAAAATATTATGGAGAGGATTTCACTGAGATTATATTACAAGAAAAGCACAAAGCCTATAAATTTGTAACAAACCGATTAAAGAGAGAGTTTGAGAGGCAAAAGCGTTATGCGGATAAAAAGGCCAAGTTACAAGAATTTCAGCCAGGTGATAGAGTTTACTATAAGAAGCAAGTTTGATAACCAATGGGTAAAAGGTTATGTTGTTCTAGAGAGAACGACATTAATTAATTATAGGATATGGAATGAGAAATTGAATCATACAACGAAGGCTCATGTTCAACAACTACGGAGAGATGACTATAGACCCTAGATTGGAGAGCCCGGCATGAGAGAGAGAGAGAAAAGCAAGGGAGGAGAGCCACCCTTGTAACAACACCGGATATCGATATTGAAGTAAGGAATCCAGAAGATTATTCGTTGATGGAAAACCCTTTTAGTAATCTAAATACTAAAGTAGGAATGGAAACTGGTAAGAACAAGACAAAAAACCAATTCAGAAATGGAAAAGAGAAAAGAAACTAGGGAGCACCAAAATAGTGGTAGGGAGATCGATGGAAGAACAGATAATTGGGAAAGCGAGGATGATATTCCGTTGAACGAATATAAGAGGAGATTTCTGACAGATGATTGGGAGAGCGAAGATGATATTCCGTTGATGGAATATAAGAAGAAGTTTCTGACGAATGGGAAAGAGAGGAATGAGGACACGGAACCAGAAGGGACCACAGTTCAACAGAAAGAGCAGGGAGATCTGCAAGACTTGATGAATCAAATAAGAGGGACTTCAGAGATACCGGGAGCGCTGGGCACCACAGGTATAAGCGGGGATTCAGAAAAATCTGATGTGTCGTCGGACGATTCATCTGATTATGTGAAGCGTCTCGCCAGATTGAGAGAAATTGCCCCAATTGAGATGAAGGTTAGAGGGATCAGAGATTGTGGGAAGAATAAGAGACCCAGAACAGTCGGCAAGACAGATAGACAGGAAGAGACGAATAGTAGTTGCAGCAGAAGAGAAATAAGAAAATCCAGAATTCCAGTGAAAAACGGGAAAGGGAGGTAAAAGGCAAAGACACATCAAATTGTAGCAGTGTCAGAGCATCCAGGATACCGCGGAGTGTAACAAGGACACAGCGAGAGGATTTTATAAGTAGAGGTCGAGGTAACGACGAGTTAAAGGGTACAGAACCTGAGGAAGACATGAGAAGTGTTAGAGAAGCTAAAGAAGTTAAGAGAAACTTAAGAAATATTAGTAGAAGGGAAGTAGAGAAGAGAGTACAGAGAGTTAACAGTGGTTCGGAGAGGAAGAAGAAAATTAGCAACGTAGCTAAGCCAAGCATAGAGGAGATGAAGAAAGCGATAAAGGATGAACTGAGGGGAGCTAGACCCGACACCGTAGTACTAAAGTATGTACATAAATTTTTGGAGAGAAAATTTGATACAGAATTATCAGAAAGAAAAGAAGAAATTCGCAGGCTGGTAAGGAGAGTAATGGAGGAACTTAATTACTGGGGAATCAAAATAGTGGATAGAGACGTGTTTTCTGATTCGGAGTCAAGTTATTCAGAGGAAGAAGATAATTTAGAATTTTCAGAGGACGAAGACACGGAGGAAAATGTAAGAGGTAGGAATAAAGAGAGTCGCATGAGGGAAGTATGGTCCACGGAGAGATGCGAAATGGTAAAAAAATTGAGGGAAGAAGTGGGAGAAGAGGGAAATGACAAGAGGGAGAAAATAATTAAAGTGGATGAACCAAGCATGATGGAGCTGGATAGGGTGATACAGGCCATCATAACACGGCCTGATTTTAACCTCTGTAGATCCGTAGTATGGCGGATACTGGAAGGGAAGTATCATACACACTTTCCTAGAACAAGAGATGAAGTAGATATGGTTCTGACAAAAATGTTAGATGACGAACGGATTGAGAGACGACAGAGAAGGATAGAACAAGCAAATCGTGATCGAAGTCAGAGATATAAAGGAAGAAGCAAATATAGAAATTGCTAAACAGATTTCGTGGGAAGGACATAGGGACAAGGAGGTCACTATAGCGAAATAGTGGAGTCATGAGTAGGTGAAGTAGAGAGGCGGAGATGATGGAAAAAATAGGAGATAATGATAAAAAGGTAGGTTAAGGCCATGGAAGATTGGCGAGGTTTATTATGTGTGAAGAAGAAGAGGCCATAGGAGATGGCGAAAGTAAGAGGGGGCCGAGAGATCATACGAAAATGAGAGATGGCGTGTGTAAGGGAATGGTTGGGATAGCCATGAGTAAACTGGGAAGTCACAGAGAAGTGACGAACCTAGAGAGTAGGGTAAAAGGTGAGAAAATAGTTCCAGAGAGGGAACGAGTTTAAGAAGTAGTGCGAGGGCACAGAGATGCCGCGGCGAGTGATAGACTCTTGTTGAGATTAATGCGGAGATGGGCTTCTCCAAAAATTTAGGGAATAAGGTAAATGGTGAGAGATAGTTCCAGAGAGGGAACAAGATTAATAGATAGTGTGGAGAGCAAAGATGTTTAGGGGATTGCTAAAGTCTTGTGGAGATTTGTAGGGAGATAGGCTTCTCCGAAACCCAGAGATAAGTAAAATTATGAGAAGAGTATAGAGAATGAAATGAGATAGCAAACAGGAGTAAGAAAGAAAGGAGGAAAAGAGAGAATCTTTGAGAGCTGCTTATAGCAGTTATATGTACAAGATGGAGGCGATAGCTAATTCTTGTATAAAGGGGTAAATAGAGTCCAAACGGACTTATGCGTGATGCTGAATTTGGGAATTGATAATGCATATACAGTAGAGCAAGGGGTGTATCATGGATGCAGTGGCGGTACGACAGGTACTAGGAATTAAGAAGCAAGACGAGAGGGAAGACTTGCGAGGGTCTTGTTATTAGTAGAAATACCAGTCATTGGGGAGAAACGAGTATAAGTTGAAAGGCTGAGCCACGGTTATATGGAAAGACGAGAGTAAGCTGAGGGCTGAGCCGTGGGAGAATGTTAAATGTGGTATTATAAATTTTAAGGTTAAATATTGTTGTAATCGTGTATATGTAAATGAAATATTAAGAAGTTAACATGTTGTTACTCATAAGTATTAGGAATTTTTAAGAAATTAGTTCAACATTTTAATTAGTTATGAGTTAGTTGGAAGGGGATCGTTTTATGGACCTGGGAGAGATAGGGCTGGAGGAGAATGATGCTTTAGAGCATCATTTTTCTTTGAGGGACCCTGGGGTGTATATGTCACAGGAGCAGCAGCATACGGTTGAGATGACGGAATAATAAAGAATAAGGGACCGACTAGGAAGTGAAGAGAATAATCTCGATGCAGCTTACGGAACTATGGATCTTAAAAAAACGACGTCATACAGAGCAACGGTGATGACGTCAGAGGTTACAATATGTCCCCCGAACCACAAGATGCTCCATTTCACTCCAATGAAAGAAGATGAAGAACAACAAAAGAACTGAAGGGTCAACTTGATAATAATTGAACTGGTTATGGCGGACTGTCCCACAGTAAGAAGTCGACATCGTGAAACAACCCAGAACCGAATAGAACGGGTAAGCCTGTCATTAACGAAGACCGTTAAAGTAAGGGCAGAAGAAGGACATAGGAAATGGTCTGTAGGTCAGTAAATGGTTAATACAGACGCCCAGCAAAGAATCTCGAGAAGGGACTGACCCCCTCCCGAAATGAATGAGGTTTTATAGATGTAAGAACAAGTCAGATCATGTAAGTCAACCTAAAACCCTGCATTGTGGCTAAATAAAGAACTATGGATCTTTTTAGAGACTATGTCTTCATTATTGTGACTCCGTTTTGGGGTCTTGATTGTTGCTCTATTGTTTAAATCTGATGACGTGTTGAAATTGAACCCCATTCACCCACCACTGTCACCCACAAAAGGAAAAGAGAACAAATAAACTCCACTATACGATCACTGGTGACAAGGCCCAAGAAGGTGACAGTTACTTACATTACGCTGTGACATCTGCTGCTGATGAACTGGTGCCGTTTAACCAGGATTCTGATGTGATGACGGCAGCCGGACCCTGTGACATCTGCTGCTGATGAACTGGTGCCGTTTAACCAGGATTCTGATGTGATGACGGCAGCCGGACCCTGTGACACTAGTAATGATCTGTCTTTCTACTTATTTTCTTGTAAGGATTGTTTTCGTTTTTCGGTTTCATTTTTACCAAAACTAAATTTATAAATTAAAAACTAAAATGGTATGGAATCAGTTGAACAAATTAACATAACACATGAACGCGAGACATTTCGGGTTCCACCCTTCGTCAGCCACAGCTACAAACAGGCGACAAGAATTATAGACAGGCCAAAGAAAGATACTACAAACACAAACGAGAATGAGAAACAAAGACAAAAAAGTGCGATACATGCAGATGAAAAAGTAAACAACACATATGATGAGCGAAAAAAGTACAACAATAACGCAAGAATTTTTTTTTTTTTAAATTAATGAAGAGAAATATATCCCGTTCAACCTCTGATGGGTTATAATTAGGATATATATTGTTTTCAATTCCAAATAATATGAACAACTGCCGATATGAGAAAGTGGCATCACATTTGTCAAATCATTGTAAATAGGGACAATCACAATTATGCAAATACGTGAAATAAATAAAAACAAAAAAATTAATAAAAATAAATAAAGAAAAAAGAAAAAATCAAGAAAAGAAAAAATCAAGAAAGAAAAAAAAGGAAAAAATCAAGAAGAAACTCTGAACAAGAATAATATTAAATTGGAGGGGTGTAAAGGGCTGGTGGTTCCAGTTATATAACTGACTTTAACAGATATTTAATTGACTTTCACCTGTTAAAAGTCATATGCATTGTAAGAACAGCATCAGACCTTCACATTCCCCGTCACTATATATTAACATTTGTTCGTGTTAAATATTGTTTGACTGTATTATGCAGCTCCCTAGGTCTGTCTATTCTTAACACCTCTTCTATATTTGTAGGTACGTTTGATGCCTGCAAATAATCTAATATTGGTATTCTCATTTGCTCATACCTCTTACATTTTAACAAGAAATGTTCTACATTATTGTCTTGAAGACATCCTGCACAGTAAGGTTCTTCTATTTTGAAATAGCCTTTTCCCAGCTGTAGTCTGAGAAGTTTCTTATTACTGGGAATTTTCAATTCCCTAGATATCTGACATATTCTTGTTGGAGCCTTGAACATCTTATATGAATGTTTTCCTTTCATATTTTTATCCCACTCTGCTTTCCATTCTTTTGTTATTAAATCTTTAATTAAGCTCCAATCTCTGATTTACTCGTCCGTACATTTATTAGATTTTTATCAGATCTACCTTTCTTGGCTTCTTTATCTGCCTTTTCATTTCCTTCTATGCCAACATGTGAAGGTATCCAAGCAATTAAGACTCAGCATCCTCTGGAATATTAGTATGTAGTAGCCAGAAACATCTCCTCTGCTATATCTGGTCTACTACATTCTCGTAAGTTTCTAAGTGCTTTAATTGTTGAAAGAGAGTCAGTTAAAACTGTTAGTTTTTTGTGAGGGTTATTAGAGAATATTTCTAGTGCTTTTAGTATTGCCACAATCTCTGCAGTGAAAATGGATGTATTTTCCGTGATGCTATATTCTTTTGCCATTTTCCATATTGGAATATATATTCCTATCCCCAATTTGCCATCCTCTCCCTTGGATCCATTTGTGTACACTGTAATGCTGTCTTTTGATATTTGTTGTATATATTTATTGGCTGTGTTTTTAATATTTTCTATATTATTTGTTTTCTTAAGTATTTCTGCTAGGTGGTAGTCCATGTCTGGTTTCTTGATCTCCCAGGGTGGAATCATTGGCTTGTATTCACAACTGTTATTAATTGATGTAATTAATGTACCCAGATGGACAATTTCCTCCATACACTTCCATCCTGTAGGGTATCTAGTGGTATTCATTAGATTGGCCTGAGTTGTTAGTTGGCATCTGAAAAAAGCTGTATGTGCTGGGTGAGACTTATCTAACATAACTCTGTTCATGTAATTTAGTTTTAACTCCTTTCTCCGTAATTCTAAGGGTAGAATTCCTAAAGCCACCTCTATAGCTCCCATTGATGTTGATCTGATTGCACCTGCTATTGTACATAAAGCCTGATGCTGAATTATGTCTAATTTAATTTTGTTACTGTGTGCAGCAGAGTCATATATTATACTTCCATAATCTATTTTTCCTCTAATAAAAGATTTATAAAAAGTGAACATTGTCTTAGTGCTTGCACCTGATCCAATAGTAATATTTCTTTTGTTATTATAATAATAATAATAGCCCCTTCAGTCATAACTGACTATGGGAATGCGCCCCTGAGGTGGCAGCCCTCAGCTGCTTATTTTCCTGGTGATCCTTTCGACGTTTTCTCCTCACCTCTGCTTCTTGTGTGAGCCTCTCTTCGCCCAATCTGAGGTGGTGCCGTAAATAGCATTGCCACTTAGTGCGATCGGCAGCTTCATCCTCCCATGTTGCTGGATCCATGTCCAGTGCCCTCATATCTCTCTTGCACACATCTTTGAACCTCAGCTTTGGTCGCCCAACTGTTCTCTTGCCATCTGCTAATTGTCCGTAGAAGATATCTTTTGGGATGCGACCATCTTCCATGCGGCGAACATGGCCAAGCCAGCGAAGTCTGCGCTGTCTAAGCAGCGTATACATACTTTGAAGGCCAGCAATTGACAACACCTCGACATTTGTCACTTTATCTTTCCTCGAGATGCCGAGGATGCGGCGTAGACACCGCAAATGGAAGGTATTGAGCCTTCTTTCTTGCTTAGCATAGGTCGTCCAGGTCTCGCTGCCATATAGGAGTGTGCTGGTGACGCAGGCATTATATACCGCAGCTTTGGTCTTCATTGTGAGTTTAGAGTTTCCCCAAACACGCGATGTGAGGCGGGCAAAGGTAGCTGCAGCTTTGCCAATGCGGATGTCGATTTCTGTATCCAGTGAGAGTTTGTCATTGATGGTAGACCCTAGGTATGTGAAGTGGTGCACCACTGCCAATTCATAGTTATCGATAGTGATAACTGGTGCAGCACCCACATCCTGACTCAGCACATTCGTTTTCTTTAGACTTATTGTGAGGCCAAAGTCCTTGCATGCTTTAGTGAAGCGATTCATCAAGCTCTGAAGCTTCTGTTGGCTTTGAGTGACGACTGCAGCATCATCAGCGAACAACAAGTCTCTTATAGTGACCCTTCTGATTTTTGTTTTTGCCTTCAGCCTCGAAAGATTAAACAGACGGCCATCTGACCTAGTGTGAAGGCATATTCCTTCAGTTTGTGGTAAAGTGGAATGTTATAAATAATTATAGGGGACTTAGTGTACTGACTGAGATCAGCTGTGAAGGTATCTGTATCTAATAGGGGTAGTGTTTTGCAGATAACCTTACTTGCTACCACATTATACCTCAGTCAGAATTATTCTGGAATATTGTGATGACTACGTTAAATGTCTAGGGTATGTATATGATTAAGTGTAAGTCACAACAACAACAGACAGATAAACAATTTAATTTATTCCACCACACTTGACAACACTGTGACACTCACACACATTTAACACTCTATAAGACTATCTTAAATGAGTCACTGGTAAAGTTTCAAATATAAATATGTATTAATTACTTTCACTAATATATATGTCCTGATTCAACTACAAAGTGAACCAGGAATCACAATCAATTGTAATTACAATTTATATGTACAGAATTTATCAATATGAACCTTGTAGTGACATATTTTATTAATATTATCCGATGTGTGTCAGTTGTGTAGTAGTAATATGAGGTAATACTGGTTTTGTTTTTTCAAGCTATGTTGTTATTTGTCATCATGACTTCAAGTGTTTGTTTATCTTGGAAATAGTATGGGGAAAAGTTCACAGTTCCTATCAATTTAAACACTGTATTTTCCCTCTGTTTTATTATAAAGTCAGATTTTGAGGGGGGCATAATGTTGAGCTCCTCTGGCCACAGACGCTTATCTTTCGTGATGGCGGCAGGAAAAGACTCCTCTGCTCGATAGCCTCCCTGTGTTCTGGAGACACCTCACTGGTCACTATCTGGACCCAGGAGTATGCTGTCAGCCTCTAGGTTCAGCAAAGCTCAGACCAGGTGCTGCTCAATAACTTTAGGACCATGGTCCCTGAAACAAGAAGGTTGTACCTCCTATTTCAGAACTAATTTATAATAAATTTCCAGACTGAACACAATACATAACAAACACTGAGTTCAGAGCGGTAGGCCAACTGCTATCTTCATCTGAAACAATTTTCACCAGTATACTCCTCCCTAATGGTTACTACGCCTCTGCAATTCCAGCATTATTTCTTTCTAGTCAATAAGATAGGTGTCAGTGTACTGTTTGGCAATTCCATGTAGTTTTAATTTCCTCCGACACCTTCTGTTCAGGTTGGAGCATTATATAGGCTTTACCTCATGTTCGCTACTGAACCACACATATATACAGACATAAATTATCAATTTACATTCAATTTTCATTAAAAAGATATCAAATATTTCAAGCTTACCACAATTCATGGAAATAATACAGAATTACGTTGACTGGCAATGAATAGGCACAAAATCCGATCTGCCGATGTCCCAGGCTTTTATTTAGAAAAATATGCACTGGCACTCAACGCACTGGTTCTTTAGTAAGTTTATTTGAAAATGTGGTGCTGAACTAACGCTTCAAATTGCCTATATTGGCGGGTCTAACCAATCGAGCCATGTTTACACCAGCGTTTGAAAAAAAGTACTCCTACTCACGTTTCCCTAACAACAAAGAATCAATATTTATAGCCCGACTAATCGTGTTTAGCCTTACATTTACTTTCCGCCAATCAAATAGGAGGTAACATGGGGACCTATTTCCCGTACAATGGTGGTGTGAAAATCTGCCACTGAGCGATTCTGATTTTGGTGTTGTCTGACATCCCTCACTATTTCTTTTGGCTATAATTTGTTAATTCCTAGACTATTTGCGTAACGTTTAACATATTCTTTGTCAGCAAGTCCTAAGGAACCCAAATATATAAATTTAATGGGGCTAAGGGGCTGCGTTCAAAATATGTATTTTCTTCTACCTCCCGTTCACTTCGATCGATGTGGTGTCTGGGTACTGTAATGTTTTCAAACGTAAACCAGTATAATGTCATGTTTCCTAATAAGCGTTTTTCCGGTTTTTAAAACCTAACTCTCGTATGGGTAGTGCTTTTTATCACTGTCGATTTGATAAAAGCTAGTGCTTGTGGCCTTACACGCGTGTTAGGGGTGGCATTAATTGTGTATTGCGAGACTGTGGTAGTATTGCCTGCGTTCCGGCTTTCAGCCCCTCCCTTTCTTTCTATCCTTAGTCCATCTGTCTTTCGTTTATGGTAACTTAGTGTATAAAATGACATGAATGGAATATTAAATATAGGTCAGCTTGCGTATCTCAAGGTTTTTCTTAGAAAGGCAGTACACGTTTTATCGTAGAAAGCGAGTATTGAAGCAGTAGGCTTTTACTATCAACGTGAAACGTTACAATTTGCAGACGAAGGAGAAAACAAGGGGGATTTCGAGTACAGTCATTGTGACAGCACTGTTCTTTACCATTCTTCTTTCCTTTTATTGAAGTTATTTGTTAGGCTTTACATTTACTTTTTAATTTATATATGTGGATTAGAATTTCTCACGACAAATCCTCCCCACTTAAAACAGACGTTATATGTCAGTCTTTAATTCTATATACACATAGAGAAATTTATTATTTTTCCTGGAGTTTAGGGTGATTCTCATCACACGGATGGCGGCTTAAAAAATCCGCTCCCAGATTTGTTTTTCCACTTATATACTCTATGCTAAACTCAAATGGCTGCATCAATAATGACCAACGGAGTAATCTAGAATTCTCATGTCTAGCCTGTGCTAGAAACGACAAAGGTTTGTGATCCGTTTGCAACTTAAATGCCTTCCCATACAGATAAATATTGAATTTCTTTATCGCCCATATTACTGCAAGACATTCCTTTTCGCTAGTTGAGTAGTTGATTTCAGCTTTATTCAACTTTCTGCTAGCATATGCCACTGGGCTTAATTCCCCATCGAATGCATCTGATTTCTGTAGTAGAGTTGCACCTAACCCAATATTACTTGCATCCGTCCTTACTATGAATTCTTGACTTAAGTCAGGTAATTTCAAAATAGGTTTACTTGTGAGCTTTTCCTTCAATTCTTGGTAAGCCATTTCACATTGTGGTGTCCATGTAATTCGATCTGGATTTCCCTTACATGTCAAATCAGTTAACGGTGCACATATGGAATTAAAGTTTTTGATATACTTTTGGTAGAAACCACATAATGAGACAAAGGATCTCACGTCTTTCTTGGTTTGTGGTCTCGGGGCTTTCTTTAGTTTCTCTAAATTCTTGGGGTCAGGGGTCATGTTTCCCTGATAAACTGTGTGTCCCAAGAATTCCAATTCTTTACATCCAACGCAACATTTGGTTGGTCGGGCTGTTAAATTCGCTTCCCTAAGTCGATTAAACAGCATGTTCAGAGAGTCAATGTGTTCCTCAAATGTTTCTGTTGCTATAAGGATATCATCCATGAAATTTGTGATACATGGATTATTCAGAGGGTCCAATAATTTTCTCATCATTCTAGAGAAGACACTAGGTGCATTCTTCAATCCAAATGGCAATCTATTAAACTCATAGTGTCCTTCTGAGGTACTAAAAGCTAGGTATGGTCTAACCTCAGGCTTTACTGGAATCTGATAGTATCCTTTACTCAGATCCACTTTTGAGAAATATTTAGCTTTATTTAGCCTGGCAAACAACTGATTTGTATCCGGCAATGGATCCACCTGTCCTTCTGTAATAGCATTCAGTCTCCTGCAATCTATACAGAGTCTATGTTCTCCAGAGGGCTTCCTTAAGAGTACAACACTGGAACTATACGAAGATTCACTGTGTGAAATAATTCCTTCCTTCAACAAATAGTCTATCTCTTCCTTCAAAGCTTTCTCCTTAGCAAAAGGAATCGAATAGGGTTTCATACAGACAGGTGTGGGGTCTATCAGCTTCATATCATATTCCAATAGGTTTGTATGCCCTGGTCGGTCTGTTAACACCTCTGTATGATTATCTAGAACCTGTTGCACTCTCTCTTTCTGAGTTTTCGTTAAATGTGTACTGATTTTCACCTGTGTCGCTGTCTCACAGGGGTGTAATGGATATTCAAATGATGAAAGTGGTTCCTTTTTCATCTCCATGGCAATGGACAAGGTCAACAAGTGTGTCTCTTCCTGATTTTCTCTTTCCAAATATTTCTTCAGGAGATTCACATGATAGATTTTTTCTTTCCCCTTCTTATCTATCTTATAATTGGTTCTAGACACCTTCTCTAGAACTGTATATGGACCTTGCCATCCAATTTGTAACTTATTCTGACTACCGGGCAGAAGAAGCAGCACCTTCTCTCCCACAGCCAAATCTCTGTCTTTAGCTTTCCTGTTATAATAGGCAGCATGTTTCTTCCTGGCTTGTCTCAAATTTTCATTGGCAAGTTTCCAGCCAGTTTTTAAACGAGTGGTCAGCTCATTCACATATTGGTATGAGGATGTAATATTTTCCTCTGCCTTTTCATCAGTCCACGTTCTTAACAGCGCTTCCAGTGGACCTTTTATTGGCCTTCCAAATAATAATGTTGCCGGGGCCATTCCGGTTGAACTATGGGGTACCTCCCGATAAGCAAAGAGGGCGGCGTGAAGGTACTGATCCCATGTATCTGGTTTTTCGTGTGCCAACTTTCTCAGGATTGACATCAACGTGCCATTAAATCTTTCCACTTGGCCGTTCCCTTGTGGGTGGTACACACTACAATGGAAGTGTTTGGCCTGGAAGATCCTGAAAACTTCTTCTGTTAGTTTCCCCTTGAACTGAGAGCCATTATCAGTCAAGATTTGATTGGGAAAGCCTAACCTTGTGAAAATTGTGAGCAATGCCTCTGCCACATGTTTAGAATCAATCGATGACAGGGCTACCGCCTCTCCCCACAAAGAGCAAGTGTCCACCAGAGTCAGAATGTAGCTGTTCCTTCTCTTGGTTCGGGTGAGAGGTCCCACAAGATCCACGGCAACTCTCTCAAAGGGTGTTCCCACTATGGGCATTTCCCCCAGAGTTGCTGGTGCAGTCCAATGTTTAGGTGCTACTCGTTGGCACTCTGGACAGGATTTTACATATCGTTTGATATCTTCAGTTATCCCTGGCCAGAAATAGTGACAAGCTATACGCTGTCCTGTTGCGCTGATCCCCATATGACCACTGAAGGGAATCGCATGCCCTAGTTCCAACACTTTAGTCCTATATGAAGTGGGAAGGACCAGCTGTCCGTGACCATTGGATTCAGATCCAGCTTTCCTATATATCAGCTTGTTCTTCATATAAAACTCTCCCTTGCCTGGAGGTGTATGGGTTTTGGGCAACTTCTTGAAACACGGCTTGAGTGTTTTGTCCTCAGCCTGTGCCTTCCTCATCTCATCTGGATGAGTATTTATTGGATTATCCTCCTCCTTTTTAGACTGTGATCTGGTCTGCACTGTTGCCAATATCACAGGTCTCTTGGGATTCCCCAAGAAGACATATCTACACCCCAATATCAGAGGGTAGATTGGCTCATTTATCACTGCTGCCTTTATGATTCCTTCCACATATCGCGTTTTCACCTTTATCCGGGCGACGGGAAGTGTCATGGTAGCTACATCCTTGGTTGCAGTTTGAATCTCCACTGTTTCTGTGGTGTATTGATCTGCCTGCACCAGGTGAGAACTCACAACGGAATCGTAATCTAAACCGGTATCATATAAACACCTTATAGTGACACCATTACAGATGACATCTTCACACACTGGGGGGTGGTATGGTTCCTGTAGTTCTGCAGGTTTGACCTTTTTTTCCTTTTTCCCAGATGTCATAGCAGCACAATGAGGAGGTTTCCTTCTACAATGGTCAGTGTCATGATTGTTCATCTTACAATTTTTACACCACCTTTTCCCTTGGTTGAAAGATTTTCTTTCATCATATATCCTTTCATCGAATTGTGGGGTTTTATTTTTATTGTCATACCGTGGCCTATCAAACTGGTGCTTACCTTTGTTTTGATCTCTAGGATCAAATTTGTTAAAGTTCTGTGGTGCCCTAAAATTTTCTACCTGTTTCTTTTTATTACCTGATACCTCTGCCTGAGCCGCTTGATACCTTTCAGCAACATTTAGCAACTCACCCAGCCTCTCTGCACCTTGTTCCATGAGAAACTTTCTCAGGTCTGGAGCCATGGACTCTCTTAATTGTTCTATAAGGATCATTTCCTTAAGATCTTGGGTTTTCCCCAGAGAAGTCCATTTCTCCAAGTATGTCTCTATTCGTGCAGAGAACTGGTGATAGGTTTCACCTGACAGTAGTTTAGCATTCCTAAATTTTTTCCTATAAAATTCTGCGTTCTTTTCATATCTTAACAAACGGGCCTGCTTTAGCATGTCATAATTTTCCTGATCACCTCTGCTCATTTTGGCAAAAACTTCATAAGCTGCCCCACGAAGACCTTGAGATAACTTTAAGCTCCACCTTTCTCTCTCTAACCCATATGTGGTAGCTAATAGTTCATATCTATTTAGATAGCTCTCAATATCATCGTCTTTCTCAACAAAATGATCTAAATGAAAATTCATAGCTGAGGTTGAGGCTCCCTGGCTAGCAGTGGCATCAGAGGTAAAGGGACTGGCACCATTTTCAGGAGCATGGCCTTGAAACTCAAACTCCCTTAGTCGTAACTCGTGTTCCCTTTGTAATCTCTTCTCCTCCTTTTCTGCTTCCCTCTCTGCAGCTAATCGCTTGTCTTCCCTTTCTGCAGCTAATTTCATCTCTTCTCTTTCTGCAGCTAATTTCTTCTCTTCTCTTTCTGCAGCTAATTTCTTCTCTTCTCTTTCTGCAGTCAATCTTCTTTCTTCTGCTTCCAATGCTTTAGCCTCTTTGTCAGCCTCAATCTGCAACCTCTTAGCCTCAGCCTCAATCTGCAACCTCTTAATTTCCTTTTCAGCCTCTAACTTTCTTTCGGCCTCTTTTTCTAATCTTCTTTCTTCCCGTTCAATATATTTGTCACATTCAGCAGTGACATAAGCAATCATAATTTGCCCGTCCATTCCTAACTCTTTCGCAGTCTGTACAGCAGCAGATCGAAATTTGGCCAGGTCCGCCATTTTCTAACAGGTAAATGTAGGTAATGTCTAACTAAACAATACACTCTGATATTACTTATCCAAAGACACCACAGGCACTGAGAGCTCAACGTTATTTATTTCCACCCAAAGATACCTTTTAATTCTTATTATTCCCAATATCTATAACAGGAGAAAGTTCAATATCCCTGGAGCGAGACCCCAATATATGTGGTAAAGTGGAATGTTATAAATATTTATAGGGGACTTAGTGTACTGACTGAGATCAGCTGTGAAGGTATCTGTATCTAATAGGGGTAGTGTTTTGCAGATAACCTTACTTGCTACCACATTATACCTCAGTCAGAATTATTCTGGAATATTGTGATGACTACGTTAAATGTCTAGGGTATGTATATGATGAAGTGTAAGTCACAACAACAACAGACAGATAAACAATTTAATTTATTCCACCACACTTGACAACACTGTGACACTCACACACATTTAACACTCTATAAGACTATCTTAAATGAGTCACTGGTAAAGTTTCAAATATAAATATGTATTAATTACTTTCACTAATATATATGTCCTGATTCAACTACAAAGTGAACCAGGAATCACAATCAATTGTAATTACAATTTATATGTACAGAATTTATCAATATGAACCTTGTAGTGACATATTTTATTAATATTATCCTATGTGTGTCAGTTGTGTAGTAGTAATATGAGGTAATACTGGTTTTGTTTTTTCAAGCTATGTTGTTATTTGTCATCATGACTTCAAGTGTTTGTTTATCTTGGAAATAGTATGGGGAAAAGTTCACAGTTCCTATCAATTTAAACACTGTATTTTTCCTCTGTTTTATTATAAAGTCAGATTTTGAGGGGGGGGGGGGGGCATAATGTTGAGCTCCTCTGGCCACAGACGCTTATCTTTCGTGATGGCGGCAGGAAAAGACTCCTCTGCTCGATAGCCTCCCTGTGTTCTGGAGACACCTCACTGGTCACTATCTGGACCCAGGAGTATGCTGTCAGCCTCTAGGTTCAGCAAAGCTCAGACCAGGTGCTGCTCAATAACTTTAGGACCACGGTCCCTGAAACAAGAAGGTTGTACCTCCTATTTCAGAACTAATTTATAATAAATTTCCAGACTGAACACAATACATAACAAACACTGAGTTCAGAGCGGTAGGCCAACTGCTATCTTCATCTGAAACAATTTTCACCAGTATACTCCTCCCTAATGGTTACCACGCCTCTGCAATTCCAGCATTATTTCTTTCTAGTCAATAAGATAGGTGTCAGTGTACTGTTTGGCAATTCCATGTAGTTTTACTTTCCTCCGACACCTTCTGTTCAGGTTGGAGCACTATATAGGCGTTACCTCATGTTCGCTACTGAACCACACATATATACAGACATAAATTATCAATTTACATTCAATTTTCATTAAAAAGATATCAAATATTTCAAGCTTACCACAATTCATGGAAATAATACAGAATTACGTTGACTGGCAATGAATAGGCACAAAATCCGATCTGCCGATGTCCCAGGCTTTTATTTAGAAAAATATGCACTGGCGCTCAACGCACTGGTTCTTTAGTAAGTTTACTTGAAAATGTGGTGCTGAACTAACGCTTCAAATTGCCTATATTGGCGGGTCTAACCAATCGAGCCATGTTTACACCAGCGTTTGAAAAAAAGTACTCCTACTCACGTTTCCCTAACAACAAAGAATCAATATTTATAGCCCGACTAATCGTGTTTAGCCTTACATTTACTTTCCGCCAATCAAATAGGAGGTAACATGGGGACCTATTTCCCGTACAATGGTGGTGTGAAAATCTGCCACTGAGCGATTCTGATTTTGGTGTTGTCTGACATCCCTCACTATTTTATTTTGGCTATAATTTGTTAATTCCTAGACTATTTGCGTAACGTTTAACATATTCTTTGTCAGCAAGTCCTAAGGAACCCAAATATATAAATTTAATGGGGCTAAGGGGCTGCGTTCAAAATATGTATTTTCTTCTACCTCCCGTTCACTTCGATCGATGTGGTGTCTGGGTACTGTAATGTTTTCAAACGTAAACCAGTATAATGTCATGTTTCCTAATAAGCGTTTTTCCGGTTTTTAAAACCTAACTCTCGTATGGGTAGTGTTTTTTATCACTGTCGATTTGAAAAAAGCTAGTGCTTGTGGCATTACACGCGTCTTAGGGGTGGCATTAATTGTGTATCGCGAGACTGTGGTAGTATTGCCTGCGTTCCGGCTTTCAGCCCCTCCCTTTCTTTCTATCCTTAGTCCATCTGTCTTTCGTTTATGGTAACTTAGTGTATAAAATGACATGAATGGAATATTAAATATAGGTCAGCTTGCGTATCTCAAGGTTTTTCTTAGAAAGGCAGTACACGTTTTATCGTAGAAAGCGAGTATTGAAGCAGTAGGCTTTTACTATCAACGTGAAACGTTACAATTTGCAGACGAAGGAGAAAACAAGGGGGATTTCGAGTACAGTCATTGTGACAGCACTGTTCTTTACCATTCTTCTTTCCTTTTATTGAAGTTATTTGTTAGGCTTTACATTTACTTTTTAATTTATATATGTGGATTAGAATTTCTCACGACACAGTTGCATCTCTGAATGCATGTTTCAAGAGTAAGGCGAAGAAGATTCCGAAGAGGGTCGGAGCCAGAACACAGCCTTGTTTAACGCCACTTCGTATATCAAAGGGCTGTGACGTGCTTCCAGCATATTGGACTGTTCCCTTCATGTCGTCATGGAATGACTTTATCATTTCCAGCATTTTAGAAGGGCAGCCTATTTTCAGGAGGATTTTAAAGAGTCCATCCCTACTAACCAGGTCGAATGCTTTTGTGAGGTCTATAAAGGCAATATATAATTGTCGTTTCTGCTCTCTTGATTTTTCCTGAAGCTGGCGGAGAGAGAAGATCATGTCTGTTGTTGATCTGCCAGCTCGGAATCCACACTGTGCCTCTGGATATATGCGCTCAGCTAATCTGTGTAGTCGCATTAAGATGACTTTGGCAAAAACCTTACCAACAATACTAAGAAGAGAGATGCCTCTGTAGTTATTGCAATCACTTCTGTCTCCTTTATTTTTATACAGTGTTACAATCTTGGCATCTCGCATGTCTTGAGGAATAGTTGTCTCTTCCCAGCACTGGCACAGCATCCTATGCAGGGGATGTAATAGCGTGCTCTTACAGCATTTGATTAAATCAGGAGGAATCCCATCACTGCCTGGTGCTTTGCCAGAGGCCAAGCTATCAATGGCCTTACTGAGTTCCTCTAATGTTGGTTCGGCATCCAGCTCCTCCATAGTTGGCAGACTATTGACAGCATCAAGGGCTGCAGGCGTAACGGTATTGTCTCTAGCGTAAAGCTCAGAGTAGTGCTCGACCCACCTCTCCATCTGCTTACCCTTATCGGTTAGCTTCTCTCCGCTGATGGTTTTTAGCGGTGCCGTCTTACTTTTGTGGGGGCCAAGTGCTTTCTTTATACCGTCATACATTTGTCTAATGTTGCCTGTTTGCGCTGCGATCTAGATGCTCTCACTGAGCTGGAGCCAGTAGTCATTTGCACAGCGTCGAGCAGTTTGTTGAACTTTGCTTCTCGTAGCCCTCAGGATCTGTAGGGTTCTGGCACTCGGTGAACGTTTGTATTCATTCATAGCACTGCGCTTAGCTTCAATGACAGGTGCCATCACATCTGATGAAGCATCAAACCAGTCATTTGACTTTGCTGTTTTCTTACCAAAGGTGGCAAGTGCAGTACTTTGAATGGTGTTCCGTAGATGCTCCCAGTTCTCTGTAATAGTATCACCATGCTGAGGGCTACTGAGCACTTTCTCGAAGGTCGCAGTGAATTGAGCGATCATGAAAGGGTCTGACATCTTGCTGGTATCAATGCGTGGTTTCCCTTCATGTCTGACACGATAGAGTTTTCTTGGTTGTGCTCTGATTTTGCAGCAAACCAAGGAGTGATCTGTGTCACAGTCTGCACTATGGTACGAGCGCGTGGAGAGCACAGACCTGAGGAGTGGCCTTCTGACGAGAATCAGGTCAAGTTGGTGCCAGTGCTTGGATCGTGGGTGTCTCCATGACACCTTATGCTTGGGTTTTGTCTGAAAGTAGGTGTTGGTCACGCAGAGGTCATGGTGGACGCACAACTCTAAGAGCCGTTGTCCATTTTCATTCATCTTGCCAATACCAAACCTGCCCAGACATGAAGGCCATGAAACATTATCGGCACCCACTCTAGCGTTAAAGTCACCAAGAAGAACAAGCTGTTCCCTCCTAGGTATGCTTTTGATTACTGCTGCTAGATTCTCGTAGAACTCATCTTTAGCTTCTGAGGCAGAGTACAGAGTAGGAGCATACACACTGACAAGGGTGATGGGACCTGTGCTAGTTTGCAGGCGGAGCGTTAACAGGCGTTCTGATCCATTCTCGCCAGGTTCAACCATGTTAGTTAGCGATTTTTTGACCGCAAAACCTACTCCGTGTTCTCTAGCTTTTTTAAGATCTTTCCCTTGCCAATAAAATGTGTAGTCCTTCTCGCTCACCGTTCCAGAGCCCGCCAGGCGCGTTTCCTGAAGTGCAGCTATATCCACCTGAAGTCGTTTAAGCTCATCATTAATTATGGCTGTCTTCCTTACATCGTTTACATCCTGTAGATTTTCGGATAGTCCAGTCAACATAGTCCGGACGTTCCAGCATCCCAATCTGAGAGTTTGCTTATTTCTATTTTTTCGATAATTGCTTGGTGCAAAATTTTCTGTCCACAGTTCGGGTTTGACCCTAATCCCCATGCACCCAATGGGGAAAGCAGACAGTGGCGGGACAACACCTTATTGACTGGGGGCTGCCCAGCTTGAAGCGGGCGGTAGCTGTCCAGTGAGATCCTAGAACCTCTCCCACTGTCGGAAGTAGCCCCTGGCGCCATGCCCTACGCCAATTGGGCAAAATGCTTATAACCGGTAACTGCTACTTCCCGTGTTTTGCCGACACCTATAGGGTGAAGCTGGAGTGTCCTCTCCAGGGCGCGAGCTTGGGCATAGTTATATGGAGATCAAGCTGTTGTTCTTTTGTTAGATTATCTGCAAATACATCTATATTTTCATTTTCTATATTATTCATTTTTATCTCTTCCATTTCTACCCGAAAAGCTACCCAATTAGCTTTATTATAGTAAAATTTCGGTTTTTCTACCAGTTTGTTAGGTTTGTAATTATCTTTTAGTGTTATTTCAATGGGTAAATGATCTTAATTTCTATCACCAATAACTTCCCATTTTGCATTAGCAAGATATGGTGTTACAATGCTTATATCAACAGCTGTGTCTTGCTGATTTGCACAAGGGTTAATTCTTGTTACTGATCCATCATTCAGTATTATTAGTTCATTGTTTTCAATGAAGTCCAACAGTAGTTTTCCTGATTTGTCAAGAAACCAGGAAGAAAGAATTATCAAAACAAGAAATTAAATAATCGGTGAAACACAAAAGGAATTAACAAAACAGGTGAAACAAATCCTGATCAAAGTAGCAAGATCCGTGGAATAAAACAGTGTTGATCCTAGTATCGTCCGCAAAGACGTAGGGATAGTTTAGGAAATGACGTTGAAGATAGCGGCAATTGAAATGACACAGAAAGATACGAAACGAAACCTAAACTATAAACAAGAGAGATCGTGAAAAAACGACGGAAGAAATAAAGAAGCCTGAAAGAAAGAAAAGCCACTAGAATTCGTGCAAAATGAAAGTGTACATTCAGGCCAGTAGGAGATAGATAACATATTTGAAAAATGAGATGGTTCTCCAAGGAAAAGCGAGTCCGGTCATCGCCAAATACTACCTCGGTTCCCAATTGTACATTTTCTACGCACGTTTCTAGCTCTCTAACTTTTTTTGTCAACCAAATTCCTGCAAGAATACTTCTCGCATCCCGTCAATTAAAAAACGTAGTAGAGAACCACCATAAAGCTTTATTTAAATCAGTGATACGTAACTAAGGGTGTTGCGTTGACCCGACTTCTAGGGGAATGAGACTTGCCAGATATTTATGAAGGCAAATCATCATAAACAGAGTTGGCATGGAGGGTGTGATTCGCTCCGTAGCTAGACGGGGTTGCCGTTCGGAAGGTCCTGGGTTAAATTTTCCGGTAAGCCACTGACTTCTGTTGTTTTTCTGTTGTCTAGTTTTCTCACGAGTGCCTGAAACAAACGTTTACGCGTGTAATATTTATTTATAACATATATAACTCAAATGTATTTGTAGAAAATAAAATATTGGCAACAACGGAAATTCAGTACCAAATCTTAGTCGCGTTTTTCAGATTACTCTTTCTCAAGAATAATTCAATAAGCAGCAACATAAAGCTCATTAATCTATTAAATTCATGGTTACTATCAAATATACAATGCTCAATTTTCATGCACTCTAACACGTAATATACAATTTAAAACATATTATAAATTATTTCTTTGTCGTTCATTAGTTATGAACAATCAGCCTGATGAGTCATGCAATTAAGATACTGCTCAAAATCATACAGGAAAGAATAAAAAGTAAAGTAGACAGCGAAATCCAAGAAGAACAGTTTGGTTTTAGACGGAACAGTGGAACAAAAGAGGCAATATTTTGCCTAAGAATATTAGCAGAAAAATATACAGAGGTCCAAAAAAGTATGTATATGTGCTTCATTGACTATAAGAAGGCTTTTGACAGAGTCCATCATGAGAAAATAATTGAATGCCTCGAAGACATAGGTATTGATGGAAAGGATATAAGAATACTCAGTAACCTTTATTGGGAGCAAACTGCCACAGTAAGATCGGGAAGGAATTATTCACCATACATAGACATAAAAAGAGGTGTCAGACAAGGTTGTGTGCTGTCCCGCTGCTTATTTAATTTATACACCGAAAAAATTTTCAAACAGATACAGGAAATACCAGGACTGAACATCAGTGGAAGGTCAATAAACAACCTTAGATATGCAGATGATACCGTGTTGTTAGCTGAAAGCGAACAGGAGTTACAAGAACTAGTGAAACAAGTGAACAGTATAAGTCATGAATATGGACTCGACATTAATATTGAGAAAACAAAAACTATGATAATTAGCAAAACAGACGATAAACCCACATTAAAGATAAGCGTAAATGGGAAAATCCTGGAACAAGTCAAGAGCTACGTATATCTTGGTCATATAATAACAGAAGATGGCAGATGTGAAACAGAAATCAAGAAGAGAATAGGAATGGCCAAAGCTACATTCAACAACATGAAACATATACTGACATCTAAACAGTTATCTCACAAATTAAAACTGAGAATCATAAAGTGTTATATATATTCTGCATTTCTGTATGGTGCAGAAACATGGACGATGAATAAGCATTTGGAAGAAAGAATTGAGGCTCTTGAAATGTGGATATATAGAAGAATGGGGGCGTATCTCATGGAAAGAGATGAAAACAAATAAGGAGGTCCTAGAAAATCTAGGTATGAAAAGAGAACTAATGAGGGAGGTCAAAGTTCGGCAGCTAAAATACTTTGGCCACATAAAAAGGCATAACACCTTGCAGAAGACCATAACAGAAGGGAGAGTTGAAGGCAAACGTACAAGGGGAAGACAGCGCTATAAGTGGGAAGATAACATCAAAAGATGGACAGGAAAGAGTATATCAGAGTGCACCACCAAGACAAGAGACAGAAGACGCTGGAGATCCATTACAGCCAACCTTCGTTGTGGAGATGGCAACTGATGATGATGATGAGTTATGAATAGTACTTAAATTATTAACCATCAGCAAAAAGTTAGGAATAATAGTGCGGTTATATTCACAATAATTATATTCCGTATGCCTACAGATGTATGAGCGTCCGAATGACCGAGTGATTAGATCGCTGGTCTCCAGCGGAAAACGTGGCGGGTTCAATTCAGTGTAACACGCTCCAGTTTACCCAGCTGTAAATGGGTACCAGACTTTTCTCTTGAGTTAGGGAAGGAAAAAGCAGCGAAGAAGACTACTGTCAACCCCAACTTTTGATGCTGAACCTAGTATAGTGAAGTCTGTTACACTTCCCTCCGCTACAGCAGCATCCATTATGGGACTACCTACGTCTACATGATGTAATCATGACGCTCGTACTTAAAATAGGTAATCTGTAACAAATCAGTGTCCCCGATACTAATTGAATGCTTGTCTAGATGCCACGACAACAAACTATTTCTGCAGAAACGGTGAGAAAATTACCTCACGTTAGCAAAACTAAGAACTATAACCTCCAGTAAAGGCTAGACGCAATTTGTTAGCTCCATTTTATCTGTAGGATCTGAATTTGTAAAAGGGTATGAAAGCCAAAGTGGCTTAAACATAATCCTTGGTAATAAATTTTGTGAACGCTGCTGTATTGTAGGATGTCAAGACTTGAAACCTTGTCACGTAAATCTTGGGAACAGAATTAATTGATTTTCTCTCATTAAAAAAATTATCCTCAGATATGGCCCTGATGAGAAACTCTTCGTGAAAAAGATGATGAGAAAGTGAAGAGAAAAATTGAGGAAAAAGTGTAGAAAAATTTTCAGATAAAGGCAGGGAAGATCCTAGAGGAAGCATTCCTAACTTGTGCTATCCATTACAAGTCTTTCTGTGTTGTCTTTATTCCTTTATGTCTATTTCTATATCTCATCCAAATCTTTCTCTTGCGACTCCTTAGCAGAGGACCTTGTCATGTCTTGGATTCATTCATTCATAAGCCTCCACTCCCAAAGGAGCATAGGCCTTCAAAAAACACATGCCAAGTCCTCCTGTCACGTGCCATCATCTCAAATTCTTTCCACGTTCTCCTCATCATTTTCACCTCTGTTTCCAGCTCTCTTCTCCATGTGCTTCTTGGTCTACCTCTGCCTCTCTTGCCCTGGGGGTTCCATAACAAGGACTGCCTTGTAATGCTATCAACAGGTTTCCTCAGTGTGTGTCCTATCAATCGCTATCGTCCCAATGCAATAAAAGCTCCTCTTGCTTTTTGTATTCTTAGTCTTGGATGGCTGAGTTTTATTGTCTTCACTTCACGTGTCCATGCAGTTTATTGAAGAAACCTGTTGGTAGCAATACAAAGCAGTCCTTATTCTGGACTCCTGAAGGAACGAACGAACGAACGAACGAACGAACTTTATTTTCAAAGGGTTGAGAATTGGGCACGCAGGCCCGTCTGACATTCTGCCCTTCCTTTCTCTCACCTTTCATACTGAATTCATTTATTCTCATATGCATTTTACATATCAAATTCAAGGAATTCAACGTTGTAAAGTAAAATAATAATATAGCACACTCATATTAACATTAATTACTTATAAGCATGACATAACATATGTTGAAAAGTACAAACATTATCAGAGATAGATAGATAGATAGATAGATAGATAGATAGATAGATAGATAGATAGATAGATAGATAGATAGATAGATAGATAGATAGATAGATAGATAGATAGATAGATAGATAGATAGATAGATAGATAGATAGATAGATAGATAGATAGATAGATAGATAGATAGATAGATAGATAGATAGATAGATAGATAGAACGAACGAACGAACTTTATTTTCAAAGGGTTTAGAATTGGTCACGCAGGCCCGTCTAACATTCTGCCTTTCCTTTCTCTCTTCTTCCATAGTTAATCTATTTATTCTCACACGTATCCTAAATGTTACTTAAATAATAAAATAACAAGAAAGTACAATAAAATAAAATCCCAACATTGTAACAGTACAATAACAGTTACACAAATTTACAGATGCGTATCATAATTTATACTAAACAGGACAAAATTAACTTTAAAACCTACATATGATGTTATGTAATAATAATATAATAATAATAGCCCCTTCAGTCATAACTGACTATGGGAATGCGCCCCTGAGGTGACAGCGTAATTATTTAAGAACATAACGAAATTAGGGTGGCATATAATCTGCACTCATGATGTATTTGAAAAGTCTGTGATTGAATGAATATGGACTAAGAGTATTTTTTAAGTCGTGTGGAAGAGTATTCCACAGATGAGCAGCAGAAAAAGCTAAACTTTTCTTGAATAAGTCGAGCCTAGGCTTGGGCATGTGTAATTTATTTAAGCGTTGACTGCGTCTTCCGCTGTATTTGAAAATAGGCCACAGATACGTTGGAGCATTCTGTGACAAGATTTTGTGAATAAATTTGGCTTTGTTGAAGAGAAGGCGCTTTCTTAGTGGTAATATGTTAAGATATGTATATGCGTCTACACACTGTGTGAGGTTTTTGTCTGAAATTAGGCGCACTGCACGTTTTTGTAATGAAAAGAGTCTTTTAGTGTTGGACATGGTGCAGCCATCCCAAATTGTGGAACAATAGTCTAGATGTGTTTGTATCTGGGATGTATAGAACATTTTTCGTGTCTCCTCATCTAGGAAATGTTTGATTTTAGCTAACTGGTAAACTTTTTGTGCCGTTTGTTTGGTCAGTGCTTGTACATGCGAATTCCAACTTAAATGTTGGTCAATTATGAGTCCTAGTGTTTTATATTCATTTTACATTTTCAATTAAAGAGGTTCCAATGTAGAGCTGAAGTGTTGTTTTCGGCGAGTTTTGTAATTTTTGTCTAGTTGATATTATCATATATTTTTGTTTTAATGATATTTATTTGCATGCAGTTTTCATTGCTCCACTTAATAAGATTGTCTGTGTCGCTTTGTAATAATATTTCTAGCGTGTTGCAACTTTTATCACTAGTATAAATGGTACAGTCATCGGCAAATAGGTCGCAGGATGAGTGCTCGATGTGTAGTGGAAGGTCATTTATGTAAATGGAAAAAAGTAGAGGGCCGAGAATAGAACCCTGAGGAACACCAGTGTCAATAATAGTTGGGCTTGACAAGGAGTTATTGTACCACACTACTTGCTGTCTGTCGGACAAGATTTAAGAGTTATTGTAACCACACTATTAAGATGGAGAACATTTGGGAAAAGGCACGCCGGAAGAAGAGAAATTGCTCTATACTAGTCAGGTAGACTTCGTATAGGATTGTTGAAGGTCTATGCTCCTTTAGAAGCTGATGTATGTTGTTGATGATGTCTTATTCATCGTTATCATCTCCCTTTTCGTTTCTTGTTAAGAATGGACCACTAATGCAGATGGCCCCCTTGAGAAAGCCTAAGTCAAGGCACAAGCTCTTGCAGCGGCAGTTTATGTAACAATGGGTTTTACGTGATGAGGTTGCCACGCCATTGACAAACCTAAAATAGAAAGATAGATAGATAGATAGATAGATAGATAGATAGATAGATAGATAGATAGATAGATAGATAGATAGATAGATAGATAGATAGATAGATAGATAGATAGATAGATAGATAGATAGATAGATAGATAGATAGATAGATAGATAGATAGATAGATAGATAGATGGATAGACAGATAGATAGATGGAACGAACGAACAAACTTTATTTTCAAAGGGTTGAGAATTGGGCACGCAGGCCCGTCTAACATTCTGCCCTTATTTTCGCTCACCTTTCATACTGAATTCATTAGATCGATACATCAATAGAAAGGTAGATAGATAGATATATAGATAGATAGATAGATAGATAGATAGATAGATAGATAGATAGATAGATAGATAGATAGATAGATAGATAGATAGATAGATAGATAGATAGATAGATAGATAGATAGACAGACAGACAGACAGACAGACAGATAGAAAGATAGATAGATAGATAGATAGATAGATAGATAGATAGATAGATAGATAGATAGATAGATAGATAGATAGATAGATAGATAGATAAATAGATAGATAGATAGATAGATAGATAGATAGATAGATAGATAGATAGATAGATAGATAGATAGATAGATAGATAGATAGATAAACGGACGGACGGATGGGTGGATGGATGAATGGATAGAAACAGAAGCGCGAAGCAGGGAAGTCTACATGTCTATCTGTCATTAATAACACCAGATAAGTCAAGACCTGGTATCTATAAATTTAAGGTAGCCATGATCACGTCATGTCTATTTTAGAAAAGGTATTATTTGCAATGACCCAGGTCAGAACTATCAAGTAAATAAGAACCCTGACGCAATTACGAAAACGTATCGACGTCATAGATGTAGAGCATTTTTAAAACAAACAAACAAATAGATTTAGTGCCAAGGACAGCGTGGTATTAATGAAATGATAGAGGGAGAAGAAAGAAACTAATCAGAGAAATGTAAGATAAAACGAAGGAAAAGATAGATACAGGAAGTGGAAAGTGGAATGAAAACTAATGCTAGAATAAAGGAGAGACTTTTCAATTAAAATTGTAAGACAATCTTATTGTATGGTGAACAACAAAAACAACAACCAAAAAGCTATAGACTTTGATAAATGGATGTCTGCGTAAAATAGAAGGATTGAAGTCGTATGACAAGATCACTAATGTGGAAGTGATGACAAGAACCAGATAAGTGCCAGTGGAACAAGAGATGAGAAGAAGACGATTTAGATGGATAGGACACACACTGAATAAACATGTTGAAATCTTTACCGGCCAGTAATCTGGAATCCATTGGGTAATGTAAGTAAGGAAGACCAAAGAACACATGGAGAACGAACGAACGAACGAACGAACGAACTAACTTTATTTTCAAATGGTTCAGAACTGGGCACGCAGGCCCGTCTGACATTCTGCCCTTCCTCTCTCTCTGTCGTCTTGCATACTGTATCCTTTCAATCGCACATGAATTTTGAGCATTATTTACGCATACTACATTATCAAGGTAAAATAATAGCATACATTTGTAATATCCAGTCATAATCAAATTTAAGTACGTTTAAAAAAAGTTAATTTAAAAAAATAAATAAATAAATAAGATTTAAAAATTTAAAAAAAAAGAAAAAGAAAAACAAAACCCAGACAAACAAACACAATCTAAACCATTCATACAGTAAATTAGAAATCACTTGAAACATAATCAGATTATGGTGGCATATACTAAGAACTCGTGAAATATTGGAAATCTGCTGTTGAAGGAGAAGATAACTTCAGATAAACATGAAGACATTGAAAGTCTGAGCTGATGGCCGAGGACTGGACGACTTAGTATACGTTTGTTCTCCATGTTTCAGAACCATACAATAGGATTGACTTGACATTTATTTTGAAGATTCCGATCTTCCTTGACTTGATGGTAAACGGTGAAGGGAGTTCCGTAGCAGATACTGCCGTAGCCAACTGAAGTATTGAAGATCTCGCCATACTATGTCTCAACTTTATGATGTAGGTTAATCTAGAGCTGTGTGGTATGATGATGATGGCGGCAGATGAGGAAGAAAGTAACAACAACAACAACAAAGCAGCAAATGTGAAAAGAAACATAAACATATTTATATTAGAGAAATCGCACATACAAAAACTGAGAGATTTATGATGATAAACGATACAAGATTACAAAACGTTTAACTTGAGAGCAGCGACATATGAGAATATTTAATGAATAAATAGGGAAGAGATTAGAATTTGCATTTTGTTTTATTTAATAATGGATATAATCAGCCTCGTTCGAAGGTTTAAAAACAAGGACACGCTTGCATGTTGTTACATAACTGTACAATACATAAGTAATCTTTCTTTCTGTCAGATTGATTTATTAACGGAGATCGAATAGGGCGAGGATTGTCCGGAATCTGGAATTCGTATGTAATAGCGTTTAATTCATTAAGAACTGCTTTGTACCGGACAACCTGTTATGGCATTTCCCTGCATAATTTGGGTATGTTGGCTTACCCTATTTATTAAAAGTAAATAACGACAATGTTTATGTTAGGAAGTCTGAGTTATTTATCATCATCAGGTGCCTTCTTTACATCGAAAGTCGGCTGCGATGGATCTCCAACGTCTTCTGTCTATTGTCTTGGTGGTACACTCTGATAGACTCTTTCCTGTTCATCGCTTGATGTTATCTTCCCACTTATAGCCACGCCTTCCTCTTCCACGTTTGTCTTCAACACTTCCTTCCATTCTGCTCTTCAGTAAGATGTTATGTTTTTTTACATGGTCAAAATATTTCAGCTGTCTAATGGTGATCTCCTTCCTTAATTCTTGTTCCATTCTATGTTTCCTCCGACCTCTTTATTTGTTTTCTTCTCTTTCCATGAGACGCGTCAGATTCTTCTATATATCCACATCTCAAGAGCCTCTATTCTTTCTTCTGATTGCTTGTTCATTGTCCATGTTTCTACACCTAACAGTAATGAAGAATATATATATATCACATTTGATGATTCTCAGTTTGAAGTTGTGAGTTAGTTGTTTAGATGTCAGTCTCTGTCTCATGTTGTTGAATGTGTGAGTTAGTTGTTTAGATGTCTGTCTTTGTCTCATGTTGTTGAATGTGTGAGTTAGTTGTTTAGATGTTAGTATCTTTCTCATGTTGTTGAATGCGTGAGTTACTTGTTTAGATATTAGTATCTTTCTCATGTTGTTGAATGCGTGAGTTACTTGTTTAGATATTAGTATCTTTCTCATGTTGTTGAATGCGTGAGTTACTTGTTTAGATATTAGTATGCGTGAGTTAGTTGTTTAGATGTAAGTCTCTGTCTCATGTTGTTGAATGTGTGAGTTAGTTGTTTAGATGTCAGTCTCTGTCTCATGTTGTTGAATGTGTGAGTTAGTTGTTTAGATGTAAGTCTCTGTCTCATGTTGTTGAATGTGTGAGTTAGTTGTTTAGATGTAAGTCTCTGTCTCATGTTGTTGAATGTGTGAGTTAGTTGTTTAGATGTTAGTCTCTGTCTCATGTTGTTGAATGTGTGAGTTAGTTGTTTAGATGTCGATCTCTATTTCATGTTGTTGAATGTGTGAGTTAGTTATTTAGATGTAAGTCTCTGTCTCATGTTGTTGAATGTGTGAGTTAGTTGTTTAGATGTAAGTCTCTGTTTCATATGTTGTTTAAGTTGTTTAATGTGTGAGTTAGTTGTTTAGATGTCGATCTCTATTTCATGTTGTTGAATGTGTGAGTAAGTTATTTAGATGTAATTCTCTGTCTCATGTTGTTGAATGTGCGAGTTAGTTGTTTAGATGTCAGTCTCTGTCTCATGTTGTTGAATATAGCTTTGTCCATTCCTATTATTTAGTTAGTTGCTTATCTTTTACAGGACGTGGCAATCAACCCCAGCTTTTATTGGCTGTTTGTGATTTTTCTAGACAATTTTTTTTCATTCAGTAGTTTGCCATTGCTTTCTGAACGGTACGGCGCTTATACCATTGTTAAAAATCCACACAAAGCGATCTGCTACCAAACCGCCTGCAGCAGGTTTCGAACCTGGTATATCTGGATTATGAAACTGCGTTCATATTCATTAGGCCACAGACGCCGACATTCCTATTATTACAGTTTGGTAATTACCACACTCCTTATACTCTTGGTGTCCCACGTAGTTCCAGGTAGTGTTTGAGGAGGCAAGACAACTACCCTCTCAGGTATGTCTTAATACGTGACTATTATCACGGCAAAAGTACCGTTTTCGAAACATGATCGCGTCACGCTCCACTCTACCCATCTGTAAATGGGTACCTGACCCCCGCTCTTGAGCTAGGGAAAGCACGACCACGAGGAAGGGAACTGGTCACCCCCTCCCCCCTCTCAAAGCTGGACTTAGTATAGTGAAGTCTTAGACGAAGTCCGTAACACTTCATTCCTCTAAGGCAGGATCTGCTTTGGGGGCTGCCTTTACCTCTTATCATAACGTTGTGTGGGCTGGCCAACTCATCACATAAACAAATTGCTGAAGAAACAGCATGAGCATAGAAATGCTTTGTTTGCAAGCTTAATACAAGGGGATCATCTACACTGGTGACCTCGAAACTGAACTTAGTATAGTGAAATCTCTATTGAAGTCTGTAACGCCTCACTCCCCTGCTGCAGAACCTGTTATGGGACTACCATTACTCTCATTATAACGTTGTGAGGGCTGGCAAACTCATCACATAAAAAATTGTTTAAGAAATAGTCACTACATGATTATATAAATGTTTTAGTTGCAAGCTTACAATAAGACGGTTAGCTGCAGTGGCGGAACTTTTCTCTATAAAATAGCCAAGAAATGAAATCATGATTTACGCCTCTAGACGTTCCCGGGGCACTCTGATGAGGCAAAGAAACTAAAGACTCAGTGCTCCATCAGGCACGATCCCCTGAGGTTTTGAAGGGTTCATTCATGGCAGTCTCATCATGGAAAACAAGTTGCTACGGACACAACGAACGATCTAACTAAATCTTTTTTTTTTTTGCTTGAAGGTAATGAAGTAAACATTAAAGTCGTTTCACATTTCTGCACTGTAATAATACAATTCTAAAAAGTATTTTCAAATTAAAACTTTCTTAACTTCAACAGTAAGTAGTTAATTACTTACTTACTTAGTCGTTCCCCTTCTACCGTGAGGTGTAGAGGTTTGGAAGAGAGAGCGCCAGACTATCCTATCGGCTGTCTTCCTCCTGGCCTGGTTCCATCCTAGTCCTCAGTCCTTCAAAGATTGTCTAATGTTGTCCTCCCAGCGGACTCTGGGTCGTCCTGGGGGTCTGGATCCCTGGCTCTTTGTTTCCCATGCTTGTCGTGGTAGCCGATCTTCTCCCATTCTGCAGACATGGCCAAACCATCTTAGTGTAAGTAGTTAATATTAACATTTAATTCACTATATAGCACACTTACACACACAGATATACACAGAAACAGGGAGAACGAACGAACGAACTTTATTTTCAAAGGGTTAAGAATTTGGTGAGCAGACCTTCTGACATTCTGCCTTTCCTTTCTCTTATCTTTTATACTGAATTCATTTATTCTTACATGCATTTTACATATCAGTTTAAAGGAATCTAATTATAATTCAAGAAATAAAATATGTTCAAAAGTACAAAAAGCATTATTAGAACCTGCATTCAGTATTATATATATATATATATATTTTAAATAAAATTTTGCCTCGTTTTGGCGACGCGCGTCCCGTTCAACCTAGCCGGTTATATTAGGGCGCGTTTCCAAATATAAAAGACTATTAGGTCTGGAGTATAGTATTATATATGTATCTGGAGACATAACCAGATTACGGGGGCATGTAATCAGCACTCATCAAGTATTTGAAGAGAGAGAGAGAGAGAGAGAGAGAGAGAGAGAGAGAGAGAGAGAGAGAGAGAGAGAGAGAGAGAGAGAGAGAGAGAGAGAGAGAGAGAGAAAAACAATGACGCAATTACGTATTTCAAATTTAAGTTGAAGCTATAATATTGTATTAAATAAATCAGAGATTTGTCAGGTGCATTTTCAAGATGACATGACATTGACATGTCAATGTAGGTTTCTTTTTAATGTGGCGCAGTTTTTAGTTTTGACAGATCTTGGTAAAACATCCTCGCATGCGGCTAAAGAACATACATGCCATAGTGCAGGCTTCCTATCGACTAGCTACGGCGGTGGTTCCATTCATGGTCCGCTATTGTGGTGAGAACGATACGGCTGGCTTCACCGGGCGCCGACCTGTAGGATGGTGCCAAAATCTATTTAATATTTTTAAAAAATAAAATAAAAATAAAAACATCAAAAATATGAAACGAGAAAACAAAACAAAATTTAAAGTAAGAAATTATTTGTATATAATGAAGCTGATAATTTCCCTGCATATTTATAGTATTCCTTAAAAAAAGAAAAAAAAGCGAGTTTGTAACTCTACATGAATAAAGAAAATTATTATCTACAATAAAATTTTAAAAACAAAAATGTATTGTGTTTTTGTAAAAGGCTTCAGCGAAAATCACTTGCGGAAATATAGCGTGATCTAACTCATTAGCAAGAAATTGACTCTTGTACGAATACGTACAGATATACAGTGCTGCCGAGGTGGGGGAAGGAGGAAGCACCATCACGAGATTGCGTATCACCTTGACAATTCCTAGGGCCGTTTCTGGAGGGTGACATGCTGTAAAATGGAGATGGGATGTTGTTAAGGTATTTTTATGTATATTACATGTTGGCTTCTTTAGATTTGTTATCAGTTTAAATTTACGCGGTAACATATTTATCTGAAGTCAACATGATGTATTGTACACTATAAAGTATAGTTAGTGAACGCGATTATGTGATGACGTCACGTATAATAGGATGACGTAGTAGGGCGCTGCACTAAGCAGGCAACGGTCCTTCTTGAACTTTCGTCGTTTGAATCCGTCTAAGCAAGACGTGGATTATTATTACTTTCAAAGTGATTGAAGTTTATTCTCCTACGTGGCTTATAATTAACCGAAGGTCGCCACTTTAATTCTTCTGATGCAGTATCTGAGCATCGTATATTGATGAGTATTTTCCTTATGAAGAAGGAAATTCAGGGAGTACTATTATAATATATTTTATCGCCAGCTGTCAGTTTTCGCTACCCCCAATGATTTCGCCTTGCCGACATTGCGGGTATATAGGCTGTCATGCGACGATACATTATTGACTGTAGGAGAATACATTGATATGTACGTATATTGAATTACTGCCATGAATTCATATGATGTCCGTCATTAAAAATGTAAATGTTTGTGGACCCAGCCACGAAGAGCGTTATGAATGTTATTCAAATTTGAGACATTGTTGTGTTGGACACTCACGCCATTCAAATAACAACGTAGCACGATTACTCAACCAACTCTACCAAACCCCACCTTAACAGATGTACACTGAAGTAAAGATTCTTCTTATTCTTCGTTCACTTTCAGACGTTGTGGTGAAATTACAGTGATGCAACGTTAAAATTCCTCCATTTATAAAGAGAATAGGTAAAATAACATGTAGGGATAAAAATATAGGTAAGATACGCTGATACATTCTCGCCCATGCCAGCGTTTTCTAGCGCCATTGAAAGTAACTAGTTATAACATGCAGACTAAACGAACGATCTTTTTAGACGGGGTGGAAACGGAGATAAAAGAAAAAAATGTGACGGTCTGAACACGTGTTTGAATCTAAAAAGTCTAGAAGACGCAATTTGTAGTTTTAAAGAAAAAATTACGCCACTAGTTGACACAATGTAAGGAAATGGACAAAAAACGACCTTAGCTCTTGTTAGAAACAGACGTATCTTGGACGGTTTACGGTAATTAGTCGTTTTCGTTTGAATATAGCGGCAAAACACCGTACACGAAGGTTCAAAAACAAATTTCAAAACTAACCTTGAAAAAAGTAGGTTTTTTTCTTAATAATAAGTTTAGGAGAATAAAAACTAGCTAGTTTGATAGCCCATCTTTAACAGAGAAAGAATATACTTTTAATTACGAAGACGGACAGATAACACGGAAGATATTGACGAAAGACTGTATTGTTCAATACAGACTAGCAGACAGTTTTTTGTGCATATTTTCACTAAAGTTACATTTTGACGTCATTGAGACTAAAAATGTAAAACCAAACTGCAGGTGGACTAGGGGCAGGGTAGGAGGATAGTAGCTAAAAATAACTTAGCACAGAATCTTAGAAGTAGGGGGAGACAAAAAATTGTGTGGTTTTTTTTCTTGTAGTTTCGTCCAAAAACAAGTGTAATTTTGGGAAAAGCCAAGTTAGGACGGACAGACCGACAGAAAAATACTACACACTAGACTGAGACTGGACCGAAATTGGACATTTGTAGTTTGAATATTTGAAAGGTAGAGGGGAAGTCCGCTGATTGGACAGAAGATTTCATATTGTAGAAAAAACTCTAGAAGCAATTGCCATTTTATAGAAGACTGTCCAGATGCACAGTTCGTTAATGCTAGAGGTGTGATTTCCAGGAAATATTAAATATTATCAGTGGGACGCCTTAATCTAGCCAGCAGCTCAGCTGAGTTTTGCTAGTACAACGTAACTGTGTTTTCAATTTTGAATTGTGGTAAGGAGAAAAATTCATTTAACCCTTTTATTTAATATTTAATATTTTGAGTGATTGATACTGCCATGTCATGAAAAATGATTACGACAAGTGAGTGCTTATTCTAGGTCCCCAGCGACAGACCAGGGCCTAGAGGCAAACAAATAATATAATAAAACATATCCAAGACTATAGAAGACAGATCTATATTTGAGATCAGTGGGAACATATCACCAACCTTATTGGATGGAAGAGGAAACTATTGAACATATTTTGGATGCAATGCAGTCATGGGAAACTGGTACTATTTGATACCACCTGGGTGAGATGTGCTGAGTTGGTCAGAGAGATCTGACCTGATCTTTGTAAATTTTGCTTTGCTTTGTTGTGTGTAAAATTGGTGCAGTAGGCAGTGTGTTGACACATGGCACAAATTTTGGTTTCAGAGTTTCTGGTCTGGCACTATGCTAGTGCCAGATGCTTGAAGAGGTTCGAGATTGGATGCCTAAGAATCCTATCATTTTACTCCAGCACTTGTGAGGAGTGGGCCACTTGAATTCTTTACTGCATCGTCACAGGCCAGATAAGTTGAATACCTGGCCTGCTGTAGATTCATCAAACTGTTTCCACCAATAAATAAATAAACCAAATCCTGGTTGATAAAAACTATATTTCAGTACTATATTTCAAGGACAATGAACATTGTCAACAGAGATCGGGTATGATGACATCACCCCAACTAAACATCCAGTGCTAGTTTTCCAAAGACACTGTAGTTAGTGTTAATATTAACCAATGTAAACATATAATTATGTACAAAATTTGCATTTGATTATTTAATATATATATGCACTTTTATTGAAAAATACATATTGTTTCATCCGTCCTGACCATAAGAAAATTTGGCTCTTCACTAAATAAATTCAAAAAATTTTAACTTTAACTTCTAAAGCCAGTGTTAGTTGATTTGATCATATAAAAAAAAAAAAAAGGTAAAGGAACCCGTTACACGCCCATTGAGGCATATTGGGAATATGGTGTTAGGCCCATATTATCTTGACCGTCGGCACACGAGGGGTGATGTGGTCGGCATCACGCCGGCCGCCTTAACCTTCCCAGAGTAGCTCTGGTATCGAACCATAGACCACTGCGCTAGGAAGCCAGTGCACTAACCACTATGCTACCGCGGCTCCATGATTTGATCATATAGCTTATTATTATTATTAGAATTAGTATTTACATGTGTGTGTCAGTGTATTTAAATTACCTACACATCACATTTCATTACCCTAGACATTAAACGTAGCTAACATACATAATAGTAGAATAAGTCTGTTTGAGGTCGTAAGTGGTAGCAGAAAGGCATTCTGTAACTCACAAAAACTTTTATCTTCAGGAGCCTTCACAGCTGACCTCATCCAGTACACTAGGTAACATAACAACCACGCAATAACATCAAAAACCACTGCAAATATTGGGTAGCTCTTGTCCGGGATTTAGATTGTACCAAAGATATTAGGGTCTCCTGGTCCGGGAATTAAATTATTGGGGGCATAAGTTGTATAAAGTTAACAGTGTCCCTAAAATTAAAAGTGGAAAATAAAAGTTGATGAATCTTCACAGCCAGTGGTAATTAATTAATTAGTATATTACCTTAATAATTAGATTTTATAATTTACCTTAGTCATTGTTAAATTGTGGGATATAGTATGGCAGATCTAGCCAAATTCAGATCGGCTGCTGTGCTGACGGCGAAGGAAATGAACATGGATGGTCAGGTTTTAATCCAGTATGTAACTTCAGAATGTGACAAGTATATTGAAAGGGAAGATAGGAGGTTAGCTGAAGAGAAGAGGTTACAAATTGAGGCTGACAAAGAACTTAAGAGGCTGCAGATTGAGGCTGACAAGGAGGCTAAGGCATTGGAGGCAGAAGAAAAACGACAGCAAACGGAAGCAGAAGATAGGAGATTGCAAAGGGAGCACGAATTACGACTAAGAGAGTTGGAAATTCAAGGCCATGCTCCTGAAAATGGTGCCAGCCCCTTTGCCTCAGATGCCACGCCTAGTCAGGGAGCCTCAACCGCAGCTATGGGGTTTCATTTAGACCATTTTGTTGAGAAAGACGATGACATAGAGGGGTACCTAAGTAGATTTGAACTATTGGCTACTACGTATGGGTTAGAGAGAGAGAGGTGGAGTCTCAAGTTATCCTAGGGGCTTAGAGGTACTTCTTATGAAGTTTTTGCTAAAATGAATAGAGACGACCAAGACAATTATGACATGCTAAAGCAGGCTCTGTTATTGAGATATGAAAAGAATGGTGAATTTTATCGTAAGAAGTTTAGAAATGCCAAACTGTTGTCTGGGGAGACATACCACCAATTCTCTGCCAGACTGGAAACCTATTTGGAGAAATGGACTGCTCTGGGGAAGACCCAAGATCTCAAAGAAATGATCATGATAGAGCAATTAAGAGAGTCCATGGCTCTAGACCTGATAAAATTTCTCATGGAACAAGGTGCAGAGAGGTTGGGGGAGGTTTTGAATGTCGCTGAGAGGTATCAAGCAGCCCAGTTAGAGGTAGTTGGCTATAAAAAGAAACAGATAGAAAGTTTTAAAGCCCCACAGCACTTTAATAAATGTGATACCAGAGAACAAGGTAATAAAGGTAGGACAAACTTTGATAGGCCACGAAATGATTATCGTAATAGAAACTCCCAGTTCAATGACCAAAAATATAATGAAAGAAAACCGTTTAACCAAGGAAAGAGATGGTGCAAATGGTGTAAGAAGGACAACCATAACACCGAATTTTGTAGAAGGAAACCTTCAAACATTGCTGCAATGAAATCGGGGAATCAGAGATTAAAGGTTAATCCTAATGGACAGCAGGAACCTTATCACCCCCCAGTTTGTGAGGATGTTATTTGTAATGGTGTCACCATAAGGTGCCTATATGATACAGGTTTGGATTATGATTCAGTTGTGAAGGCTAGCATAGTGGACCCAAGTCAGTATACCACCGAAACAGTGGAAATACAAGGGGCGACTAAGGACATACCACTCATGACACTTCCCATCGCAAGGATAACAGTGAAAACTCGCTATGTGGAAGGAGAAATCAGAGCAGCAGTGATAGATGAACCAATCTACCCTCTGATATTGGGGTGTAGATACGTCTTCTTGGGGAATCCCGAGAGACCTGTGATCATGGCGACAGTGCAGTCCAGGTCACAGTCAAAGGAGGAAGAAGGTGAACCTATAAATGCTCATCCAGAAGAGATGAGGAAGGCGTAGGCTGAGGATAGGACACTCAAGCCATGTTTTAAATAATTGCCCAAATGCCACACACCCCCAAGTAAGAGAGAGTATTTTATGAAGGACAAATTGCTATACAGGAAGACAGGAACTAGATCCACTGGTCACGGACAGTTGGTTCTTCCCAAGGTATATAGGGCAAATTTAATAAGGAGCTTACATGTTGGAAAAGATGGTGACCATGAGAAAGTAGGTACCATCTGCCAAAAGGTTAATCGAAAATACTATTGGCCCGACGTAAATGTCGATATTGAGAACTTTGTAGAAGCATGTGGCGTATTTCATGAGGGAACACCCACAAAGGGAAAAAATGTGCAGGACCTAGAAACGCCACGGGGCAAACTTAGGCCTGGAAGGAAAAATAATTATAATAAAGTAGACAAAGTGGAATGGGAGCCCCCTTTTCACACCCAGTCTTCACTTGAATGTATTAACATGGCCACTATGCGACGAGTACAAAGAGTAATTTTACCCCAGAATAAGCTGACAATCCCTCGGTCAGAATTATATAAACTGGAGGAAACTAAAAGAGAGCGAAGATCTCTCACAAGTAATCTAAAGTGGGGCGACAAACCCAAGAAAAAAATTGGTAGTGGTCGATTTGTGAGTGATGATTCTAGGAAGAAAAGTCCTCACTACAATGCTTCTAATGGAAAGGACCCGACGGGTGCCATGAAAAATAAGTATAAAAATTTAAAAGTCCATATGTAAATTGTTGAGGACCTGGACAGATGAGAAAGCAGAAGAGACTGTTACCTCATCATATCAATATGTGAATGAGCTGACCACTCGTCTGAAAGCTGGATGGAAACTGGCAAATGATAATTTGAGACAAGCCAGGAAGAAACATGCAGCGTATTTTAATAGGAAAGCAAAGGACAGAGAATTAGCTGTGGGAGAGAAAGTGCTTCTTCTACTACCCGGCAGCCAGAATAAGTTGCAAATTGGATGGCAAGGTCCATATACGGTTCTAGAGAAGGTGTCTAGAACAAACTATAAAATTGACAAAAAGGGGAAGGAGAAAATATATCATGTGAACCTTTTAAAGAAGTATCTGGACAGACAAATCCAGGAAGGCACCCCCTTACTGACCTTGGCTATCGCAACTGAAATGAAAAAGGAACCACTCACCTCACATGAATACCCATTACACCCCTGTGAGACAGCCGCACAGGTAAAAGTCAGTAAGCACCTGACTAAAAATCAGAGGGAGAGAGTTCAACAGGTTCTGGAGGAACATATAGATGTATTAACAGATAAACCAGGACATACAAATTTGCTACAGTATGACATGAAGCTGGTAGACTCAAACTCAATCTGTATGAGAGCCTATTCTGTTCCGTTTGCAAAGGAGAAATGATTGAAAGAAGAGATAGAGTATTTGTTGAAAGAGGGGATTATTTCGCACAGTGAATCTTCTTTTAGATCCAGTGTAGTTTTGTTGAGGAAACCGTCTGGGGAACATAGACTGTGCATAGATTACAGGAAACTGAATGCTGTCACAGAAGGTCAAGTGGATCCATTACCGGACACAAAACAGTTATTTGCCAGACTGAACAAGGCAAAATACTTTTCTAAGGTGGATCTTAGCAAAGGCTATTACCAGATTCCAGTGAAGCCTGAAGTTAGACCTTATTTAGCTATTAGCACCTCGGAAGGACATTATGAATTCAACATGCTACCATTCGGATTGAAAAATGCTCCGAGTGTATTTTCTAGGATGATGCGCAAATTGTTGGATCCCTTGAATAATCCATGTATCCCAAATTTCATGGATGATATTCTCATCGCCACAGAAACATTTGAAGAACACATTAACTCTCTGAATAGGTTATTTGATAGGCTCAGGGAAGCGAACTTAACTGCTAGACCAACAAAATGTTGTATTGGATGCAAAGAGTTGGAATTCTTGGGACATACTATGTATCAGGGTAACATGACCCCTGACCCCAAGAACTTGGAAAAACTGCAGAGAGCACCTAGACCACAAACAAAAAAGACGTGCGATCATTCGTGTCGTTATGTGGATTTTACCAAAAATATATCAAAAATTTTAACTCTATATGTGCTCCTCTGACTGATCTGACTCGCAAAGGAAATCCAGATAAAATTGTTTGGTCAGCGCAATGTGAATTGGCATTTCAAGAGTTAAAGGAAAAACTCACTAGCAAGCCTATTCTCAAATTGCCCGATTTGACTCAGGACTTTGGGGTGCGAACAGACGCAAGCAATGTAGGCCTGGGGGCTACTCTGTTGCAAAGGTCCTCTTCACCCAATGGGGAACTGAACCCAGTCGCTTATGCAAGCCGCAAGTTGAACAAAGCGGAACGAGGATATTCCACAAGCGAAAAAGAATGTTTAGCGTTAATCTGGGCAATAAAAAAGTTCCAAATCTATGTGTATGGTAGGACTTTTGTGGTCCAGACAGATCACCAGCCTCTCGTGTTCTTATCTCAGGCCAAGCATGAAAATGCAAGATTGTTAAGATGGTCGTTATTGTTGCAACCATATCAGTTTCATATTCAATATATCCCGGGGTCACAGAATGTCGGTGCAGATTTCCTCAGTAGGCACCACTGTGATCAAAATTAGAGTAGTTGGCAGGCGTGAGGAGTTAATTTTATCTATGTGTATCACTGGTTTTGGAACTTGCATTAGTGCATCTTCTCAAGTGGGGAGATGTGTGGTGAAATTACAGTGATGCAAAGTTAAAATTCCTCCATTTATAAAGAGAATAGATAAAATAACATGTAGGGATAAAAATATAGGTAAGATACGCTGATACATTCTCGCCCATGCCAGCGTTTTCTAGCGCCATTGAAAGTAACTAGTTATAACATGCAGACTAAACGAACGATCTTTTTAGACGGGGTGGAAACGGAGATAAAAGAAAAAAATGTGACGGTCTGAACACGTGTTTGAATCTAAAAAGTCTAGAAGACGCAGTTTTAAAGAAAAAATTACGCCACTAGTTGACACAATGTAAGGAAATGGACAAAAAACGACCTTAGCTCTTGTTAGAAACAGACGTATCTTGGACGGTTTACGGTAATTAGTCGTTTTCGTTTGAATATAGCGGCAAAACGCCGTACACGAAGGTTCAAAAACAAATTTCAAAACTAACCTTGAAAAAAGTAGGTTTTTTCTTAATAATAAGTTTAGGAGAATAAAAACTAGCTAGTTTGATAGCCCATCTTTAACAGAGAAAGAATATACTTTTAATTACGAAGACGGACAGATAACACGGAAGATATTGACGAAAGACTGTATTGTTCAATACAGACTAGCAGACAGTTTTTTGTGCATATTTTCACTAAAGTTACATTTTGACGTCCTTGAGACTAAAAATGTAAAACCAAACTGCAGGTGGACTAGGGGCAGGGTAGGAGGATAGTAGCTAAAAATAACTTAGCATAGAATCTTAGAAGTAGGGGGAGACAAAAAATTGTGAGGTTTTTTTCTTGTAGTTTCGTCCAAAAACAAGTGTAATTTTGGGAAAAGCCAAGTTGGGACGGACAGACCGACAGAAAAATACTACACACTAGACTGAGACTGGACCGAAATTAGACATTTGTAGTTTGAATATTTGAAAGGTAGAGGGGAAGTCCGCTGATTGGACAGAAGATTTCATATTGTAGAAAAAACTCTAGAAGCAATTGCCATTTTATAGAAGACTGTCCAGATGCTTACTTACTTACTTAGTCGTTCTCCTTCTACCGTGAGGTGTAGAGGTTTGGAAGAGAGAGCGCTAGACCATTCTATCAGCTGTCTTCTTCCTGGCCTTTTCCATTCTAGTCCTCGGTCCTTCAAAGATTGTCTAATGTTGTCCTCCCAGCGGACTCTGGGTCGTCCTGGAGGTCTGGATCACTGGCTCTTTGTTTCCCATGCTTGTCGTGGTAGCCGATCTTCTCCCATTCTGCAGACATGGCCAAACCATCTTAGTTGGGACTGTTCTATTTGGGTCTGCAGCGGATGGGATTTTAGGCCTTGACGGATCGTCTGGTTGCGGACCATGTCTCTTCTTGTTACTTCAACCACTTTCCTCAGATACCTCATTTCTGACGTTTGGATCTGGCTTTTGTGGGTTGTAGTCATTGCCCACGACTCGCATCCATATGTCAAGACTGGGACATAGGTGGAGCGGTATACAGCCATCTTCGTTTTCTTACCAACCTCTTTCTTGCTGAGGAATCCACGATTTATGGCCTGAAAAAGTCTCCCAGCCGCTGCTTTTCGAGTGGCCAACTCTTCTTTGATGCCTCCCTTTCGGTCTATAATAGCTCCGAGATATTTAAAGTGGTCGACTTGCTCCAGAACCTGTTCTCTCAACTTAATCTGATGTTTTCTTTCTTCTCGTGATATCACCATGGATTTTGTTTTAGAGCTGCTTATGACCATCCCTCTCTTCTCCAGCTCTTCCTTCCAGACTTGCAGGTTTGATTGGAGATGTGCCTCTGATTTAGCAATCAGGGCAACATCATCAGCAAATGCCAGCTCCGAAATATAGACCTGTCTCATCTTCCAGTACCCCACTGAATACTTTCTTGTTCTCTCCTTACATGCCTTGATGACATCGTCCATAAGGAGTATGAAGAGGTAAGGTGATAGGATATCACCTTGTCTTACACCAGTGGTGGTCCTGAACTCTTCTGACTTATGGTTTGCTGTCCTCACATAATTTCTGCAAGACTTGTAGAAGCTCTGTATAGCATGAATCAGTGGTGCTGGAATATTCTTCCTTGCCAAACAGTCCCAAAGTTTGCTCCAGGGGACCCTGTCAAACGCCTTTTCCAGATCTATGAAAAAAAGATGGATCTCACTCTTATACTCAAGGGCCTTTTCACTCAGCTGTCTGAGTGTGAAGATTAGGTCTTCAGTACTTCGGTTTGCTCGGAATCCGCACTGGACCTCATCCAATTGTGGCTCAGCTAGGCGTCGGAGTCTCTGCTCTGGGATTCTAGAATAGATTTTACCAGGGACACTGAGAAGGGATATGCCTCTATGGTTTCCACATTGTCGATTGTCACCCTTTTTGAAAATTGGCTGTCCAGATGCACAGTTCGTTAATGCTAGAGGTGTGATTTCCAGGAAATATTAAATATTATCAGTGGGACGCCTTAATCTAGCCAGCAGCTCAGCTGAGTTTTGCTAGTACAACGTAACTGTGTTTTCAATTTTGAATTGTGGTAAGGAGAAAAATTCATTAACCCTTTTATTTAATATTTAATATTTTGAGTGATTGATACTGCCATGTCATGAAAAATGATTACGACAAGTGAGTGCTTACTCTAGTTCCCCAGCGACAGACCAGGGCCTAGAAGGAAACAAATAATATAATAAAACATATCCAAGACTAGAGAAGACAGATCTATATTTGAGATCAGTGGGAACATATCACCCACCTTATTGGATGGAAGAGGAAACTATTGAACATATTTTGGATGCAATGCAGTCATGGGAAACTGTTACTACTTGATACCACCGGGGTGAGATGTGCTGAGTTGGTCAGAGAGATCTGACCTGAATTTTTGTAAATTTTGCTTTGCTTTGAGGTTCGAGTGATGTAAAATTTTTACAGTAGCACTGTGTGAGGAGTGGGCCACATTGAATTCTTTACTGCATCGTCACAGGCCAAGAGTGCTAGTTTTCCAAAGACACTGTAGTTAGTGTTAATATTAACCAATGTAAACATATAATTATGTACAAAATTTGCATTTGATTATTTAATATATATATGCACTTTTATTGAAAAATACATATTGTTTCATCCGTCCTGACCATAAGAAAATTTGGCTCAGGACTAAATAAATTCAAAAATTTTTAACTTTAACTTCTAAAGCCAGTGTTAGTTGATTTGATCATATAGCTTATTATTATTATTAGAATTAGTATTTACATGTGTGTGTCAGTGTATTTAAATTACCTACACATCACATTTCATTACCCTAGACATTAAACGTAGCTAACATACATAATAGTAGAATAAGTCTGTTTGAGGTCGTAAGTGGTAGCAGAAAGGCATTCTGTAACTCACATAAACTTTTATCTTCAGGAGCCTTCACAGCTGACCTCATCCAGTACACTAGGTAACATAACAACCACGCAATAACATCAAAAACCACTACAGATGTCTACTTGAATATGTTCAGATAAGATAAAGCAGTGGGCAGCTTGAAGCTGTTCGCATCTCCATAGAGTTTTTCCAAGGTTGGTACTGGTATTGGCCATATGCGCTTTCTCTGCTTTTCACATGTTGGGCACCTTTGAAGTAGATTTTCATGTGACAGTGTACACCATGCTCGTCTTGCATCAACAGTCTGCACGCATTGCACATACTCCACCTGGAGGATTATTCTTGTAGGATAGAGAGTTTAATGTATATGTTATAAGCTTAAAAGCTAACTCATAACGCACAACGAAAAAGTACATTATTTCTCGCATTTATTTTTACAAAACTAAAATGTGGTTTAGTCTGTTGACCCTTGTGGTCAGCACTGGTCACTGTTCTATAAGCGATAGAAAAAATCAACGCATCACTCTCGTTGTTTGGTAGAATTACGGGCAGATCACTTGTTGCTGCACATCTGTGTAATGTATACTCTTGGCACCTTTGAGTGAAAGTTGTTTGAAGTCTTATACAGGGGTTCTCACACTTTTGGAGAGCACTCTAAAATAGTTCTACAAATGAAAGACAAAGTAATATAATTTTGAGGGACGTTTTTTTTACATTTACAGGAAAAGGAATGTCAATGTAGCTATAAGCAGTGGATACATGTCAATGAGAACTCGCAGTAGTACAGTTAGGCTGCTTAATTGTGACGTGCGAAGAGTCAAGATATGCATTTTCTCTGTCGTCATTGATGACAGGATCATGAACTCCTGAAACTTTCCAATAGAAAAGCCGGGAAATCATGTGTCAGATGTAAAATAGTTAGCAAATAAATACCTTAGCTCGTACAGACAAAAGAGAAAAAGCTTTGAGATTTTAGACCGGCAACTTTGTCATTTTAGGAAGACCTTCTTCTTCTTCAGATGCCTGGTCTGGAACAGACATTGGCGATCATGACCCTCCAATCTTCTCTGTCTTTTGATAGTCTAATGAGGTTGTTGTTGCCCATGCTGTTGTTTGTTGCCCAGTTGTTTAAGCTTTCCCCATACATCTTTCTCTGCCTTCCTCTTCCTCTTCTGCCTAGTATCCTTGTCTAACTACTCTTTTAAGGAAGACCTTAACAAATTAAAAAAATGTAGGAACTTTGTTATAGCTCAGTATGCTGGACTCGTGCATGACAACTGATAAATAAGAAAAAAAAAGTGTATATTATTATAGAAAATATTTGTATACAGAATAGCTATAGTACGAGGTGTGTTCAAATGAAACCCGTCCCAGTGGCTTTATAACAAATATATGTAAGAAACATCAGCAGGAGTAGTAGAATTAAATACAGCAATTGTTATGAAGCAAGTACCCACTGGGGTTCTTTAGAAATAGTCACCATAGGCATTCAGACACGCATCCCACTGCTTGGGTAGACGGCGGATGCCGTCCGAGAAAAATGACTTTGGTTGCTTATTGAACCATTTGGTCACCGAGGCCCTGGCGTCTGTATTGGAGTCGAATCGTTGTCCCTTTAGAGATTTTTTTAAGGGTCCGAACAAATGAAAGTCACATGGTGACAGATCGGGGCTGTAGGCTGGGAGTGGCAGAACTTCCCACATTTTCCTTGCTAACGCTTCCAGCACAATGTTCGCAACATGTGCACGAGCATTGTCGTGCAACAGAATCACACCACGCGAAAGCATGCCGGGTCGTTTATTCTTGATGGCTGTATGCAGGTTGTCTAGTGTGTCTTTGTAGCGGATGGCATTGATGTTCACTCCAGGCTCTTTAAAGTCTACCAATAGAAGCCCTTCATGGTGAAAAAATGCGGTCAGCATAACCTTACCGGCGGAAATCTGTGACTTGAATTTGTTTGGGTTTTGGTGATCCGGGATGTTTCCCTTGCATGCTCGCTGATTTGCTGCACGGCTCAAAGTGGTGGCACCACGACTCATCGACTGTCACTATGCGCAACAGAAATGCATCACCCTCCTCTTCGTAACGCAGCAGGCGGTTCAAACTCCACCTCATACGTTCTTCCTTATGGTGATCGACCGTGGACGGATTCCTTATCACACCAGCCATTATTTTAACGGTCTGCAGCACAACTAAGGAATACTAGGAGAATGAACACTTACACACTTGTACATTCGTATGTGCTTATTACGTCAGATGTGACGTCATCATGCTCCTCCTACGAATGTCCACTTGGCGCTGCACGGTCGGGTTTCATTTGAACATGCCTCGTAATAAATTATTAAGAATATTTCTAGATAATATTAGTTAATGTTAGGAAAACTTGTGCTTATAAATACAGACAGCTGAAGAGAGTATTCGTCGAGCTGTAGTAGAGTTTTGGGAGGGCTCTGTAAGACTCCGACTTTACTCTGTGGTTTGATTAGTAGAATGGAGAATTTGTTGAGTAGTAGAGTTTGGGGATAGCTCTGAACATTCCAAGTAACTCCGAGGATTGCAGTGAAGTAGGAAACAGAGATAGTGGTTCTCAAGTTGTTGAATAAAGATATTAATCCGCTAAGGTGAATAAAGATTCCCAAGCGGCTCTTAAGTCAATATAATGACAATATTATTTTGCGTGTTGACGCTATAGAATATGTAATGAATATTTATAACTTCACGCTGTTAGTGGAGCGGTTGTAGTGATGTAATATTAAGAAATATATACTATGTTATTCTGCGGACTAGCAGTTAATAGATTAAAAAATAGTGATGAATTTCTTCCAGGCGCTTAGCCTTTGGTGCCACTTGTGTGCAAACATCATGGGAACCACTGACTCAATACTTAATTATAGATAAGGTAAAACTTAATAGGAAATTTTCAGTGAATATTAAGGAAGATGATATTGTAATTGTATATGATATTTTGAGAATTAGCGTAACTTTTGAGTTGATATCGTATTTATGTAATGATGAGAGCAATGGTTTTCAGGGCTTTGTTATGATGGGGACCAGAAAGAAAATATACAATACATGAAATGATTTTAGTGTACATTGCATTCTCAACGTTTTTATATTACTTTATTATCCTTATATAATCCCAATAAACTTTTGTAACCGCATTTAGGAGTGCTTCGTCAATGATTTAGCTAATATCGTCAGTGATTTAGCTAATATTAGTGATTTAGCTAATATCGTCAGTGATTAGCTAATATCGTCAGTGCTTTAGCTACGAGTAATATCGTCAGTGATTTAGCTCAGTCAGTGTGACAGGTTATGAGAATAGACTACAGTTAACCCGTCCGCTTGCTTCCCACTGGCGCCCCTCATTACGTTCCACCTTGCGGTCCACCTTGCTCCACTCATTAGTATGCACGGTTTGTTGCGCAAAAGCCATGTCTTTTCACTAACTGTCGAACTCATAGTTTTAGCCACGCCCATTTGTCTTGTTTCACGCGCTGACGAGCGGCTATTCAGATCTAGAACTGTCATTCCTTCTAAAGGGGACGGGCTAAGTGCGTTTGCATGAAAGCTCGATGGAAGCAGAGCTGTCAAAATTACGACATCTGACAGCGCACGGTCCCAAAAACACGTGCAAGGCAACGACTTTTGATGTATCCTGCAGAGCTCGTCAATCGCCGAGATCATAAGGCTTTGTTGTCGAGTCACCAGGTAACAGAGCGAACGGGGGAATTCTTTATCTGGGAAGAAACCCCCCACTGATTTCTGCTGATTTGCCGAGGCGCGACTTTCGTCATCCTCCAGCAAAATTATGCTATTTCTGTATACATATTCCTTCTCCTCAAAATCAGTTATCAGTCACTTCATGAAATTTTTGAAATATCTAGCTCGATATCATAAGAGCCATAGTACAAGTGAATTACTCAGATTTCGTGGAGATAGTTAATTTTTCTGTTTTGTGGTAATATATATATATATATATATATATATATATATATATATATATATATATATATATATATATATATATATATATATATATATATATATATATATATATATATATATATATATATATATATATTAGCATTTTTGGTGATTTCGTGTGCTAAGTTTATCAGTATAATGCACTGAGATTTCTAGGCGCTTAAACTGGTGTATTAAATAACGCATAAATGTTTTATTCTAGATCGTTTAACTAACTTATAAGACGCTAGGTGATTGATAATTGACGGAATACAATTTACTTCTATCCATTTTGTGTAGTTTTATAAATGACTAGTGGTTAAATCTCGTGTTAAAAGCGATAAGATAAGCTAGACACTTGTGGTCTATAATCTAATTTAATAATGGAGTGGTTAAGAGGTCTTACCTTGACGCGTGTTAGGATAGGATATTTATATTATGGTTAAATATGTGCTTTTCTTCCTAAATCTAGGCTGATCAAACCCTGCGAACTAGCGGTCTTAGGGTTTTATGTTCTTATAAGCATCCAGAGATTATTGTATATTTGAAAATTTTTATATCCATATTAGCAGCCCGCTGTGGCAACACACACATATATATATATATATATATATATAATTATCTGTCATATGACAGTAGTTTTTTCACGGGATTATACTCAAGAGAACTCACTGTTCAGACTCGGCCATCACCTTAGAGAGCAGCCGAGAATTACCTTGTATTATCATTAACATTTTCATAACGTACCAGAGTGTCTCCGCCACCAGAGGCCAGACAACCCCGGAACTAAATATATATATATATTTCGTCCTATGACAGTGACCACCACGTATAAATCGTATGCCAACCAACTAAATGCAGAGATACAGGATTTATCCAGGAAACTAATTAACACACCAACTTCAGTGACTACCCTGAAAGTAGCAGTCAGCACCAATGATAGTCTGGGGCTGGATTCGGCAAATAATCTAACACTGTATAGTCATAGTACTTGTTAGTGTTTATTTCCACGGAATACCGGCGACAACTATTGGGTAAGCGAATATGAGTTTGGCCACAGTATGAGTGAGTAAATGAACAGAAAGAGAGAACCATATTGTTCTATTGTAACCACCATCATACTAATCTTCTTTTTTTTTTCTCTCACTAACCTGAGTATTTACGGGATAGCTTAGTTAGGAACTTGTTCTTTCCCCGTACTGACTATTCCATATCTTATTGTTAACTTTTGATCTTTTGGGTTAATTACCTCTGTCGGGATCTTCTTTTGGTTTTTCCTTTACAAAAGGGGAGGACCTATTGGGTTAATTTCATTTGTCTGTAAACCATGCTTTATTGATGTATATGCTTGATGTTGTGAATTTCTAGTGATAATAAACCTTAAGTTATCGTGTTGGTCAACCCCTGCCCATATCTGTTATCCATAGTTTGTTTTCACGTTTGTGCGTATTTGTCACAGAATTGTGTGTAAGTGGGTGTGGTATAACTTGTATTTGTATAAGGAGAGAAAGTGCGTCTGATTTAAATATAGTCGTAAAGATAGGCTGGACTAGAGAAATTACTCACTCCAGGGACTGTTCGTTCTCTTACACTATCACCTCGTGAGAAGAACTATTTCTTACCACCTTAACTCTCACATAGTTACCACTATCACCTCTGCTCGGACAGGACAATAATTATCTCAAGCCTATCTTATAAAATTATGACAGTCAGTGATTTAGCTAATAGCGTCAGTTATTTAGCTAATATCGTCAGTGATTTAGCTAACATTGTCATAGATTTAGAAAATATAGTTAGTGATTAGTTAATATTGTCAGTGATTTAGCTAATATCCTCAGTGATTTAGCTAATATTGTCAGTGATTTAGCTAATATCCTCAGTGATTTAGCTAATATCGTCAGTGATTTAGCTAACATCGTCAGTCAGTTAGCTAATATCATCAGTGATTTAGCAGGTAGGCTTGAACATCAATTTAAAGAAGTCTGAGGTCATGACGCTCAATGTGAGCAACCCTGAGCCCATATCAGTAAGGAATCAGCAACTGGTACAGACAGACACCTTCACATACCTAGGAAGCATAGTAACACCAGACGGCGGGGCAGGCAAAGACATCAACATCAGAATGAATAAGGCAAGAACAGCCTTCTTTAGCCTAAACAACACCTGGAAGTCCTCCCAATACAGCACAAGCACAAAATTAAGATTATATCAGAGCTGTGTGCTTTCTGTGCTTCTCTATGGTGCGGAATGCTGGAGAGTTACAGAGAAGGAAATGTCGAAATTGTCCTCTTTTCACACAATATGCCTAAGAAAAATTCACCGAATCTTTTGGCCGAATACCATCACTAACCAAGATCTGCTTACTCGTAGCAAGCAAGAGGACATGCACACCATCATAGCTGGCAGACGCTGGAGCTGGTTTGGTCATGTCCTCAGAAGAGACCCCGATGCCATCACAAGAACAGCTATGCTTTGGACCCCTGAAGAAAAACGAAAGAGAGGCCGACCAAAAACAACCTGGCGGAGGACTGTGGAGGCTGAGATGCAAAGAATCAACCAGAGTTGGGGCACTGTACGAAGGATGGCCACCGACCGAGCAAAGTGGAATCAATTTTGTTGTTGCCCTACAAGACGCCACTAGGCGTGATGGCCACTGACTGCTTTGACGGTCGGCGGCTAAGGATCAAAGAAGAAGAAGAAGTCAGTGATTTAGCTAATATCCTCAGTGATGTAGCTAATATTGTCAGTGATTTAGTTAATATCCTCAGTGATTTAGCTAATATCGTCAGTGATTTAGCTAATATCGTCAGTGATTTAGCTAACATCGTCAGTCAGTTAGCTAATATCATCAGTGATTTAACAAATATTGTCAGTGATTTAGCCAAAATCGTTAGTGAGTTAGCTAATATCATCAGGGATTTAGCAAATATCGTCAGGGATTTAGCTAATATCGTCAGTGAGTTAGCTAATATCATCAGTGATTTAGCTAATATTGTCAATGATTTCGCTTATATTGTCAGTGATATAGCTAACATCGTCAGTGATTAACTAATATTGCCAATGATGTAGCTAATATCGTCAGTGATTTAGCTAATAGTGCCAATGATGTAGCTAATATCGTCAGGGATTTAGCTAATATTGTCAGTGATGTAGCTAATATCGTCAGCGATGTAGATAATATCCTCAGTCATTAGCTAATATCGTTAGTGATTTAGCTAATATTGTCAGTGATTTAGCTAATATCGTCAGTGACGTTGAAAATTATTATCAGTGAAACAGTTATTGTAGTGACTTTGTTAGTATCGTCAATGACTTGGTGTGTACGACTGAAAGATGATCTGGGTCAATAAACTAAGATGAGAGATAACACTTCTTTATGTGCAACATCACGTGCCAAGAAACATCACTCATGTAGCCGCATTCTCATCCGGATGAACTACCTGGGTTGAACCAGGTTGCACAGGTTTCTAGAGCCTAGTGGAAATCAACATCTAGGGCGTATAGCCTTTCAGCCTACTGAACACTTGCATGACACTATAACCTGTGCCTCTTCACTTAATGACTTTCTAGTGCAACCAGAGATAAATATTGTTGAATAGTTATGAGTTGAACACTTGACTTTTCAATAAGTTTGTACACAAAAAGAGACAGCACTGTCACGTGTTGCAGTTATTATATCAGTGCCACAGTTACACTCATCAGTAGTTCCTATCTTTAGCTTGATGAATAGATGATATCCCAATCTGTTGTGGCCTTTGCTAAATCTGAAGATTACCACTTGTTCACTTCTGCGGAGCTGGTAGAACGCTTTTGATAAAACTCTTGGTTTCTTAATGCGTTATGCTTGTCTCAAGCTGGGTTAGCTTTACATCTTCCTTTGTCAGTCTGTCAGCTTCTTCATTTCAGGGGATGTTTCAGTGAGATGGGATCCACTGTATCACAACTTTTCTGAATTGCTGTCATAGTTTGTGAAGTGTTACATTTAGGTCATCCAGGTCTGCATTATTCTGACTCTTCATTAAGTGAAAATGCAAACTGAAGGCATGCCGTACACTGGAGACAGGGGTGTCAACTGGAGACATTGGTACCAACTGGAGACAGAGGCGTTAACTGGAGACATGGGTGCTAACTGGAGACTTGGGCGTCAACTGGAGATATGAATGCCAACTATGGACAGGGGCGTTAACTGGAGACATGGGTTCCATCTGGAGACAGGGGCGTCAACTGAGACATGGGTGCGAACTGGGGACAGGGGCGTCAACTGAAGACATGGGTTGCAAACTGGAGAGATGGGTGCCAAATGGAGACAGGGGCGTCAACTGGAGACATAAGTGCCAACTGGAAACATGCTGCCAACTGGAGACAGGGCATCAACTGGAGACAGGGCATCAACTGGAGACACGGGTACCAACTGGAGACAGGAGCGTCAACTGGAGACAGAGGCGTCAACCTTGAGACAGGGGCTTCAACTGGAGACACGGATGCCAACTGGAGACAGGAGCGTCAACTAGAGACATGGCTGCCAACTGGAGACAGGGGCGTCAACTGGAGACACGGATGCCAACTGGAGACATAGGGGCCAACTGTAGACACAGGTGCCAACTGTAGACACATGTGCCAACTGTAGACAGGGGCGTCAACTGGAGACATGGCTGCCAACTGGCGACAGAGGCGTCAACTGGAGACACGGATGCCAACTGGAGACAGGGGCGTCAACTGGAGACATGGGCGTCAATTGGAGACACGGATGCCAACTGGAGACATGGCTGCCAACTGGAGACAGGGGCGTCAACTGGAGACACGGATTCCAACTGGAGAACGGGTCCCAACTGGAGGCACGGGTGCCAACTGGAGACAGGGGCGTCAACTGTAGACATGGGTGCCAAGTGGAAACACGGATACCAATTGGAGACAGGGGCGTTAACTGGAGAACGGGGCGTCAATTAGAGACACGGATGCCAACTGGAGACACGGGTGCCAACTGGAGACACGGCTGCCAACTGGAGACAGGGGCATCAACTGGAGACACGGATGCCAATTGGAGACAGGGGCGTCAACTGGAGACAGGGGCGTCAACTGGAGACATGAATATAATCTTGAGATGGGTGTCGCAGAGAGAAATTCGCTCACTGTACTGTCTGTCATTTTTTAATGTTTTATCTCTTCATACATTGTTCTGTTCTTTAGAATCTCCCTCATTCTTCTAAAATGAGATTGAACAAGGACTGACCGGTTATACTATCAACAGGTTTTTTTTTCAAGATGTATCATTTCCAACTTAAAAAAAAGGGATACTCACGTAAAAATCAGTCTCAGACATACAAGCACTAACCTGGATGTTGATGCGAACACACACCCTCTCATATCCAGGTGCAGTGATCGCCGCGGAAGCTACTGTCTTGTAGTAAGCTTCTAGCATATGGCATCTCCTGCACAAACGTGTCCATAGGAACACCTTCACGTGGTGACCCCGTTCTGACAGAGTTTGCTTTGGGGGCGACCGAGTGCCTAGCGGTATAACCGGGTCGGGTGTAGTTTAGGACCCCCTAAGGTGCAGGCGCAATACCCACCGGCGAGTTGACCATGCTCTGGCCAGCACCAACCTAAACTCCACTCATGGGTTAAATGCTACTTTTTCTCTTCTCCACTTGCCTACCAAACTTTCTCTGTTCAATCCACGATAAACACCACCAAGGATCACGAAGTGGTGGTGATAAAACATAGGTCTTTACCTAGAAGGGATCCGGGCCCTTCCCAATGTCCCAGCTGCAGCGCCATGCGACCTGACGTTGCACCCATAGTCAGAATTTGTCCAACTCCTGAGATACAGGAAGCGAACGCACTAACGCTCAATGGAAATTTAGAACCACGGTGCTAGGGAAAATCGTGACGGCATAGGATGCAGGGCGTGACACAGCCACAGCGAAAGCTCAGCCACAGAACGAAGAAATCCTGCATCATGAGCGCCTGTGACTAGCGGGGAATGCATCTCTGTGAACCCAACCTGAACCCCCAAAGCGAAGTAATCTCTAGAGCCGAAGAGGTGAGTTGCCAAACAAATCAGCCCAACACTCACGGAGAAAGACATACCCATTGCACTCTATGGGAGGAAATTACCTGCAGCAAACACCCAACACCTCGAATTCAGCAGGACTCATTACATATTTATGTTCAGCTTATTGTTTGCATAGGAGGGAGGCAGGGAAGGAGAGAAAGAGAGAGAGAAAGAGAGACAGAGAAAGGACAACTGTGTTGGCGAAAGAATGAACAGTAAGCAAGCTAGCAATACTAACAATAAATAAATAGAATGAAAAAGATTTCGCAAATTAAAAAAAACAAAACAAACAACAACTTGGGGTAAACGGAAGAATGTGTAAAATCTTCCAAAACGCATTATATATGTGTCATTCGCTTACACAAGCGATATAGCGACAGACAGAAGGATAAATGGAAGCAAAGAAAGATAGACAGACAAGGAGAAAGACAGAATGGAAACAATCGGGACAAAAACATACTTACAACAATTTATACCATACGATTAAAATGGTGTCAGAAGTAAAAAAGAAAAAAAAAAAACCAAATACACCAAGAACGAATCAATACTGATTACCCAGAACAAATAAAGCGCCTTCGATCGCTTTGTTTTCTCTTCGCTACACAGTATTATTAGGAAGAGTACTTTTCTCTTATCACCCTTTTCCAATGATCTCCCTTGACACAGATTGTTCCAGGAAGAAAATGAACCAACAAACATCTGGCCCGGATGCATTAATGAGACCTGGTCTTGGCGGTTATCTCTCCTAAACAAGTACCAATTGGGTCTTTGCAATTTACCGGTACGCAGCTACACAAAACATCACCAATCCGTTTGCAAGCGAGGACTTTCTTAATGTCTGAAGTGTAGTGATAAAAATACATTACAAACATCCCATTCCTTTTTGGAGCTTTGAGATTAAAAGCCCACATTTAATTACACAAATTGTTATGTTCGCGTGCTAACAGTGCGAAGATTTTACCACGGCAGTCTGCGAATTCTAACCTCATCTGTTTCTGAGAGGGGGTTACAGGGTTCGTTTTGTGAATTTACACCTGGTGGACACCCAGAAAATCTGTATATAGTGTTTGGCAGTAGTGAAATACGTTTGAATACCTTCAGGTCGGTGAAAATGTCATTAAGTTCACATGATTTAGTGAATAAATAAATATGGGAAAATACCATCATTCCTTGGACAGATAGAAGGAGGATACTGGACAACACACACACACAATTAAATGTGACACAGCGTTGCCACTCCTAGGTGGATTCACCTACATCTAGGTGGGTTTTTTTGGTTCCATCTGGGTGTTAATTTTCTTCTTTAGTTGAAGAACGCCACCTAGATTTTACCCAAAATCAACCACAGTAGCTCAAAAGTCACCCAAAGAATTTCACAAATCGCCCAAGATAGCCCAAGTCGCCGATATCAAGATTTTTTTTTCTTCAAAATTCAGAGTGGCAACGCTAGAGAGACAGGCTCACCGGATATTGAACCAGGGACAATCCAAACGGCGCCATCGCCTTGCTGCGGAAGTAAATCGTGAAAGGATACACAGACAAAATGTTCACGATACCATACCACAACTACGGGAATACACAAGACGTAGCGAATTCGACTGCAAGCCTGGAATATCTTATTGGAAAAAGTGTTGTGATAAAAATATATTTTTATTATCCCACACGAGCATAAACTTTTATCAAACTTTTGCCAAGTATTTCTGTCCCGTACCTTCTGCTCAAGGTCTTCTCCATCCTCTTCTTGTCTTTCTCCAGTTCTCTTCTCTATGTGTATTGGTCTTCTTCTACCTCTCATACTTTGGGGATTATCTGGTAATGATATCAACAGGTTTTCTATGTGTGTGTGTGTGTGTGTGTGTGTGTGTGTGTGTGTGTGTGTGTGTGTGTGTGTGTGTGTGTGTGTGTGTGTGTGTGTGTGTGTGTGTGTGTGTGTGTGTGTGTGTGCTATCCATCTCACGCGTCGTCTTCTCATTTCTCGTTCCACTGGCGCTTGTCTGGTTCTTGTCATCAGTTCCACATTAGTGATCTTGTCATACTTCTTCAATCCTTCTATACTACGCACTGACCAATTTATGATGGTCTGTGGTTTTTTGGTTGTTGTTTTTGTTGTTCTCTGTGATTTAAAACGTGAAGGTAGTCGCATAGCAAATACTGCCGTAGTGAAGCGAAGTGTTAGAGACTTCACTTTACTAAGTACAGCATCGAGGGGTTGGGTGGCCAGTTTATTTCCTCACTGCCTTCTCTTTCCCTAACTAAAAAAAGCAGTCAGGTACCCATTTACAGCTGGATAGATTGCAGCGGGTTGATACCGTGATTCGAACACGGCACTTTTGCCGTGAGAGACCAGCGCTCTAACCACTCTGCCAATCGGACGCTCGAGAGCCATAAAAATACTGACGGCATTTAAATGGAAAAATTCTGATTTTTATATTGGACTTCATGTGTTTAAATCTCCATGTATTTCCCAATGGAAAGAAAACAATCAACAAAGCTCTGCTCCATATGCATTATTGAGATCTTTTCCCCTTTTGTTATCTCTCCTAAACAAGTAGTAACAGTTTTATTCAATTCACATAATTAAGTGAATAAATACATAAAGGTAAACAACAGGAATTATTGAACAGAAAGAAGGAAGATATCAGACAACAGAAAATAGAAAAGAAATATATGTGATACGCTCACCGGGAATCGAACGAGGAACAATCCAGAAGATGCAATCAGTTTGCAGCGAAAGTAAATTGTGAAAGACACACAGCTAGTTGAGCACCACTCCCCCCCCCCCCCCCCCCCCCCCCCCCCCCCCCAAAAAAAAAAATAAATAAAAAAGCGTGGAATCTCTTAATGTTCGAAGTATAGTGATAAAAATACATTAAAAACATCACATTCCGTTTCGGAGCTTTGAGACTAAAAGCCCACATTTAATTACACAAATTGTTACGCTCGCGTGTTGTGCGAAGATATTACCTCGGCAGTCTGCGAATTCTAACCTCATCTGTTTCTGAAAAGGGGTTACAGGGTTCGGACTTGTGAATTTACACCTGGTAGATACTCACAATATCAGGCTTATGTAGCATTTGGTAATGGTAAAAAACGAAATATGATATTAAACAGTGTTGTCGACTCGAGTCCGATGTACTCGAACTTGAGTCGGCCGTAAATCACCAATACTCGTCTTAATAGTTTTTAATTTGCGACGCGACTCGGATTTGCCCATATATATATATATATATATATATATATATATATATATATATATATATATATATATATATATATATATATATATATATATATATATATATATATATATATCACAAATAAACAACGTTGTCCCGATTGATAATACAGAGACATTTAAAACGGTAGTGTTTCAATAAAATGAATGTTCTTTGATAAAATACAAGCAGTCAGTAAATAAAAAGCCAAAAATAGAGATTATTCTTCTTCATTATTATTTACAGTGATTGCTGTGCTTGATGGTGTCTAGGGTTGTTTCGTCTGCTCTTCGGTAATGGTTCAATAATGGCCTAAATTCGAGTAAAATGAATGCGTTTTTACAAAGGTAACAACTATCAGTCTCGATTACACTTTGCAGAGATATAAATAAGAAGATGGTGCTCCTGTTTGAGGGAGTTTCACACGTTAAATAACAAAGTCATCTAAGTTTGTTATAAACTTTGTATTCCCCTTTTGTGAGAAATGAATGTTTTGACTCGTATCAGCTGAAGGTAGTTCAGTAAAATATTAATTTACTAGCTCTGCATATACAAATATATATATATATATATATATATATAGCACGTTTAAAGTTATGAGATGATTTTTTATTTGGGTGCTTGAACATAGCTCAACTGAGTATGTGTTAGTTTTTTTTAAACATAAAGAAAGTGTTCAAATGTTCTGAGTAGTTGGGGGAGAGATACGGGTGAGCTGAGCTCACATCTCAAGCTGTTAGTTCGCGCTTGAGTGAAGATGTACTGAGTTGCATTGAGAAACAATAATCTCGGTCATTAGGTATCTGGCAGAGCTTCGAGACGGGTTTTATAGTCTCGCTAGTGTGTCCAGAGTGTTTTTTGAAGGGAAGAGATTCAATATATTATTAATGCCATGGATTATACCAGCTATTACCATTTATAACGAATTGCTGTTAATGCAACCAATTTCTGATCGATTATATGTACTTTCACAATTTATGATGAGTTGCTGTTTTCTGCAACCTTTTTGCCATGGATTATACCTGCTGTTCTAACTTGTGATTTGCTGTCCATGATGTCGATGTTGCTGTCGTATTAATAAGCTGTGTAATAGTTGAAAACTTAATTCGCATTATCCGTTGGTCTATTTTCTGACCTAACGTTGCTGTCAACATCTCATCCATAGGTCAACATTTCTTTTCCTCTTCCGCTCGTTTTTAATGGGAATAATTGGTTTTATATCCATGTAATACTATTGTATAATGTAATGTATGTGGGAATGTACCCGCATACCACTGTACTTTAGAGATGTGAATGTTTCCGTTTTTTTTTTTAAACTGCTGAAAGACTTTTTCTGTTACAGAAGTGCGCAAGAAAGTGTTATTATTATTATTTCAATTTCCGCCAAGAATGTATGGATGTAAGCGAGAATGTGTTTTTGTAATTCTTGTATTGAGGATTGATGACACATTCAAAAATACTACAGATTAGACGTTTTGACCGCATAAGTGAGTGTCGGTATACATAACTTATTTATTTATTGTTTTGTTTATATTATTTTATTTTTTATTATTATTATTTTTCTTCAGTCACTATCTTGTTTATTTAA